>VSWD01000008.1:18107050-18641866 GCA_033119305.1 Pinctada imbricata | reverse complement strand
TTATGGTACTGTATGAAACCGATTTTTAATGAAGTTATTTATAAATCTTCCAAAATGCCACAGAAAATGTTAATGCTAAATTGAAAGACCACAACGAGGCTTCTACAAATTCTTGTGACCAGATTCCACTGAGCTCAGAACTTCACTCGATTTCATTTCATAATGGCCCATTTAAGAACAGATAAACTAGCAGCATGGTCCAGACATGACGTTTCGGGTACTTAACTCTCGTCAGTGATCCTCAAATCTAAACAATGTAATATGCCAAAAAAGTGTGAGAGTTACTATGTCGAAAAAAGCATAACGAAAGACGTAGCAGGATGGGTGGGATATGATGCTACAGGACCCACGTTTTTGAAATTTCAAGAAATTTTGATAACAGACATTCAAAATTAGACTTATAATTTTTCGCGGATTTGTCTATATATCGATAGACAGAAAATTATTACAATCTTTTCTTATGATTAATAATTAAAAATCGAGCGGCACAGCATGTCATGGATTTTGATGATTTTCAGTATAACGGGTATATATGAAGTACTGAGGATGAAAATAATACTTTTCGGTCAATGTGACCTCTGGTTGCCATGGTAACGAGGTCACTCTATTTATAGCTCTTTTGAGACCATGAAATAAGCCAGCTTCCGATACTGTGTTGCCATGGATACCACTGTAACATTTTGTTAATTTTTACAACATTTGTTCTTCCTAACTTCAATTCTTACTTGGTACGCTTAGTTATGTGATATATTTTCCAGGACGCTTATTGTATTAATCCAAAATCAGTTAAAATGAAGCGAAAATAGAGGTCAAAATAAGGGCCAATTTAGTATGTTTTTGGCCATTTTCAATCTTAAATATCACAAAACGCACTAACAGGAGACCAGTGATTTTCATCAAAGAAAATAGATGTTTATTGACAAATAAAATGAATGAAAAATTGGAGTTGACTAATTAGGTGTTTTACCTAAATTTTGTTATCAAAAACCGTTGCTATGGCAACATTAGACCTGTTTGTTTGTTATATATTATTTTTGAAATTGATTTTATTCCTCTTTAGAGTTACGTATGATAGTCAAAATGTATGCATGGGTAGATATGACTTAATCCTTTCACTTGATAACAATTAAAATGTTCAAGGTCATTTACTTGAAGTTTTAAGGTCATTTCTACTTTGAGACTCAAATATTGCAAAAAATTGAATTTTTCAATTTTTTGTTATCAATTTTAATGAAATTTCATTTGAATATTTTCATAGGTCATATTCATTATGAAAGCTTATGAATATAAGAAAGAAAAATCTTAGAATTTATTGTTCTGTAATAATTCAGTTAGATTTTTTTTGTCGAAAAAAACAAGAAAATATAGGTTTCGTTCCTTTTTTGATCAAAATACTCACCAAGAATTTAGAAATTCAAAGATGTGAAGGAACTTAATCAATTGTTCTAGGAATTAGTGTTAGATTAATCATTTTATGGCATGTGACTGTTAAGTTCAATGTCTTAAGGTAACTGAAATATTGGCGTCTTCATTTTATGAAATCAGGATTTTTCGTCAAATCTGGTCACTTAAAGTTTAATGACCTTGGAAATGCAGTGGGTGACCTTGAAATATTTCCAAGGTCATCTTAATATTCAAACAACTCTGATAGATGTACATGATACATGAACTTCTGTTCCAATATCATGCGTGGATAGTTTAATAAAGATTGTGTTTAAATTAATTGTATCGAAACCTTTCAGCCTATTGTTGCCATAGCAACCAAATTTGAAGCTGGTTTGCATATAAAAGGACAAATTTACCCAATCAACTTTTTATATTTATGTATAGTTCAAAGATGATACTCATTGGATAACTAGATTTTGAACTTCAAAAATGAGTGCTTTTGTGAAATTTTCAACCTCGTAAAACAGTAAAAACATGCAAAACAGGGTCTTTAAATGCCCAAAAGAGAGCAATTTAATACCCTATTTTGGCTTTTTATCTTGTATACAAAAGGCATCCGAGATATATGTAAAAAACTTTACAAATATGTATAATAAAAAGGATTGAAAGAAAATAATTAAAGTAATTTCAGATACAAAATGTATCCGTTTCCATGGTAACGAAGCCTACAAATATGCCTCGTCCTATGAAATTTCCCGATTTTTGAAACTTCAGACACGGTTACCATGGCAACAACAACCTTTTTGAAAAAAACTGGGGTCGATTTGCATACTAGTGCTTTATATTGAACTTCCATACCAAAAATCTAAAAAATCCATGACATGCCGTGCCAACATGTATTGAAATTCTTTGGTTCTTACAGAGAATTGCTGTTAATTATCTAGTTTATTTTGCAAATGACCGCATTTTAGAATTGTTGATTTTCAAGTTCAAAACTGGCGACGTAACATTTGAACAGGCCAAACGTAGCGGCACTCGACGTTAATGACGTCATAATAGGTGACATTGTCTATACAGCTGTAGATAAAATTTCGCTTCATACGTTGGTATAGGCGTTATACAGATACTACGGAAATAATTATTTAAGAAATGACTAATATTTTTTTTTCTGTCTATCGATGTATAGACAATAAAACATAAACCGCAAAGTGTTTGTATTAGATGACGTATACATTTTTGTGCAGACAGAAAGGTCAAATGTCATTAATACTATTGCACAATGAAAAATGCTATGGTCATAAGGAATCTAATTGGTAAAATACCAAAAAGTCATTAATTCTATTGCACAATGAAAAAAAGCTATGGTCATAAGGAATCTAAATGTGAAATACCAAAGCCCTACCCGTTATAGTTCAAAAGTAGGTCAAAGGTAAATGTAAAGGACATTTGATCAAAAGTCATGATATCAAATGAAAGGTCAGGTCATGAGGATTCTACAACTGAAATATCAAAATCCTACCTCTTACAATTTAAAAGTAGGTCAAATGTCAATGTCAAGGTCACTAGGTCAAAAGTTATGATATCAACTGAAAGATCTCGTCATAAGAAATCTATATGTGAAATATCAAAACCCTACCTCTTATAATTCCAAAAGTAGGTCAAAGGTCATTGTCATTTTATCAAAAGTCTTGATATCAAATGATAGGTCTGGTCATGAGGAATCTACATGTGAAATATCAAAACCCTACCTCTTATAGTTTAAAAGAAGATCAAAGGTCTATGTCAAAGTCACTAGGTCAAAACCAATGATATCAAATGACAGGTCTGGTTATAAAGATTCTGCATGTGACATTTCAAAGCCATAGCCTCTATAGTTCATGAGATATAGCCCAGATTTATTATTTTTAAAGTAGGTCAATCTCCAAGGTCAATGTCACAAGGTCAAAACTTTTGGTATTCATGGTGAGGTCTTATGACAAGGAATAAATATGTGAAATATAAAAGAACTATCACTTACCATTCAAAAGTTATGGCCAAGGTTAAAAATTTTTTAAAGTAGGTCAAACTCCAAGGTCAAGGTTACTACAGTCAAACCTGTCTATAACGGACAGCTCGGGGAAAATCAAATATTGTCCTTTATAGAGAGGTGTCCTTTATGCAGAGGTTCAGTTTCATATACAGTTTACAATAATTTCCGTCAATTTTTGATAAGTAGTTTTACAAGGTTAATTAATAATAATACAGAATACATGTATTAATACATGTAATTGGGCCAGGCCAAGTAGAATTAAATACATGTACATGTTTCTCAGAAATTTAAGGAAGGTAGTTTTTTTCTCTAACAATATAAATAAAGCAAGTTTTGCAAACAAACGCCATGTCACGTAAAAGGCTCGGAGTGTATTGCTGTTTCTCATCTTTCCTATTGAAATCCCCGCGTTTTACATGTTTAAAGACCCCTCACTTCTTCAGGAGGGCCCGTGAGTAGGTCAGCGTACAGCGTGTATACGGAAGCCAGGGCTAGATTGATTGACATTAAACCGCTAGATGATCGAATTACATGTATGTACTCGGGTACATAAAACGTTGTTAATAAAACGTAAGTTTAAATCTTTACATTTAAGGATAACGTTGATGTAAGGATTTAACAGATTTTTGTCGCGTGTCGTCGGTCCGTGAGTACCTATTAAATCATGAACGTCATTATCAATCGAATCTGAAATATTACAATAAATTCCTGATGTTGTTCAGCAATAGTATTCATATGCTGTTTACATTTATAAAAAGACCGAGAGAGAAAAGAGTATGTCGAACTCATTGAAAAAAATATCGATCGTTAAATTGTCCGCGACACGTGCCGGCGCGTGGTCAGTAGCTATACAATTTTGACTTAAAGAATTTACATTTATGCGTGAATGAAGTCGTGATATAAACTTTCTATTGTGAAACGATCGAAGGCTTTCTAATCTGAATACAAGGCTCTTGTACTCTTGCGATTTTCCATTATTACACCCTTCATCAAGCGTCAAAGCCTCTGTTTATACGTTCTTGATTTAATTGATGTATAAACAGGTAAACATAAATTGACAACTAATTACCCGTTCCCTAATTACAATTAATTTGTGAAGCCATGATAGAAAAGGACGCGGATCGGAGGATTTTACAAAGGCATTGTGCGTTATCAGAGGCGGAACCGAGATAATTATGTCCGTTATAGGAGGTTATTACCACCGATTGGGGTACCAGATGGGTGTCCGTTGTCCGGAGAACGGAGGTGTCCGCTATACAAAAGACCTTAATAACACAAAAAACGTTGGAGGGAACTGAAATTGTCCGTTATGTACAGTTGTCCGGTATATAAAGGTGTACGTTAACACAGGTGGGACTGTATATCAAATTTTGTTGCTATGTTTGATTTGACTCCTCATGGTCTATCACCATGTCAAGTTTCAAGTTGCTCCTACAAGCAGTTTTCTCTCAACAGACTAAAACGCAACACTTTAACCAAAATGTTGACGACTGACGGACAGACAGAAAGACAGACAGACAGACAGACAGTCAGACTTCGCCATTTCATAGACCGGATTTGCTTCGAAACCGATGCACAAACAACATATAATCCATTTTGTTTGTACATCGGTTTTTGTCTATACATCTCTCATAGTTCATTTCTTATAATTTAATTGAATTACTATTTAATTATCTAGCTTATTTTGCAATTGATGTCATTTTAGCAATGTTGATTTACAAGTTCAAAACAGGCGACTTAATATTTGAACGTTAGTAAAGTGATAATAGGCGACATTGTCTATACTATACGTTATTACGGTTCCAGACAGGTAATACGGTCTGATATACCTTGATTGGAATTTATATTTCCCGAGCCGAAGGCGAGGGGAATATTAATTCGAGACAAGGTATATCAAACCATATTACCTTCTGGAACCGAAATAACATTTTTGTCATACTGCAAATCACTTATAAATTGTCATTTCAAGATGGCGTCAACAGTAAAATTAGACTGGCAACCGTTCTTGGTTTTCTCCGTTCGTTTTCACTTCCTACTGAGAAGCATAGCGTAAACGAAGGAACCAGAACGGGCACCAGTCTACAGTAACATTTCTGACTTTCTAGCTCTCCTGAGCGAAGCTGAAGTGAGCTATTGTCATAGCGCGCCGTCCATCGTTCGTCGTCCGTCGTCCGGCGTAAACTTTTAACATTTTCGACATCTCCTCTGCAACCGCTGCACGGACTTTCACGAAATCTTACAGGAAGCAAGTACTCAAGGTCCCCTACAAAGTTTGTGTTTTCCGTGCCGATCGGTCAACCAATATGGTCGCCAAGGGCTCTGATTGGCTGACACATTTTCGACATCTCCTCTGCAACCGCTGCACAGAATTTCATGAAACCTTACAGGAAGCAAATACTCAAGGTCCTCTATCAAGTTTGTGTTTTTCGTGCCGATTGGTCAACCAATATGGCCGCCGAGGACTCTGATTGGCTGACACATTTTCGACATCTTCTCTGCAACCACTGCATAGGATTCCCCGAAACCTTACAGGAAGCAAGTATTCATGGTCTTCTACTAAGTTTGTGTTTTTCGTGCAGATCGGTCAACAAATATGTCCGCCAAGGGCTCTGATTGGCTTACACATTTTCGACATCTCCACTGCAACCGCTGTACGGAATTTCAAAAAACACTACAGGAAGAAGCAAGTACTAAAGGTCCTCCACCAAGTTTGTGCTTTTTTGTGCCAATTGTTCAACAAATATGGCCACCGAGGACTCTGATTGGATGACACATTTTGTAATTCTCCTCTGCAACCGTTGCACAGAATTTCATGAAACCTTACAGGATGCAAGTACTCAAGGTCCTTTACCAAGTTATGGTTTTTTTTTCATGCCGACCGGTAAAAAAATATGGCCGCCCAGGGCTCTTATTGGATGACACATTTTCGTCTTCTCTGAAACTGCTACACAGAATTTAATGAAACCTTGCTGGAAGCAAGTAATGAAGGTCCTCTACAAAATTGTCCACTATCATTCTTTTGTGTGCAACTCAGGTGAGCGATGTGGCCCCCTTGGTCTTCTTTATTGTTTGTCGATAGATTGTAAAATTTTCTTCACAATTAAAAAGATCGTACCCGTAAATGGTTTATTCAAAATGAATAAACCGCGTGTGAAATTCATTTTAGCAGAAAAATTAAATCAAAGAATCTGAAGCGAGAGAAAAATTCAAATCGTCTGAACGATTTTACGGGAAATGCGCGCTATGACGTCAAGAATCAATAAGGTGTTTGTGACGTCACAAAGCTCTATATTTACGGCTGCAGACGGGTAATATTATACAATTAAGTACCTTGTGTGAGGTAGATATAGCAGTATAGCAACCCGAAGGATATGTTATTCACCGAGGCCGCATATATGTTGAGGGTTGCTGTACTGCTATATCTACTGAACACAAGGTAATTTAAAATTGTTTTATTGTATGATCATGATAGTATCCATTGCTGCAAAGAATTTACAGGTATTCTCTGATGGCGCGAAATATGCGCATATACCGCTACTTATATAACGTCATAACTATAATACTAATTTTAGAAAGATACAGGAGAAAATATGAGAGTTGTTCTAAATTTAGCTCTCTGTAGGTGGTTATAGCGATATATCTAGAAGATCCAGACATGTTTTCAGCCAATCAGCAATGGGCATATTTTCCAGTCATACAATAAAGACACTACGAAATTAATTAAATTATACGTAGACAAATTTTGAACATGTTTGAAAATTTAAGGCCCCTTCACATATAGACGAAAGCCCTCCGACGTCAACTTGCGCGAACTGGCGAAGAAGAATTTAACAAAATTCGTTTACGTTCTCATATCAACGTTTTACATCGTTGTTCATTTCATATGGATTCGATTGTAAGCGTTCAAATTCGTTGCCATCAGTTTTATTCGTCGACAAATTTTGAAAATGTTTTAAATTTTTTGACGAATAAAAATTTCGTCCATCATTCGTAAGAATACGTTTCATTCGGTACAACCTCGCATCAAATTAACATAAAAGAAGTACCTAAACGTTATTCAGTCTCAAAGTCGAGAAGGCAAAGCAAAGTCGTGAGAATTCCCATCGAAACGGTTGCGAACCTATAACATGTATGGATTTTGACACTTTTTTTATTCAGTTACCACACACCATTCGCAAAATTTGGAGCCACTCATACACTTTTGATAAAAAACTATCAGAAATTATGAAGTTGGAAAGGGCACTTGCTTTGGCTTCTTTGAATCATTAAAGATTGAGGTACCTCTGATGAAAATTCATAACTAAATCATGCATGTCTGGTGATTTTGAAGAAAAAAAATATGCCCAGAGAGCTCTGACAGATTCGTACTCTCATCTTTTTTATGTATATTTACAAAAGACTTTAAGTTAGTCTTTTCATTGAAAAATAAAGAAGTGGATCTTCTACAGGACCCGATTTCTCCAACGGGACTCCCATCACCCACAAAATAACTCAAATGTGAAAACTGTGGACAAGCACATGCAAAAGAGAACAAAGGGGAAAGAATCACTGAACACAAAAGACTGCATTCCCCCCCTAAAAAAAAAAACAATGGGCAACCGGTGCTGACTTGGGACATCCTTCTGCCACGTTAGAAGCAAATGGAGTAATAATCCGGATTACGTGCACGCACTTGTTCGGTTACCCAGCGCTCTCAAATAACGCCCAATTATTATGTATAATTTACCTGTGAAAGGTGACGCAAAAAAAAAAGACATTAAGAAGGAAATAAGGGCCTAAATGAAATTAAAGAGAAATGAATGTACGAGAAACAGGCCGTGCTAGTGGGTGCGAAGCTCATGTTAAATCACCCAAGAATCCGACCAACTTTCTATTAGGACAAAGGATCAGATTGATGAAATTTGGACAGAATCCGTCCTGGAATCCTATCACCACGGTTTGGCGTTGTGCACAACTAAAGATGGGTTCCGTACCAAGCACAATTTTCTTTCGATGACTTATTGATTATATACCTGGTACATAGAAGGCGATTGGTGAATTTTTAACAGTTTCGATTCAAAATTACTCTGACTTTAATCCTTTAAATTCATTTTGTTATCAAGTTTCAAGACTTAAACAATTAAATGGAAATAATAAGATCATTTATATGTGCAAGATCATATTGTGTGAGCTATTTAAGGTTACTAGACGTCATATATATTACAATATATAAACTATATTATAGATGTTTAACTGCCTTCAATGTTTTCTTTGAACATCTGCTAGGATGTTGGCAATATATTTTCGGGAAGCTGCCGTCAGCTCAGATCGGAAGACTCAGTATTCTATTTAATGCTCAAAGCAGCGCTTATATCAGAAATTTTACGCACCCTTGCGTTTGTGTATGAGTCACTTTTGGTGGGCCAATCAAACGAACGATAGCGTAGAACCGTAACATTTCGGAATACATCGTCAACGATTTCAAATAAATGGTTTCTCTGTGTTCGCTGTTCGTTTCATTTCAAATTCCACGGGACATTTTCGTTGATACGGTAAAGGCGGCATGTCTGTATGATCATGAGCTTACTGGTTTTTTTCTGTAAGGAAAACCTTCAACCTTATTTTATGTGTTTGTTGTGCTTGCAGGTAGAGTTGCACATGCTCCCACTGGTGAAGGAACTACATTGTGTCAAATGTTCATCTCTGCTGTTGATAAAGCTCTCAAACAATCCAGTACAGTCAAACTGATGGATGTAATGCTCAGCGTGCACAGAGAGACGGCCGACCGGGTGTTTAAAAAAGAATTCAAAGTCGTACCGTCTTTTGTCCATAACTTATGTTCTGATGTTGAGTTCAATACTGCAATACTGCAAGGAATTGATTATTTCGGGATAGCGTTAGTGGTGGGAGTCCAGCAGTTCCAGGATGGGAGCCCAGAAGCTTTACCTGATGTCACTACAGATTTGAGGCGGCTTCCAGAAATTTTCAAGAAATTGGGTCTTCAAGTACGCGAGCTGAGAAACCAGGGTGAAAATAAGGCGACGAAGGAGACTTTAATGAAAGAATTGGATAATGGTAAAAAGAACCATAATGTAACATTCTATTTCATACGAAACAATTTGTCGCCCCTGACCCTCCTGTGTCCTCTCTTTCTTTTTCAGCTACAAATGAAATGAAAAACCAGATGGGGGACTCCAGGTTAAGAATATAATATTTCCTAAATATGGCGTATGTAATAAATATATATATAAATAAATAAATAAATATATATATAGATAAATAAATTTAAAACAAATAAACAAATATTTCAATTGACGACGGACGGACCGAAGGAGGGAGGTACAGACGATTTAAGATCGTCGGACACCATCATCCTATATACTGGAATTGATTTCTAATCAATTCAATGACATTTACAAATAAACACAAAATTGCTAAACGTAAATGATAAATTAAATATACACTTTCAAATGTTTGGACAAAGGTCACTCGGTGTTATTTCTTATTTCAAGGTCATAAGTCAACTATAAACTTGTACTGTAGTGCTCACCTCTTTGGTCAAACTTCTCCAACTGTTTTGCAGAATGACTGAATGTAGGCTTCTATTGTGAACATTAGGCTTACATTTATAAATTTCCAATGTATTCAAAATTGCTGTGTACAGGGAACATCCATCATTTTACTGATTTCTTTTAGTTTTTTTTTACTCATGATGATATTATTGTTTTATGGCTGACGTCACATTTGTTTCAGTGATAGAAATGGAGAAAACTCAGAATATGCGACACTTAGTGTTATGTATAAGTACCCATGTCTCACAAAGAAAGAACGACAAATCTGGCAACGTAGAACAATTCGTTAGCATGTACGACGAAAGGATTAGCATACAAGACATTTTAGATAAGCTAGCAGACTTAGAGAACGTCACAACACTTGTAATGGTGTCGGTATGTTGATCCATTCCAGTTATTGAAAGCATTTATGTAATGTGGGTGTAGACACAGGTATCTGATTCTTAGAAATAGATTTACAAAAAGTAAGTACTTTAGGCTCTTAACTTAATCATATCTTCAAGACGACTACTGCCTGTTTCTATGATTGTTTTATGGTTTACATTGTCTTTTTCAAAAGAACACAATTTGCAAAAGCTGTACATGTAAACACCTTTCATTGACTAATTTTTTTTTAAAGACAAACAGCTTACAAAGACATGTGAAATGCGTCTTTTTATTTTGTCATTTCCAACATGTGGTTGAAAATCATTGTCATATATACTGATTTTCAACCACATGTTGGAAATGAGTAAATGACGAATGCAACATTGAATATGTTTAATTCCAAAAGAATGTGATAAATTATAACACAAATTTTGGCAGAATCCATTCAAATTCAAAGTAATGTGGATAGAATGTGATAAATCAAACAAAACTTTTGGCTGAATTCATTCAACTTCAAAGTAATGTGGTCAGCAGGTTTACAATGCATTGATTAACATTAATTTATATAATACATAATTCAGTTTTCTCGGAAGAGCGATGCAGCTTCCTTGTGCCTTTTGATTCTGTAAGTAGTGAAACCGGAAAAAACCCAACTTTTTTATATACTTCATAGGCTTGCAGTTCAAATCCAGAAAAACTGGAAATTAAGAACGATCCTGGAGGGGAAATACAGCTTGTTGACGACCCAGCGGAAGAGTATCAAAATGTGGTGAATGGTATGAACAGTTTTCTACAGACGTTATTCATAAATCTTCCAGAATACCGCAGAAAATATATTAACTTTGGATTATACTCCTTCTTCTGTATTAAATGACAATTGCTAAATTGTAAGACCACAACGAGGCGGTTGCACGTGTACAGATTCTAGTGACCAGAGGGCTGTAAGGTCGAATTCCACTGAGGTCAGAACTTCACTCGATTTCATTTCCTTAAAAAGTAATTGAATACGGGTAAATGATCCTTGATGGTATACCGGATACCCCAAAGAAGAAGATTAAGGCTGCGTTCCATTATGCGGAATGTTCCAGAACGATCCCATTCTGATAATGGAACGAAAACAGTGCCGGAAACGCTCCACCATAGCAACAGAGAATAGAACCAAATCTTGATATGCAACCCCCCCCAAAAAAGTAAATGATGTTGAAATAGTTATGAGTTTTCTTCTTTAATCAAATGTTATTATTTCTTGTGACATCCACACCGGTATTATCAATATTATCAATTACAATAAAGATTTCCAGCACTGTAAGAAGATCGTAACCACGTCCGCCATATTGGAACAGCCTGGAACGTTGGTCCTAGACGTGCCAGACAATCCGATACGCTGGAAAGCGCGTTCCATTACCGGATCAACCGGAACGTTCCGCATAAAGGAACACACCCTAAGTTTAATACTAGTATATTTTGTCATACATGTAAGCAAGGTGAAGAGATGAGTGATATATATGCCCCTCTTGGGTCTCTTGTTAGTCTGATTGTATTCTATTTTTATACCCCGCCATATAATCACGCTGGGAATTCCCATAAAGCGACAGTGACTTACACACTAAAATTTACCTGAGCGCCGTGACGATGGAAAGATGAGTAAATGTTTATCTATATATATCAACACGCATGTGTCTGTACATAATTTAATTCAAGTGTTCAATTTCAAATTATAAATACTACGTGTAAGTTAAGAGGCAGGGAATTAAGGTTTCGAACAGTAAATGCACTTTTTTAGATTTCAAACAAGTACATGTATGTTATAAAGCGTTTTAGACTTGAAATGAAAATCATATAAAGCGCTTTCGACTGATGATCAGTTAGGGACTTTGAAATGTTAAAGATGAAAATCAAAATCTTTGTTGAAAAGAGGTTTATCGTTCAGCGAAATATTGTTTGTATGAGCTATGCTAAATGGATATCATCATTAGAAATGAAATATTTGGTTCTTGAGAGATAAAAGCATCATGAAATCATGTTGATAAAGTAATTTAAACAAAACACATTTGTCCATAAGTCGATGCAATTTCACTTTTTGTATAATGTGTTGATCTTTTGATATAAGCTTTCATTTGTGTCGAAATCGAGGCTCTTAATGTGAGATGAGACGGGCGGACAGGCGCCAAAAATAGTTTTCGGACAATGATTCAAATATGAAAAGCGCTAGTGCAATGAAACTTCATACACCTACTCACCATGAGTCAAGGATGACCCCTAGTGATTCTGGGGTCAAAAAGTCAAGGTCTTAGGACTCTGGTGACTTACAATTTTTTTCGGATTATGTTATATTATTGCACCTACGATAATGAAACGTGCCAGCGATGTTTCCCATGCGTCATGGATGACCTCTTGTGATTTTTTGGGTCAAAGGTTGAAGTCAAGGTCATATGACTCTGATTATGGAACATGAGTTCCGGATTATATTCAAGCATGTATTTCACCTATCATCATGAAACTTGCAAGAAACAATTTCTTTGCGTCAAGGATGATACCTTTTGATCAAAAGTCAACGCCATAGGTCTTTGATGTGTGAAATTGGTTTGCGGATCAATTTAGAACGTGTATTGCACCTATTTTTATGACATTTATCAAAAATATTCCAGCGAGTGAAGAATGACAACTATTATTTCTGGGTTCTAAAGGTCAAAGGTCAAGTTCAGACTCTGATAATCGTTTCTAGATAATGTAAGAGCATTAACTGCACATATAATTATAAAAGTGAGGTTTAAACCGCCAATTGTGCCTCGTTCGAAATTCATGTGAAATTTATATAAAATTTACATCGTATGAAATTTACATTAAACGAGCAAGAACATGAAATTAACAAGTTTTTAAAATGAAATCTATGTGAGGTTCCTGATATGAATTTCAAGTTAATTGAATTTCGCATGAATGACAAATATGGATAATGACCATATTCCTGTATACAGCACAAAATCGATAATTCAGAAAATTAGAAACCGAAGGCATACAAAATCAGGATAAAACAGGAACTAAAGAAAACAAACAAAAACCTCCACCACATGAAATGAAGCGAACTCCCGATATGGGAGTGAGACAAGGTGCCCAGGAAGGGCAAGCATCTTCTGCCCGCATGCAACACCCGCCGCCCCAATTCGACAGAACTATCACATCCGGCAACTTCCACTTTGGACGACATAGAGTACAATCTTTGGTTGAATGATTCAAATGGTCTATGACAGAATATCATCCACCATTCTGGAGAGTGGGACATCATAGTGTATGACGAGTTCCCAATATCGACCGTTGAACTCAGTGACGATGTTAGTCGGTCACAAACATATCCCTGACTGAGAAGCTTATCTGAAAGACGCCTAGCTCTCAGAACAAAATCCGTATATTTCGTACTTGCTCTTATCAACTGAGATATGAACACGCCATAAGCAGGCGATGAAGGGATGTTGCTACTCAGAAAAGGAAAGTTTGTAATGCTGAAATTGAAGTCGTCACGTTTGTCATAGAGTGAGGTGCTCATGTGACCATCAGTGTCGTAGGACAACATTTTGTCCAAATAGGATGCTGAATTTTTTGTCTCTGTAGTTTCTTTGACTTCAAGCTCTGAAGGATAGATACTGCTCAGGTAATCCGCTTATTTTGATTTATTGGTGGACAACACATCGTATATGTATCTGTAAGTGAAGTTGAAGTCAGAGCTAAGTATCTATTCCCTTCAGAGACCAGAGATTGAATGAATTCAGCTTCGCACGAGTAAAGGAAAATGTCGGCAAGGAGTGGGGCACAATTGGCCCCCATTGGAATTCCTACAATTTGCTGGAAGACCTTTCCTCCAAACACCACAAAAATGTTGTCGATCAGAAAGTTTAACATATGAATGAATCAGTTTCAGTGTACTTATTTTCAGAATTGGACTTTTCTTTTACAAAGTAGTTTGTCACAAAGAAAATACATGCGAAGTATTTTTATATGAAATTCATGTGAAATATTTTTCACATCAACCTTAGGTGAAATTTTATTATACAATATATAGAAATTTCATATAAAGTTTCATGCGAAATACATGATACTCATTTCATATGATTTTTGTGAGGCACAATTGGCTGTGTATATTTAATGGTTTTGGAATGAAAAGGTCAAAGGTCAAGGCCGACGCCACCATAGAATTATTGATTTTTACCTCCTTTTGTAAAAAATACTTTAGGCACGGCCTTTTTGATATTCTTGGGAGGGGGGGGGGGACTTGGGTTTTTTCGAAAACAAAAAAAAATTGTTCTAAATTTTGATGAAAAAAAAATGCTTATGGTGTGGCAGCAAAAAATTAATCTTGCTCTTACAAATATCTGAATTTGAAGAATTACCATAAAATTTCGCTTAAAATTCCTGAAAATTTTCAGGCTAGCCTCGCTCGCCGCAGTTTCCATTTTATATCATTTTTTTTGGCTCGCCTCAGTTTTCTATCAAAACATTATTTACTAATGGCAAAGTTCATATGTTCATTTGAAGATATCAAAATAATATACATGCATGTGAATAAAAAAGGCTTCCTAAAAGCTTAAATATATTATCAATATTTATGTATTACTGTTAATACATGTTGCATGCATCCCATAGAGTCTAATGTTATTTTCTTGTAAGCTTGGAAGAACTTCAGTTATTCACCAGCTTACGTACAATTCTGCATTTAAAAATTTGTCTATGGACCTTCCCCTCAGGCCCTCTTATATATATGTACCTTACATAAATTTTGTTTATTGGAATTATATTGTAAAAATCTTTTATGAATTGTATACTAAATTACTTGCACAAAAATAAAAGTAATATTCAGAGTTTTGAGTAAAAATATAAAGAATTTCTATTGATAAAACACCAAAAATTCTTAATATGCACATCATTTTGTTAACAAAAAAATTCCTTGCTCCAACTTCGCAAGAAAAAGATAATTTTGCCCTTGTCCGGGGCAAAAATAATCTTGCTCCGACAAAAAACCCAAGCCCCCCCCCCTCCCAATATCAAATGGACCATGCCTTAAACTTGAATGGTCGTCTTTGGTCCCAATTTCATAACCTTCATCTTGAAATTAATCAAGACTAAATGAAGAATGATGTAAATTGATTGATAGTCAAACTTTCGGGAAAATTCATTCAAGACAAGCTTCCTATATTTGACGTATATGTCTTTATGTGCGCCTAGATGTAATTTTGTGCATTCTATTAGTATTAGTGTCCGAAATTCTTATTTGCAGCAATAGCATCTATAGTCCAAATGCATGCGAGGGAAATTCTGAGAAAAGAAAGGTTAACACGAACAAATATATGGAGTTATTTTTCTTTTTAAGTATTTGAAAGTTTGACGAAATACTTCATCACGTCAAAACATTTCTTAGCACCTAACTCTGGACAAAAGTATGACAATATATAAATTTCAGTTGGCTCAAATGTTCAAGCACCACTGTTGAGGAGTTATTACATGTATAAAAAGAAACAGTCATGACTGACGCTTTCATTTTTTCCATTGATAAATTTATGGAAAAAGAAGCACAATTTTTGGTATCCTTCTTGCATTCCATATATGAACTGTCTAAATGGAACTTGTTCAAAATTCAACGGGAAAAACAACGTAACAGAAGGTTAAAAATCTTAAGTAAATTGTGAATCGTTCTGACTAAATATAACTACAATGCATTTTCCATTTAGCATGCCTAGCTTCTCTCAAAGAAAAATACTACACTTTTGTTAGTATATGTCGCTTTATTGGTTTTTATAAGAGACGTATGTCGCTTTATTCTTTTTCCGCGCGCCGCTTTATTCAACTTATGTTTAAAAAAGTCTAAAAACGCTAAAATTTACAAGTAAAGATTAAACAAAAGACTAAAACATTTTCCATTTATATTGATACAATAAAACTTATTCATTACAATAAATAGGGACCTTTCCTTGTTAAGAAAATGACGAATTATTACATTTTTATTCCAGTCATTAAAGTGTTTTAATCAATTAATCCTTACGATGATTAAATAATCTCGAAGTAAGGTATTGTGTGAAGTATCAACGAGTGTGGCTAATAATAATTGATTCAATTACGACAACTTTTTTCTTCAAAACCAAGAAAAATGAAAATTTTCTTCTCAGATCGTTGAGAAAATTAGCATATCGAATGACTAAAGCGCTTTATCAAACCAAGGCGCTTCATGTGAATTCCCAGCGTGATAATGGTAGGGGTATAAAATGATGCACTTGTCTGTCCTTCCGTTCTTGCGTCCGTCCGTCCCACCTATGGTTTCAAGACATTTAAAGGAAAACTATTACAGATAATCAATTCATTGCTTGCATATAGCTTTTACACCAAGAAATACAGGCCAAGTTCGAATATGGGTCAAGTCCCTCAATTTTGTGCAGAGTTATGCCCCTTGAAACTTAGAAAAACTCAAAATTTTCTGGTTTCCGGACATTTAAAGGTAAACTATTACAGATAATCAATTCATTTATTGCATATAGCTCTAACACTAAGAAATACAGATAAAGTTCGAATATGGGTCAAGTCCCTCAATTTTGTGCAGAGTTATGCCCCTTGAAACTTAAAAAAATTCAAAATTTCCTGGTTTCTGGATATTCAAAGGTAAACCGTTACAGATTATCAATTCGTTTCTTGGATATAGCTCTTACACCAAGAAATACAGGTCAAGTTCGAATATGGGTCATGTCCCTCAATTTTGGGCAGAGTTATGCCCCTTGAAACTTAGACAAATTCAAAATTTTGTGGTTTCCAGACGTTTAAAGGAAAACCGTAACAGATAATCAATACATTTCTTGCATATACTGTAAAAGGGGAAATGATTGCAGTGGTTTTATTTTCGCTATGTTCGCGGTTTACGAATTTTCCGCGAACATTAAACCACGTAATAATTTTGTATAATAGACAAAACAAATAATAGAGGCAAAGATGTTCATATGCATTTGATGCATGAAAGCTATTGTGCATGTACAACTGAATCGTTCATTTCTCTAAACGTGGTTTTCCTTTACGTCCGTTAAATAGTTTGTACACTTAAGGGTATCGACAATTTTACTTACGATGCATCTATATTTTTATAAAAAGGAAGACGACACACATATCGCGCTTAAGATTTCTATAGAAAACGCACGCAGTTAATTAGTTTCAGTCTACTTTTCCGTATTCTTTAGTTATTGATATTCAACCGTTTCTGTGTAATTATCCCTAATTACTACGCGTTTGTCATTAATTACCACGTGAAACACTTAAATCTACAAACAACAGTCAAAATTACACGTGTGCTTGTGCGACGAAATCTTTAAAGATGTATCAAAAGTTTTTTTTTTCTTCTGCAACTTAAGATACCGCGAAATTAAAACCACCGCAATTGGCTACATTCAGAAAACCGCGAACTTTTCACACCGCAAAATTAAACCCGTTGACAGTAGCTATTACACTAAGAAATACAGGTCAAGTTCGAATATGGGTCAAGTCCCTCAATTTTGTGCAGAGTTATGCCCCTTGAAACAGAAAAAATCAAAATTTCCTGGTTTCCGGACATTTAAAGGTAAACCGTTTCAGATAATCAATTCATTTCTTGGATATAGCTTTTATACCAAGTAAAACAGGTCAAGTTCGAATATGGGTCATGTCCCTCAATTTTGTGCAGAGTTATGCCCCTAGAAACTTACACAAATTCATAATTTCGTGGTTTCCAGACGTTGAAAGGACAACCGTAACAGATAATCAATACATTTCTTGCATATAGCTATTACACCAAGAAATACAGGTCAAGTTCGAATATGGGTGATGTCCCTCAATTATGTGCAGAGTTATGCCCCTTGAAACTTAGAATAATTCAAAATTTTGTGGATTCCGGACGTTTAAAGGAAAACCGTTACAGATAATCAAGTCATTACTTGCATATAGCTATTACACCAGGAAATACAGATAAAGTTTGAATATGGGTCATGTCCCTCAATTTTGTGCAGAGTTATATCCCTTGAAACTTTCACAAATTCAAAATTTTGTGGTTTCTGGACATTACAAGGACAACTGTTACAGATAATCAATTCATTTCTTGAATTTAGCTATTATACCAAAAATTACAGGTTAGGTTTGAATATGGCTCAATTTCATGCAGAGTTGTGTCCCTTCAAACTTGGAAAAAAATCAATGTTTTATGCTTGCCTGACATTTAAATGAAAACTGTAACAGGGAATATATTTATTTCTTAGATATAGCTTTACATTGAGAAATACAGGTCAAATTCAAATAAAGGGTCATGTTCCTCAATTTTGCGTTGAACTGTGCACCTTCAAACTTCTTATACATTGTTTATGTGTAAAATATGCTGGGCGGGGGTATCATTGAACCTTTAAAATAGATCAACAATAGATTTCATCTTTTTGTCATAGTTGCCCCGCAATCTCAACCAGCAGATCAACCATCTTCTATTCCTATATATGTATTACCGGACAATTGCGCACTATGGTTAGCAGCAACTCCCGGTAAGTTCCAATGGCAGTACAAACTGTAGACAGTTCTTTTCCACTATAGGTATGTGCTAAAGTTGTAGACCTTATAACCGTTTAAAAGCTTCTATCAGACTTTTTTGTCATATGTGACCTTGACCTTTAAGCTGACTCTTTTCTTATTTGAAAAGTGATTTTATTAGACGGACCAACCAGCCGACCGACCGACAGACATGGATGCGGTAAAGGCGGCATGTCTGTATTATCATGAGCTTACTGGCTTTTTAGGTCTTCCGACTTCCGTCGGAAGACCTATCGTTTTCGTAACCGTGGAAAATTGGATCAGCGATTTCTCAAGAACCCTGTAAGCTAGGACAATGAAAGTTCTCCAACGTTACGTTTGGAGTAAAAGCTAGATTGGTCTTTTTTATTTTTGGTCTCTGTTATTTTTTTTATCATGTTTTTTAGTAGATTCAAATATTTGACGGGAGCGTCGAATTACTCAAAAGGACCGAAAATTTCATGTTTTGCTATTTGTAAGCTTAAATATCTCGTATTTTGCTATCTACAATTTCCATTCTTTTTGAAAGTCGACAGCCATGCAAGATATGAAATGCTAGATGCACACTGTAACTATTTATTACGATGACGTCCTTCACCGTCCTTCATATTTCCAAATTCAGAAGCTCATAGGAGGAAGACACTTTTTTGCTTATAATAGTAAACAAAAATTAAGCTTATGAAGTTTCCTAAAAATTTCAATATTATTATTTATCCATATATCTGTCTTATTTAGTCTTTCTGATTTTTCCTATCTCTTACTGTTGAAAAGATATGAGCATCGAAATTTTGAGTTGGGTATTTCGATACACCTTCACGCCAACAGATCGGGCGCACACTAAAATTGGTAGTCCGAGTCCGACTCGAGAAAAGCAGTGTTGAGATTTTCAAATTCCGATTTCACGGCAATGATGAATATGCATTTCATAAATACATTTCGATATACACAATTTGATTTTAAAACAGTTGATTAATTTAGAAGAGATCAGCTACAAACCAGAATTTACACACAAAAAGTGGTAGTTTGATTCCGATTTCTAACCTACAAACCTGTTTCTAAACTTCAATAACTATATTTTGAACATCAAGTTTAATTTCTAATTCTAGCAAACGTTCGAACATAATTTTCGGTTGGTTTATTTAGAAATTGATGAACAATTTCTCCAACATTCTTCCCTCCCCTCGTTTTTCGAAAACAGTTCTGTTTATATTGAACGATGTCGCCATGATGGAAATTCAAAATAAACTTTGAAAAAAGGGAAGGGGGGGTCCAAATTTGAACCTGCACAGCGAGAACCTCATGGTATTTATATATATATATATTGAACGTAACTTGTTATTACCATTTCTCTTCTCATGAAAATTGGTTCTACAGCTACGAGCTCGCCTTTTTTATGGGGGAAGGGGGCAGGAAGAATTTGCAAAAAAAAAAAAATCCCGGCTCTGAAAAATGCTGAAAAAATATTCCGGCCCAAAGGGCCGGCAATTTTTTTTCCCGGACCATGCAAAAGTAAGGATACATTGCATGATATGGAAATTTTTGCTGGCCCTTTGTGCCAGACAATTTAAAGTCAAAAAATTGATTAATATAAATACAAACTGTTCACATAGCTGTATCTACCTGAGACCTAATACGCATAGGCACAAAAATCTAGAAAAGGTTCTATTTAAACATCATACAATCTGTCTGAAATTCGCTAATTGCAAAGAGACATCTGAAGGAACGGTTATTAACTCATACTCTGTAACAGCGGGGAGTTTAACTTACACAGACATTCACAACATTTGACAATTTGTTTAAATCCGGCCCGAAGAACCGGCGAAAATTTTTCTCCGACTCTGGTAATGGCTGAAAAAAATGGCCTACTCAGAAAATTGCTGAAAAAATTTTACCGGCTGGCAATAGAATTCCTGCCCCCCCCCCCCCCAATCAAATGGTTGCTCACCAACAATTATCGGTTTGAAAATTTAATGTTACTGCTATTTGAAAACTTAAATATATAATATAAATACATGTAATGTGACGTCCTTCATATTTCCAAACCAAAAATTGTATAGGAGGAAGACACTCTTGTTGCAACCGCAACAAGAAACCTTTCTAGTTTTGTTATTCTGATTGTATTCTATTTTTCTTTTTGTCATAGGTCAACCACCTTCTATTCCTATACATGTATTACCGGACAATTGCGCAGTATGGTTTGCAGCAACCCCCGGTAAGTTCCTGTAGACAGTTCTTTTCCACTATAGGTATATGTTAAAGTTGTAGACCTTATTACCGTTTAAAAGCTTCTATCAGAATATTTTGTCATATGTGACCTTGACCTTTAATATAGCAGATTGTATTTTCCGAACCTTCTCCTGCAGCTATTCGTGCACCTCTTCAAGCAATCCACACTTTCATTTATTTGAAAAGTGATTCTATTAGACGGTCAGACGGTCAGACGGACCAACCTGCCCACCGACCGACCGACCGACAGACAGAGAGACATGGATACGGTACAGGCGGCGTCTCTGTATGATAATGAGCTTACTGGCTTTTTTCTGTAAGGAAAACCTTACTTTTGTGTATGTTGTGCTTGCAGGTAGAGTTGCCTATGCTCGTAAAAGTAAGGGAACTGCATTGTGTCAAATGTTCATCTCTGCTGTTGGTAAAGCTCTCAAACAATCCAGTACAGTCAAACTAATGGATGTAATGCTCAGCGTGCACAGAGAGACGGCCGACCGGGTGTTTAAAAAAAAATTCAAAGTCGTACCGTCTTTTGTCCATAACTTATGTTCTGATGTAGAGTTCAATACTGCAACGAATTAATTATTTCCTTATAAATTTATTCGCGGCGAATATTTTTCGCGAATCAATGTCCGATGATCTCTACTTGCAATTACAGAATTGAGACTGCATTGATATCAAGGGTAGAAAAGAAATTGATGTAGTTAGTGACTATGGGATAAATAATTTGTTTAAGAAAATAGAAGAAATATATAAATATAAAGAGAAAGGAATAAAAAAATCAGAAAATGTTTGGCAAACTCCTATTCTTTTCGTAAACAGAGAGGAGAACGAAATGACATATTATATGCACCATTGTTGTTACTAGTTTTATAAGGTTATCAATTGCATAGACTTTTGATCTTAGAGTTTTAGACAAAAATCATGTTCGTTTTATGGATATTGATATTTTTATACGATTTCACTATTTTACAGCCGGAACGCCAATCCCTATTTTGACGGTTGGAAGCATTGTTTCTAAAAGGGGTGGATAACTCTTGACATACAAAGTAGCGGAATAAGAATAAATTGGGCTAAACGACCTTAATTGTTTATCTCAAATTTTAAATATTATTATAAAACAAATAATACTCAGGTATAATTCACTACATATAACTGAAATTCCTCTGAAAGGGATTTTTAATATTTTTCAGCCCTGCTAAAGATCCAACGAAAATTGTGCATACATCGTTGGTTTTAAAAGCTGACACAAATGCTACCCTTTGCACTTCTGGTCAAAGTTCAATGATAATCTTTTCAACAGAATCCCAATTATGATACCTATATAGAATTTTAGTCGGTAAGTACTCTATAAATAGAAATAAAAACGCTATAACGAGGACCAGATTTTCATTCAAATTCATCATTACGGACTCAGAATACACCAAATTCGAGTGGCAATGGAATTTTAACATTTGTTTGATGGTTTGATACCTTGTAGATGATTTTGTGCCAATGTCATGTTTCATTTTGGCAAATCTAACCACTTCGCAGCACCGAATTTGGGTCATGTGTACCAGTGTACTCTCTGTTTACAAACGAGTTTCCATATGTTGACATGGAAGATGGACGCCCGAACAGCATATCGAAGTTTGAAAGGTGACACAAACCCCTTAAGGCAAAGATCGGCATACTATTTTTGGTTTTGGTGACTTCGTTGATATATGAAGTCTACATTCAGATTGTTCCCAATTATTCCTAGCCGGGATTTTAAAAGAAAATAAGCAATAAAATGCAGGTAAACAGATCGTTGGCGAAAAACTGCCCTTGACAACACCCGATTTATTTCAAAATGCCACAAAATTTACCTGATTAAGTGTTATGACTTGAAACGGTATCTCTATTGCCATCAAAATCACCTGTGCCATTCTTGTTTACACATGCAGCACAGTCAGTATGACGCGTTTTTGATGACGTGGTACAATGTCTTCATATTCAAAACATTTGTCATGTGACTTCGTTTTTAAACTTCAAAGACAAGTGCCGACTGGCGTTCCGGCTGTTATACATATATTGGAGCATTATGTATATCTAGATTTTGATACAAAGTATTTTAGAAAATACTCGTCCTCAAAAACAAAGGGTTTTATCGCATCTTTAACATGCAAATACGTTTCATGTACATGTATATAATCTTAACGAATGAAAAGTAGAGAATTTTATTAAGTTCGTGAAATGATTATGATAGTTGTCGTATGAATGTGAAAAAAAAATCAGGTTTAGAGGTTTAGAAAAATCAGGCAGCAAAGTGTAAAACCAGGTTTACGAATAATTGTATTCATGTATTTGAAAATAAAATATTAACAACAGAAAATGATGGTTTGTGTTTCTACATGTAATACAGAACAAGCTAGGTTAGAGTTTAGTCAATATTGGATTTATCATATACTCTTATTTGCATAACTGTGCACTTAGCTTTTCCATTGGTTAAAATGCGGCCATGTGCATTGCGATTAATCATCGTATTGAACTGCTTCCGGTCATATTGACGCGTTCCGGTTTTTTTGCATAACAAGCAAATGGCAGTCGGGAGCAAACATTGTTGTTCAATTTTTAAAAATGAAAAAAAAAAAAAAAATAAAAAAAAAATAAATAAAATAAATAAATAAAATAAAAAAGTGTGGGATAAAACATTTTAATGAAAATGTTTAATCTGAAAAAAAGGAAAAAAAGTGTAAGTAAGCTGTGCTAGAAACGCAAATACATTAATTACTAGACTACTGTCCTTCAACTAGAACAACTTCCGGGTTGAATCCCTGCGAGGAACAACCCTAGACATCAGGGGTACATTTGCATACCAAGATTTCTGGTCTCCGGTAAATAACGGATTAGATAAATGGACAATATTTGAAAAAGTTTTATGAAAATAATGATTGCTGAAATATAAAGAGTTACCACCAAAACAACGGCAAATACCATCTGTAACTTTCATCATAACGCTGAACTCTCTGCGCCTCGCGAGATGTCATCCTGATCTGTCTTTGTTATTTGGCTTGGGTGGTTGCTATGCAAATTTCGAGTCAAACTTCGTTATTTGCAGGCTATTTCTTTATTTATACATCACAATTGTTATTTTAGAAAATTAGATTTAAATCTGAACTCAATACGATCTTCAATTTGCGTTTAAAATAATGCTCTAGCATTGCTGTTCAAATCTTGTTACCAAGGAAGACGTTGTTTTTGCGGGAAAACTCGCTGAATATTTCGAAACGTTAACAGTGTCATTATGACGTCGGAATGTTTCCATTGTCTTGACGTAAAAGTAACAACAATGAAATTTCCCTCAAAAATTTTGCGTAGGAAAAATTGACCGCTGAATGCAAGGATATATTGATACGGCTTATATCCTTGAGTGCAAGTTGTGCTGTCCTTTTCACTAAATCCAGAGCACCCTGTCGTCTAAAGAATTTTGCTATAAATTATTGTTTCCGAGAATTGACCTCCTTTAGTCGTAACTGGAAATTAACTTCAACTTACCCTATCAGCTGCCATCAAACAGCAATATGAAAAAATAAAATGTCTACGGGAAATTCCCATGTTAATTTCAAGCTGCCGCCATATTGTTCTCCGTGTTTTAAAACAATAGTAAACAGTGACGTCAAAGCCTCCTACGTCACACATTTTCAGCAATTTTACTATAGAAAATCCCCGTAGACTTTTTATTTTCCGTCCTATTTCTAACTTAGCTGACGCACATACAAAACAATGGTATTTTCTGTTACGACTAAATGAGTACTATAAAACTGATATCTTTTTGGAAGATGACATTATCATATTTTAGAGAAAACCGGGAAAACAGGGTGCTCTGGATTTGTGAACAGGACAGTCGTTTGTTTTCCAAAATTCATGTATACAATGTATGACAGAACAGTTATAGCACAGATGATTGACCCAATATGATGATTTATGGAATGACATCAGCCTCAGACGTGAAACATAAAAAATGAAAGCACTGAAAACCCATGTGTACTCGTGATCATTTTTGTAATCGTTGTTTTTCCGCGAGCATGAACTGTGAAATCGTGTGTATTTAACGTTTATTGTTTCGACTTCCGTGTTTTCGGAGGGTGTGTATACATATCGATAATGCGGATTGCTACATTGTTTATGCAGGGCTTGATTGAACATCCTTCTTTTTTTGGGGTCAATATTTATTTGCCCATTGATGCTTTATCACTAATTCCTTATTATTTTCACTTTATTTCAAATATTCAAGGTTACAAGAAAAATATTTTGACCTTGAAAGTTGGCATCAAGGTTAAACAAAATGACGTATGTACCTCATTACTAGGACCGTATGATTTTGATGGCACATATTGAATTACATTGTTCATCATATAAAGTATATTTACAGAAGTCGAAAGATTACTGTCAGCAATAAAAAACGTTTTAGGAGAAAAAGATATGGTATTAGATGTAAGCTGTATATCTGTATATCTTTAGTCAGTTTAGAAAGAGCATGCTTAAATTTGTTCACATTTCTTGTGTATTGAAAACTCATACCGATATATAATTTTATTATATAGTTTGTTTCTATTTACATTCTCATTGGGCGAGAGCTATCACGTGACGAGTCATTGTCACATCATATTGACCTGTGAGCGGCGATTTCATTAAATATCAATACCGCGAAAACTATTGCTTCCGGTTTACCATGAAATATCGAAAACGCGCGAAAACTATATCTGTGACATCATTAACGTCATTTCGTAAAGCCCCTGTCACACTGTCGCGAGTTCGACCTACGAGTTGTGGCGAGTTACAACTCGCCATAACTTGTCATTTGTCGCATGGAACTCGAACAGATGCCTTCACTTGTCGAAGAAATGTCGCCTCTTGTCGCCAGAACTCGGCGTGAGGCGGCGAGAATTTTAAACGGTTTAAAATTGTCGTGCGAGTTTTCATGTCCGTGAGGTCGAACAGATGTCGCATAAACTCGTACAGGCATCGTGTGCTTGTCTCCACTTCTCGTCGCTTCTCGCCATGAATCAAACTCGTGCGAGAAGGGCCGAGTTTACATACGAGTTAAAACGATAGGAGTACGATGTCTGCACGACATCATGCGAGTTGTACCGACCTCTTCTCGACATCTGCACGACTTTGTACGAGTTCTGCTCGACACTGTCTCGACATATTCTCGAGTTCTGCCGAGTTGATTACTTAAATCCAGTATTCCTCTGCAGCATGCATAAATGTTTTCACTTTCATAGTATAGCAATGATAGAGAACAAAAATAAAAAGAGGCCCAGGTGGGCTGACATATTCAAGGCGTACACGAGCTTAATACAGATTCTTACTGCAGAAAAATGCAATAAATCATGATAAGTTTGTCCATGTAATCTCTTAAATCATTTTGTCCTAATAAATAAAAAAAAAAACCAAGGAAACAGTCCCATGTTTCATCTATGGCAGATTAATCTTCAAGTTGGTATGAGACATTGAGCACCTACAACCTGTATACGATCTTGTAAGACTTGTCCATTTTATTGCATTTAAAAAAGATTGAAACGATAAATTTATCAATTATAAATTTTTAAACTGACAGGATTCAAAAATAGATAACTGTAGATACAAAAAAAAATTTCTATTTATATTCTGGTTGTATTGAAAAAGAATATGGAAAAGAACAAATTTGACAACCCCCCTTCCCTTGGCAGAATAGTTAGTACTTTATGCTACTTTGTACTATTATAATTTTCAGCTTAAATAAGAATAAAAGTTATTTAAAAAGGAAAGAATAAGACTTCAATTTACATGATCAAATTCAAAAGAGTCTATAATCGGCTCTTAAATATAACAATACTTTCCCTGGCGTGGTCGCCATAGCACTTTCTATATAGACATTGCCTCGGACAGTGCATGTTTTTAGATGTTGTTTTCATTTTTCGTGCATGGACATCGATGGCGGGTGCGGCTAGCCAAACAGAGTATGCTTACTCCTCCCGGGCACCTGGTCCCACCTCTGGCTTGATGGGGGTCCGTCGATGCTCCATTTGGTGCTCTTTTGTGAGTGCTGTTGAGATTGTCGTCAGGATCTTCTTTATCTCATTTGAATACATGTATGCGATTGTAGAAGATATTTTTTTCAACAAATTTTGCACCGTCCAGAAGAAGATAATTAAGAAATGAAGATGTATCGTATTATTTAGATTTTCTTGAAGCTTGTACAGACCAATTCATTCAAATTTTTCAGCACTCTTGAGGAAGAAATCGTAAGTCGATACACGCCAATCAAACAAAAGGAAGACATCTTGTCGACGGTCGAAATGCTACAATAATGACAATACCAATCCCTGTCAAGGGCTTTCAGATCGGGTGAGCTAAAAAAGACTTAAACACAAATTTATACCAAATTCATAATGTGTTGACATAACTCGTACACATCTCGTACTCAGCTCGTCATAACTCGTACTTATCTCGTGCTTTACTCGTAGACATGTCGCCACATCTCGTATAAACTCGTACGAAACTCGTATTTAACTCGTATCTTCTCGTACTAAAGTCTTCGTTTGTCGAGAAGATGTCGTGTACAAATCGTAGAGTGTCGCCAAGTGTCGTACTTTTATCGTAGAGATCTCGAGCAAATGTCGAGCAAATGTCGTTATCACAAAAAATCAAGACTAACTCGGGGAAATTTCGGCGAGTTATAACTCGCCAGCACTCGTACAAAACTCGTAGCTCCAATTCGCCACAGTGTGACAGGGGCTTAAACAGCAGCAAGGAGCCTGAAGCTGAGCTCAAATTCATTAATTTTGAGCCTATCTACGGATTTTGACTATGAAATAGTCTTCATTTGACTCATTGAATGAATTTTATTACGTTCAGGATAATTCAGCGACAGGAAATGCTGATATTAACACGTCTTGAAACATTTTCATAGAAAAGTCGATGTCAGCTATTTCGAAACCGTACCTTTATAAATACTGATTTTTTAAGTCCACTATATAATAAAACAGTTGTGGACTTTTCACTCGGTGAATATGGTGCGATATTTTCTGAATTTGAAAATATTGACCTCGACTGTCGCCTCGGTCAATATTTTCAAATTCAGAAAATATCACACCATATTCACCTCGTAAAAAGTCCATAATTGTATATTATTATATAGTCTGTTTTTATTCCCACTCTCATTGGCTGAGAACTGTCACGTGACGAGTCATTGTCTCATCATATTGACCTGTGAGGGGCGATTTCATTAAATATCACTACCGCGAAAACTCTTTCTTCCGGTTTACCATGAAATATCGAAAACGCGCGTAATTTATATCTGTGACGTCATTAACGTCATTTTGTAAACAGCAGCAAGGACCTGAAGCTGAGCTCAAATTCTTGAATTTTGAGCCTATCTACGGATTTTGACTCTGAAATATTCTTCATTTGACTCATTGAATGAATTCCATTACCTTCAGGATAATTCAGCGACAGAAAATGCTGATATTAACACGTCTTGAAACATTTTCAAAGAAAAGTCGATGTCAGCCATTTTGAAAAGGTACCTTAAAAAATACAGATTTAGTCCACTATATAATAAACAATTGTGGACTTTTCACTCGGTGAATATGGTGTGATATTTTCTGAATTTGAAAATATTGACCGAGGCTGTCGCCTCGGTCAATATTTTCAAATTCAGATAATATCACACCATATTCACCTCGTAAAAAGTCCATAATTGCATAGTATTTTCATCGTATAAGAAAATACTCGAACTTGTAATTTGAAGAGACTATATTAGTTATATAAACACTGTATCTCAGGCTGTACAGGGCTTAAGATTTATTTCAAGGGAAAATCCGACCCTGTAAACATTTATTACATGATAGAGCATGACTTTGCTTCAGTCAGCGGAGCACCAATTGTTTGTAGTCTTTGTAAATGCTCTTATTCATGTGCAGACTATGATCCCTGTTTGTGTATTTTGTTGCTGATTGTAACGCCACTTACAATGATTCAGAACGTCTGTGGTATAGGGCTGTGTTTGTATATTTTCTTGTGGATTGTAACACCACCTCAGGACGCCTGTGATATAGGACTGTGTGTGTTTGTGTATTTTGTTGTGGATTGTAACGCCACTCACAATGATTCAGAACGTCTGTGGTATAGGGCTGTGTGTGTTTGTGTATTTTGTCGTGGATTGTAACGCCACCTCAGGACGCCTGTGGTATAGGGCTGTGTGTGTTTGTGTATTTTATTGTAGATTGTAACGCCACCTCAGGACGCCTGTGGTATAGGGCTGTGTGTGTCCGTGTATTTTGTTGTAGATTGTAACGCCACCTCAGGACGCCTGTGGTATAGGGCTGTGTGTGTTTGTGTAATCCGGATAACCACACCATTGGCTAGAAATGTAGGAAGTGGCCGTCCTAAACATATTTTCGATGGTTAACTTTATTCTATGAAATCAGTTTTGTTGATATTTTGCTTTCATTTGCTGCACATGTAAAACTTGTTATATTGTCCCTATTTCTTTAAATAAAATGCTTTCAAACAACAAAATTAAAAGAAATGGAGATTTATATCCAGGACTAAAGTGTTCCCTTGTATGAGGACCTTAACTCATTGTCGATTTGCGAAACATCTCCAAAATTTCACTTATCACAATTCCAATTCATATTTGTTCAATAGTTGTGACGTAGTGTTCCCTCCCTTTCTATATTCATATACATGGTGTGTTTAAGTGTACCCGTATTTTTGTATTCTGTTAAACTTCTGTCCTTTCAGATGAAATGCGAAAGGAAATTTTATATGTAATATTCAATTTCGATATGTCACGGAAAATGAATTTTGAGTGTATTATTATTTTCCTTCTTGATAGGTTTTTCCTAACTTTAGGGTGCCCACATTTATAATGTATGTTCAGTTGATGCGCATGTTTCATGGTTATATCTATTTTGAGTATATACGTAAACAGACTAATTGAAAATAAACACCCCATTCTGTGACATGTAAATAGATTAAAATTTTATGGTTAAAAGATGCGCGGAGAATTGGTCGACCCTAACTGGAGTCACCAACACTAATTTACGACATCAGTCCAGAAAGAGGTCTGTCGCCGATAATTAAACGACTGATTTACGGAAAAGTTTCGCTCATTCTGTCAGACGCTTGCCGTTCAAAAATTTTATTACCCATTGAAAAGAAGATGAATATCATATTGGGAAACTCGTATAAACCATAAATGTGTGAGAAGTTAGTGATGAAAGAGAATAGCACAATTTGGCACAGTATGTAACATGGCGGCGTTCAGAATTCTGAACGACATTGTAGGTATTGATTTACCTTAGCTTCCTAGGTTTACACATTTTGTTGGCGCCGAGGAAGAGATGTCTATTGTCGGTGGTGCCATTCTGTGGTAGGTGCTCCACATGCTGAGGGATATATTTTAAAAAGTGTACGCTCGTATCTAAGACTTTACAAATGAACACCAGTTTTATTGAAAATGCCGTATCATCGTCATAGATCTATAATATATGTATATTTTTATCACAGTGAACAAAACTTTGAAAATGGTCACGATTAATCTATAGAGAAAACATACTACAGAATTCTTGAAGAAAAAAAGAGAACATTTCACCAAAGACTTCATTATAAGTCCTTAATTTCACATGATGTGCCGTATCATAAATAGAATGCACCATTAGACACACCTAAATGCATTATACGTACAATAAATAAAGACTATATTCAATTGTATTTACCGACTATTTCAACATTTTCCAATTATTATCTAATTCATTGTCAAGTCTTTACGTCCAAAAAACAACACTTTTGAACATAGGAACATATGAATTTCGTTGTCATAACAACGGAAACTGCAAATCAGTAACTATGCATGTCATCATTTTCCAATTATTATCTAATTCATTGTCAAGTCTTTACGTCCAAAAAACAACACTTTTGAACATAGGAGCATATGAATTTCGTTGTCATAACAACGGAAACTGCAAATCAGTAACTATGCATGCTATCAACAGAAACACAAGATGCAATTACACAAATGTATGTGCAGAAATTGTCTACTAGTGAAATGGAAATGACCATGGTGTGAATACAACATTTGAAGTTCAAATTTGACAATATAGTCACTATGGTACATGTATAGTCTAAATCGGGTTACGATATGATCCACATAAATATCTCTTGAACAGAATAATCAGTGCGCGTCCCTTCCTCACAAATTGATTTCATCCTATTTCTCCACCTCCATATTATACTTAAGTTTCCTAGTTCAAATTGTCATCATCTGGACAAATCGACACCGTTTTATTTGTTGTTTCGCCTTCCTCATCCGATTCGTGTGGAGCAGATATACTCTTGGAATAGTTAATAGGAAAATCTATGCCAGTTCCAAAATGAGGCCCAGACTGACATGGTCGAACGGGAAGATGTTCGACTTCACCAAACGCTTCTTGTTCGTCTACTTCCTCTACGTCGATAAACGAATGACCGTCATCAATGGACCTCAGACGTTCATGAATTCGTTTATGTCTCTCTAAGTTACTTTTGTGACTAGTTGCGTAATCACAGTGTGGGCAAGAGTAGTCTTTTTGTCCGCTATGCACCGATAGGTGGCGTTTCAGTAGAGCCTTCCTGCAGAATCGTCTGCCACAGTATGCGCATGAGTAACCGTTATGATGGAAAATCATGATGTGCTCCCGAAGTGACGCTTTTGTTGTGAAAGTAACGCCACAGCACTCAAGGACTTTGTCACAGGCTTGATGCATAGTTGAGATGTGTCGCTTCAAGTTATTTCTACGATCAGTCACATATCGACAATGAGGACATGGGAATAACTTGCCCCTAAATGTATTACATACAAGCATGGCTAGCTCCAGGTAATTTCTGTTGATAAATGGCGCCTTGGCTTTGGACAAATCAGCGGGAAAAGCCGAATGAGGCGCAGCGCCTTGATACTGCGCAAGCGCGAGTTGCGAGAGTTCGTTTGGTGTCATTCTGCTCATATTGGGATACATGGAAGCTGGATATTGGAGGAGTGAACCTGGGATAGCGAGACCATGATACGGCATGTGAGTTATGGTAACGTTGGGTACAGGACTGACCATTGTGCTGTTTACAGTCCTGGTTGATAGGCCGACCATACCACTCCGGACATCACCATGTGAGATGGACAGCCTGCTCTGATCACCGCGATCGTTGATTGGATGACGCGTGGGAGGATTCATGTGAGCGTGGGGTGGCACCTGTGTATGACGTTGGCTTTGAGTCACATGACTAGCATTTCTCTCGGGTTCCTGTGATATCCTACCAAGAACAGAGGGCGGTGCACTGAAAAAAATGAAACACAATAATTACATTGTTCATGAATGACTGTTGAAGTCTATCTCTTTATAAATCTTAAATGATAATAATAAGACAAGTAGAAAAAAAGAGGAAAAGGTGTGAAACTACTTTAATTTATGTTTAAACATATTATATTTCAATAAAGAGAAAATGGATTAGGCAACAATTTAAACAACACTTTTAAACAACTCTTCTTTAATTAAATCACTTGACAACCCTGATTTCTTTAAAGAAGGAGTTGTAATTTTTTTGGTAGATAGATAGGCCTTCTTAATGGCTTCAAGCAACAACTTAGAGAGAGAGAGAGAGAGAGAGTTATCCACCCACATCTGTACAACGATTGACTCTTATGAGCATGTACTTAAAGAAAAATGAAGAACTTCAATGAATAACAATCTGCACTTTTTGGTAGTGCATAGAAATAAATTTGATTAGTTGGACACAAGGATTTCTACACAAATATTATTTTCATGTCTTGTAACTACCGCGGATGGCAATGATACTTCCATAACACTTTCTATATAGACATAAATAGATATAATACCATAGCTACATGTATGATAGATATAATGCCAAAGATATAATGCCATAGCATTTTCTATATGGACATAACCTCAGACAGTACATGTATTTATATATTGTTTTCATTTTCGTACGTGAACATCGACGGTGGGTGCGGCTATCCAAACAGGGGATGGTTACTCCTACCGGGCACCTGGTCCCCCGTCGATGATCAATTTTGTGCTCTATTGTGAGTGCTGTTGAGATTATCGTCAGGATCTTCTTTAACTCATTCGGACAATTCAATCAATGCGACAAAATTTCTTTTTTGTACGGTAAGTTTTTGACATTTTGTTTCAGGAAGACAAAGAAATTACGAGTAATGCAATTTATACTTTACAAAATATGCCAAATTAAAAAAATATATATATGAAATACGATATGTGAACTAGATGAAAAAAAAAAAAAGAAAACAAAGGACGGAGTTGAAAGAAGATACTGGTTAATGGGTCATTTTATGAACTTATCTGCAGAACTGCTCAAAACAGTACTCAATACTTTTTGCTAAGTGACAATAATAGAAAATTGTTTCAGAATTGCATTTTCCCTTATTTAAATATTTAGAAGATTTCGTCTTTCTGTCACTATTTTGTGTAGTTAAACGAAGACATTTATAATCTTTTAATGAAAAATATTTACATAGATACTTGTTTCAGTTCAGGTATGAATACCTATTTTCTAATTATTTACTCCTGTTAATATTTCGGGAATTTGATGCGCTAAAGAATAAATAAAAATCCTTCAAACTGAAAAGGATATAAGTCGAGGAAGGAATTTCTCTCAATACAAACAAACACGGAAAAAAGAATCTAAGCTAAAAAGAAAGAACAATCGGCTAATGAAGATATAATTCAGATAGTTTGATTCAATAAAGAAGAAATTTAAACATGAGATAAAGTAAAAAATGCTGCCCTTGCCCGTCAATTGGAATTTTTTAAAAAATTTGAGATGATACCATATCATGGTTCTCTTTAATAAGGGACATTTTATGTAAGTTCAGTGTAAATGATCACATTTTCAAATTGGTAGTTTTAGACTCGGAAGAAGGAAAAAATATATTTGAATTAAAAAATAATTTAAAAAGGGATGAAAAAGTAGATAATTTATTTCCGAATTGAGCCGCGCGGACTGAAGAAAACAGAATCAGTGCAAATAAAATATATTAAATGGAAATAGAGTATGTTGAAAAAAAAAATAGAAAAAATAGAAATAAAGGAAAATTAAAAATAAAAATTAAATAAAAATAAAATTCTTTTGAATAATAATAAAAATATTTAAAAAAAAAAGAATATAAAAAAATCTTTTCTTTCTATTTTTGCTGCATTTTCAAGAGAACATAAAATAATGAAATAATAAAAAAGAGGAAAGATAGAAGATAATACTTGAGCAGATATAGTGGGCTAACTTCAGTCATTTTCATCTCTTTGCATTAATTAAGGTATTATCTCAATAGTTCTCTTTGGGAGATAATGTTCCTCACAGGTGATTTACCATCAAAATAAAGATTTCCAATCGGCAGACGCATAATTGTCACTATCAGAATCTTGACTGCTGAGATAATTGGATAATTGATAACCAATAGGTGTCGAAAACCGATCTCAATGTCGCAAAATAATCTCGACGACAAACACAAAACAAAACAAGTCAACGGTGAAAATGAAAGGTAGGAAATAGCATCAAATTAGAAAGTGTAAAATTATGATTGATAATGTAAGCATTGAAAAAAGAGCAGAGTTAACATAACTCTGAAATGGACTACCGCTTTTCGTGGCAGGGTCTCGCGCACTCCCGGATGTAAACGTCACATTTTTAATTTCAATTCGTAGGAACGGATGAAACCGATCTTAGCGTTCCTGATGTTATAATGAGGCTGGAGAAAAATAAGTGTGAGTTTACAACAGGTTTCAAGCACAGAAAATGAGCCTAGTGTCGAAGATTAATCAATGAAAACAAGAGGCTTTTATTTATCGTACGAATTATACGTAATTACATTTGATATGGGGTTAGAAATCAAATATTTTTTTATGCAGTTAGGGATTGATCACAGCACGAATAACGGGAAAGGTGTATGTATACATAATTATCTTCCTCATCTTTTGTGAATCGTAAAAATCCTTTCGCGACACAGAATAGGTCTATCTAAAAAAATATTATTTTATTTTATTGAAGAGAAGAGAAAGATAGTTTAAATATCTGACTTAAAAATGAAAGTGGGCAATATTTGTGAAATTCTATAAAATTGAATGTCATGAGTTTTTCCATATCCGCTGAATTATTGGACATATTTGGTATATAAGCTATGAATTTTTCTTCTAAGCGCGCAATGATCTACATGTAATTCACAATTTCTGGTTTGTTTTTCCCTATTTATATGTGTACTAGATATATGATAAATGAGTGTTGGAAAAAAGAAAAGCGACAAAGCTTTTGAATCTTTCCAATTTAATTTTAAGTTGGCATTTGGATTGAATTACAATGTATATTGTACATAATTTGATTTAAAAAAATGGTTTATCGTAATGAATAAACGAGAAAATTAATGATAATACACATGTAAAGATGAATAAATGAATAGGTCACTTGAAGTACATTTTGTAAATTGTACAATAAGTAAATGAATGGAACTGAAGCGAGATGAATAAGAAAGTGAATGTAGAATATTATCTAAGTGAAGTGAACCTTCTTTTCGCGAGAATTTCATTTTCGCGTAAATTTACGATTTGCGATTGCATGACAAGACGCCTTTGCAATTCTGTTGAGATTAATCTCGCACGATATCGAAACTCTCATCACAGGATTGTTAACTAAATCATCAAGTTTTTGAAACATGATTTATATCGATTTGAAAATGTGAAAAAGACAACAAACATATTCGTTTCCTGTTATTTAATGATACAGGGCTAGATTATATGAACAATAATTTTCTATTCCAAAATCACGAAAATCAGTTTATTTTCCGACATAATCAAGCAACGTTTTCTGCTATCAGAATTTATAGAATATAATAAACAATATTTCTATTTTCATTCTTTTCTTTTCCCTTTCATTATTCGTGTAAGATTTACAAAAAAACTATTTTCAATTTCTGATATCATATCTTATCTAGTCAATAAAATTAAAGAATTCCCGAAGAATTTTTGGGAGAAAATCTATAATATGTAAATATTACAAAACGGCTTACCTCCGTAACGTTTTATCTAAGTGAAACATTACAGACGTTGATCCTAAGTTGATACCTATAATGGAAATAATCATTTTCATATTATTTACCGAAAGGTCATCAGAGAAACGATTTGGCTGTTTCCATCTTTGATCGTTGACTTAATATGAAAACTAGGAGTTTCTTTGAAGTACATAGATAAGCTATAAAAGTTATGGGACGTATAACATAATGAGCTCCCTACTGCAGACTACATTCATCTCCCTTGTCACAGATGGCGCTGCGAAATTGAAAAACTTGTCGAAGTGTAAACGAAGAATCAAACGTTATTCCAATAACTAAGTTCCTGTACTTTTGTGAGCAATAAAATAGAAATTAAATCAGCAAACGTTAGTAATCGATGATGAGTGACGTCACAGGAACCGACATCTCGTGATATCCCGCCGCGACGAGGTTTTGTTCGAGACGCTGGCTTAACTTCATCACGCCGTGTTCGTATTATTGGCTTCACAAGAGAAGGCGCCAGATTTGCTGTATTGTTCATTTAGGCAGAGAATATAGAAACGACTCGTCTACGAAGAAACATAAATTTATGTGTAAAACGATACTAGATCAACGGTATGTCTTCCCATTTAGCTTTTGAATGCAAATTAATATACCGTACATGGAATTAATTCACTTCAAGTTCCCTATATAATGAATCTTTATTGAGAAGGCAATTCTTTCTCAGTTGGTCATTCTTTTCGTAATAAATAAATGGTACAAGTATTACGAGTGTGGCTTGATTTATGAGGTAAAACATATGTAGGAATGTCTGATTTATTCTGAATTTTGTACATTTCAAGAATAAATCAAATATGTAAAAAGTAGATCTGTGAAATATTTGAAAATTAAAAATGTTTAAATTACATCACACCATCAGTTGCTATATAAACTTGCGTTTTGCAACTGCGCCTAGATTCTGTTACTGAAAAAGTCTAATATTCTACTTGGTCCTTTAAGGAATCATTGTAATATTTTTTTAGTTGATCGAGGTATCAACACCAAAAATTGAGGGAAAACCGCATTGTGCGCGTAGCGCAAGATGCATAACTTTTCCCTCAATTTTTGGTGTTGATACCTCAATCAACCAAAAAAATATTCCATTGATTACTTTTCATTTCGTCGCTTTTCAACGTTTATTTGCAGCTTTGAAATCGTGTTGCTAACGACGTTGCTTATGACGTTGCTAAGCGCGTACTTCCGTTTTGTGTTGATATAGGTATCAACAAAATTTCTCGACCAATCAGAATCGTCGTTTCTTAATGATAACAATGGAAATTAAATGATTTTATGATCATTTTATTCCACTACAGAAGAGACACATTAAAAAAAAAAAATATCTGAGTATGAATGAAAGAATCGTCGAAAAGATCTGTACACTTACATAGTCTTCTTTTAACCCAATAGCTTTTTCGGACATTATGGCCCTTACTAAGGTTCTACCGCATCTTTGGTATGTTATCAAAAATATTTATTTCTTTATCATTTCTAGTATTGCATATTAAAAACAAACCCGTACTAAAGTTACATTATAAGCCTATTGTAACGGCTAAATTTTCCAGGCTAATATAGTCGTATTTCAAGAGTGAAATATTCAACATTTATATAGACTTTCAGTCAGAGCTTCATTTCTTTCCTGGAGAAAGCTTCATAATTTTTTTAATCTAGATTGGACAAAAATTTTATCATCACTTCATCCTGATAATACTAAATGTACCTCTAAATGTAATACCCTTATTCAAATTAGAATAGCTAAAGATAAAATTTAAATATACAAAAATGAATTTGTAGAATCATTTCAAAAATAGTAGAAGTTTTATGTTTTTTAAAAGTCTTTATCTTAACACGCAAACTTATTTATTTATTCTTATTTTTATTATTATTTTTATCTAAATAATTCATTCCCTCTGGCAGATATCTTGTTTCTCAAATTGAACGCTTACGACTGATATAAGTTCATAACAAAAGTGTTTAAAAAAGAAAAGAAAATAAATTAAAAAAAAAATCCCCATAATTTCGATGATCTCGTTTCTCGTATGTGCATTAATTTTGCTGAATTTTATGGTCCGTTCAGCAGCCAATATCATGGTTAACTTTGAGTTTAATCGCGAAAAAGTACGTAGTCTTATACTTGCATGATAATTTTACCCGACAAAAATAATGACTTTATACTCGTTCATCATATTCATGAGCCGTTTATATTTAAAAATGGAAATGATGGTTCATGCAAATAAAAATGACCGATAATTAGAATAAATGTAAATATAAGTAATGACCAACCAGAATTATATACCCATGAACACCAAAAGTAAGATAGTCATTTCTTAAATAACCTTGCCGGTTAAAAGGAAATGCAAGTATAAGCTACATTTGGCATTCTATGTTCACAGTTCTTTGCCCTCAGAGAACGTTTACCTCATTTCTAATACCACTGATTGAATGGAGGGGAGGTATCACGACTTCTTTGTGAACGATTGTGTTTGAGCGTCGCCGCGCATATTCCTTTTAGTAGCGCCACCTACAACGAATTAGAGACTCGTTGTAGGTGGCGATCCGAAATTGATTATTGATATTGTCCTATGACATATCAACATTTAAAATTTAAACATGCAGTAATGACGACTGCATAGTTAGATTTTTATAAGTTATAGAAATACTTTTATTTTGGCAAGCCATGCATAAGTCATTTCCTTTCAATACATGCACGAATGTACATGTATTTCCATCGGAGTACATCCTTTGGATTAAATCCACGCGGCCAGAATATTGTTTTTGAAGCTTTTTTGTCAGAAATTCGACAGTATTTGATAGTTTATTTGAATATTATTTTGGAACCCTTGACACTTTGATGCTTGTAATGCGCCACTTTCTTTTGAGTGGTGCCACCTATGATAATTTCTGTTTAACATTGGACTCTGTAGAGATGGTTGAAATTGAGATTGCCCATTGACAATGATTTTTGGATTCTTAATTTTGGTTTTGTGATTGACTTTCATTCTCTGATGATGATCACTTTTCCTCTGATCTGAATTTCGATGACTCATACTTATGTATATATAGTAACTTGACAAGTTTAATTTTGAACAACTTTGATTGAAAAAAACCCAAAGTTTTTCTTTAGTCGGAAAAGATTGACTTTTCAACTGAAATAGTATATTTGTACATTTGCAACATGTACCTGGAACAAACTACCACTACCAATGAATAGAATTAATGTCTAAACATGCCCGTCTTTTGAATCTTATTTGCTCATTCTGTTCATAGAACAACCTCTATATTAAAGTCAAACTATTTTTTTAAACTTTATGGAGAGCGCAATTTTGTTACACAATGCCAATGTTCAGATACACACGCGTAAATTTAACTCCGTCTTTACTTTCGTAAAAACAATCATACAAAAATGCACAACTGAAAATTTTTTAAACGTCTTCAAAGCATCATTTAAGAACGGATAAATTTTCAGAATGGACCAGACATGCATGTTTCGGGTACTTAACCATCGTCAGTGATCCTCAATCTAAACAGAGTAATATGGCCGAAGAGTGTGAAAGTTATTATTATGTAAAAAATGTACCGTAAGACGTAGTAGGATTGGTGGGATATGATGCTACAAGACCCACGTTCTAGAAATTTCAAGAAATTTTGATAACGGAAATTATCGAATGCGTTGAAATAACGATCGACCGAAGTTCATTGAACTTGGCTGTATGTGCCCGACTCTGGTCCACCAGCAGTGACACTCACCAAATGGTACAAACATTAAACGTCTTCAAATTCAATAGCATTATTTAAGAACAGATAATTAAAATGGAATCTAGTCTCCATTAACAAATCACTATGTTTTTTTTTGCCAGATGAAATATAATAATATATCAAAGTTCTTTGTTTCTGTTCGTTTAAAATAATCTTGTTAAGAAAAGAAGTTCAAATATTTGCTACATTTGGCAATAAATACATGCAACTGGTCTATATTGATCAGAATTTTGTCTGGTTTGCCACTTTACAGGTCTGAATAGATCTTAACCCTCATAGAAAATATCTACACATTTCTTCTAAAACCTCTGATGGATCGGAGGTTTATTGTAAAATTTTGAGTTTGTGCAGCCCCGCGCATATTAATTTTAGTAGCGACACATACAATGAAGTCCGTCTGTAGAAAGGAGATTTAGCGATATTGATCATTGATATATTTAGCGTTATTATTAAATAATAGAGGTCTAAGATGATCTACTTTAATTTTGGCGAGCCATGCATTAGTCTTTTTTTCTATCAAATAGAGATTCTCGATTCATTTCTAACGTGTTAATTCCGAGCAGCAAGAATATTGTTTTCTAAGCTTTTCTTGTCAGAATTTCGATAGTATTTGATAGTTCATTTGAATATTATTTTGGAACCTTTGACACTTTGATGCTTGTAATGCGCCACTTTCTTTTTTAAATGGTGCGACCTATGATAATTTCTGTTAAACATTGGACCTGTAGAGATGGCTCACATTGAAATTGCCTAAATTTTGACAATGATTTTTGGATTCTTAATTGGGGGTTTCTTGTTTGACGTTCTTATTCTCTAATGATGATCACTTAAATTTCCTCTAATCTGAATTTCTTTGACTCTTACTCATTTTTGTTTTGATACATGTAATATGGTAACTTTACAAGTTTAATTTTGAACAACATTGATTGAAAGACTCCCCCAAAAGCTTTTCTTTAGTCGGAAAAGAGCGATTTTTCAACTGAAATAGTACGTTTGCCACTTAGGTCCATATGTATCTGTACTGAATAATATACTACTAATGAATAGAAATAATGTGTAAAAACATGCCTGTCTGGTAAAATATTTGACTCATTCGTTCATGGAGGCAACTCTACAGTCCAAATATTTTTTTTCACTTTACGGAGAGCGCAATTGTGTTGCAAATGCCAATATTAAGATAATACACACATAAATTCCACACCATCTTTACTTTCGTTTAATAGGATCGAACAAAAGTTCAAAACTTAAAATTTTGAATAAAGTGAAAAAGGGAATCTAGTCTCTATAAATATATCAGTCTCTATAAATATATCAGTTATTTTGTCAGATGAAATATAACCTTTTCATTGATTATAAGAAAATCCATGATTAGACCTATAGTATTTATATTTTTTGAAATTTTTATTTTACATAAATATACATTTTTCAAAACAATTAGGGGATGTAGATAATTAAAACGAGCCGAATATGTGAAAAATCATTGTTCTATCTATCATGATTACATTTTTGGTAAAGGCCCTAAGTGAATCAAAAATGTAATCATGATATATCTATATAGTTATTTCCATATGTATTTACGTTTTTGACCTAGTATATATTTTAATTATCAACTGTTTCCTTTCTAATTTTTTTTTTAAAAACAATTATTTCATCTTCTTCCATATCACTTTCGATAGTAGACAGTGATTTGTGAAACATTAGAATTATTTGAAAGCACACACGCACGGAAGGACGGACGGACAAGTGCATCACTATATACCCCCACCATTATATGGCGGGGGTATAAAAATGCTGAAATCTATAAACATGTCCTATTTGCCTGATATCTTTGTCATTACGTAGAGCTAATTTGCATAATAATTTGTGTTGAAAAATTGACCAAAAAATTTTTATCTTGGATATTTAATAGGTTTTGCATTGGGAAAACTAACTAAAAATAATATGAAAATTTGACCATCAAAAGCTGAACAATGTGATGTCATATGCCATTTCACTACATTTCTGAAACTGAAAACTTTTAAAAGAAATTTTCATTGCTTTAAAGAGTACTTAATAAATAATCTTACCTAAATGGAAGGACAGGGAACATTATGACTAACTTCTATGTAGATGGGAGAAATCCAAAGATGAGTTAAGGTATGGTTCTTATGGATGGTTGCAGCCAAATATGTATATTTCTATCCAAATTTCTTGTGGGCGTGTCTTTGGAGATCACGTGATGTCAGAGTGCAGATCTTTGGTACGAACCAGAATTATGTTCATAATTATATAATTTCTAAAAAGAAACTATTAGATAAAGTCAAGACGTCAATGATTTTTAGTATTGCTTTTTGTATTTAAAAAAATATTTTTCTTGGTTCAACGACAATTAGCCTTCTTAATTTCCTTTCGATAAAAATAGAAATGGAAGAGAGGAGGAAATTCGAAACGGGATCGCTGTTGGCCGCGCAGTGGGTGACTGTAATTGACATTCGATTAAATTAAATAAATACACAAGCGCTTCTCCGCCTTTTGTTGTCCTATTAGATGCCGGTGTAGATCAGCGACACTCTGATTTTGTTAGGAGACAAATTTTACTGATGAGTAAATTATATCAGTCAAAATCCTGTTGCGATAATTGTAGACTATAGGGACAAAATACAAATCTTATTCAAATTTGTCTCGTTTGAAAAACTTTTTGAAAGCCGAGTTTTAAGGAAGCGTTTCCTCTAAGCAGGTGAGGCCCGATCCCATGCGACACATGAGGGTAAATCTATCCAAATAAAACTTTCAATTTATCAAGTTATCCACTAATTATCTCCCTTTCTCTCGGGGTTTACCCTAATTATCAATATCAATTTCGAAACTTTATTTGTATCTTATATCATTCAATCATTACAACCTATCACTCTTGAGCCCGCCCCTCTCAGCACGTGACGCGTATGAGACATGCACGCGCGTTGCAATGAATATTTTATTTAAGTGATTAAGTGTGATACAACTTTCAAAAGAGGATTCCGTCTTTTCGTTTTCCGCACACGACAGAGGGTTTCGTTGTTTAGTTAGCACTTCCAAACTGTAGGGGGTCGTTTCCAGAGGACGCCCTCCGACATCTGCTGCTTCATAAGTTTCAGAACCAATTCAAGCTATAAGACATGGCTGATTAAAAGAAAAGGCACAAGGATGAATGTACATTCTTTGATGTCTGTATTTCTTAGATATGTTGTTTCCTTTTACGTGTAGAGGATTTGTCTTGTTGTTGTTCTATTTCCAATTTTGCAAACCAAAATGGAGCGAATGGAAATTAACCAATTGGATACACGTTATCTGTACAAAAGTGTTTAAAACAAGAATTGTTCTTTTTTTCAAAGACCTATGTGTAAAGGTGTGAAAGTCAAACCAAAAACTAAAATAATGATCAAAACCTAAAAATGCCACCCCTCCTCCAACACACCCCATTCGTTATCCAAAATAAATGGAGTGATGTGAATAAGTGTATATCAAACACAGATTTCAAAATTAGAATTTAAAAAAAAAACATATTTAATCGGCATACAAAATCCTGGAAAATGCAACCCCCCCAAAAAAAAACCCACCCCCTTCAAGCTGTAAAACATTGTTTCTTTCGCCTCCAGTTGTCGATAATAGATTGCACTAAGATTATCGTCAAATTTTGATTATTAATTGAGAGCACTTATCAATGTATCTGTCAGTGAAAGAAGAACAAAATCACAATTCAAAGGCTTACAAAGTCTTGAAAAAAGATAACTTACTCACCAGAATAGAAAAAAGGACAAACAACACAGCTTCAAAGAAACGCGTAGGACAAACTTAATTTAATGAACAATTGACTATCCCATCTCAAGAGTCCAGTACAAGTACGGAATGCATTATTCTCTATTTTCGAAAACCAGAGTTACTTCCCATTTTAGACGGTATCTGACGTAGACTGATTATGACGTCATCAAATTCTATGGAAACAGTCCTAAAAGTCTGTGAAATGACGGTATGAAATCGACGTTACCATACCATTATCACGACGTCATAATGGTTTTACGTCGGATACCGTCTGTAAGGGGAAAGAACTATGTATTCCGCAGAGACTCAATAGGTTGCACGTTAAAAGAGTTGTGGTTCTTATTGTGGTGGTCCTGCTTCTTGGCTTCTTGAGAATGTGCAACGTCTGAATGTCTAGAAATCTGACGTCAGCCCTCACGGCGGTAAAAGAACACATTGCAAAATTTTGTAAAACTGTTCTGAACAGGAATGATGTAGATTTATTTCAGACCCATACAAGCAACAGAGTATATTTCTTAAGGTATTTCACAACCTGCATTTTATTGTGATATAATTAACAAAATAAGAAGGATCAAAGGTAGACAGCATAACTATCGAAAATGCGTCAGAGTGATCAAACGCCTTTTATACCGTGGATATGATCCTAATGTCGCCAGACTGACACTAAGTTTGGTACATGACCAATCTACAGTCTTGTACGAGTGCATTCTTAAGACTTGCACTCTTACTGACTGTGACGACAGGGCTCCATGACGGGCCCTGTCCAAACCTCTTTAGAGAAGACAGGGCCCGACCACCTGTCCTCTCTGAATGTCAGTCGGACTCCTCGGGTGATAACATATATGAGCTCGCTACAACCGACAGAGCACGGACTGTATTACGCACGTCCTCTTTTTATATCCATTTACATATTTATCTGTGTTGCTTGGACCCCTGTGTTTTACGGTCTTGTTTGTGTGTGGTCATCTAACAGTGAGGATGTTGTTTTACACCATAATTGTGCGTTCTTCGAGACCTCTGGGAAATCGGAATAGTTGGAGGGTTGTGCACACGTAATCCAGGATAACCACACCGTCTGCTATTTACGTGACAGATGGCCGTCCTAAGTCGGCACCGGTTGCCCTTTGGTCTCAATGGTTTATGTGTGGTCTTTTATGTTCAATGTTTCTATGGTGTGAGTTGGTGTTACTTGTGCATTTTGCGTCTCTTTCTGTGGGTGTCTGTTCTGTGTTTTTTTGCATTGGGTGTTTTCGGGTTTTGCTGTGGGTGCTGCAACCTAGTGTTGTTGGAGATCCCCTCCTTTCTTCTATATAAACCAGCTGGTCATATTGTTACAAGTGACTTTTCAATTATCCAGGATAGGCAGCTCCGCAGTCTTCTAAAAAAGGACCTAAGTATAGAATCCCATCCAAGATAGATTTTATTAAATGTCGCGAAATACTCAAGGAAGCCTTAGATAACTAAACCGAACTATGGTGTAAATCGGAAGGAGTGGAATTAGCATTCTCTGAATGGCTGCATTTTGGATATTATCGATATTCGAAGAGATAACTTCCACAAAATCCTCTATTTTTGAAAATCGAAGTTCTAAACCTGAAAGATATTTCAAATCTAAATTACGTAATGTCTTCAATCCTTCAGATAAAGCAGCCAACAACACCATAATCATTTGAAAACGTTATTACATATCAACTTTAGTTTCGGAACTTTCGTCTACAAATACTTGTATACCTAAGTCGGTACCGGCTGCCCATTGGTCTCGTTGGTTTATGTGTGTTTTTTTTTTGTGTTTCATGTTTCTATGTTGTAAGTTGGTGTTCTTTGTCCCTTTTGGGTCTCTTTCTGTGGATGTCTGTTCTGCGTTTTTTTTTTCATTGAGTGTTTTAGAGTTTTGCTGTGGGTGCTGCAACCGAGTGTTGTTGGAGATCCCCTCCTTTCTTTTACATATCCATCTGTGTGTTTCTTGGGCCCTGCGTTATGCTGTCTGTTTGTATGGTCATCTTACAGTGAGGAGGTTATTTTTCACCACAAATGTACGTTCTTCGAGATCTCTTGGTATTCGGAAAAGTGGGATGGTTGTGCGCACGTAATCCGCATAACTAGACTGTCTGCCACTAGTGTCGACAGATGGCCGTTCTAAGTCGGCACCGATTGCTCATTGGTCTCGTTGGTTTATGTGTACATGTAGTCATTTGCGTTTGATATTTCTATGTGATTTGAGGTTCCTTGTACCTTTTGCGTCTCTTTCTGTGCGTGTCTGCTCTGTGTGTTTTTTTAGCATCTGGTGTTTCGGAGTTTTGCTGTGGGTGATGCAAGTCGAATGTTGTTGAAGATCCCCTCCTTTCTTTTATTGATACAGTTTAAACATTTTGATATATAATTTGAATCGTGTTACATATGCGATGCTAATTATGAAGGAATCATAAAGCTTATTTAAATTTCTCTCTTCGTATTATTTAAAAACAGGATGGGAATTTCGCTTATTGACCCCCAACTTGCAACAAGGCCATAGGCGGCACAGGCTTGCAATATAGATTTCAAAGTGAAGACAAGCGGAACTGAAATCGGACGCATGCGTAGGAGATTGATTGAGCCCGGTACGAGAATTTACAAAACAAAGATTGTAAGCAGCGCAATCCTGAATGAATTCGATGGATAAATTCAAATGAACACTTTAATTCAAAAATGCAATTCCATTGATCCCAAATCCTACCAAACATAAACCTTTAACTTGTGGAATCTGCTATCCCAAAATATTATTTAAAAACATTTCCACTAACGAATAGTACTATCAACTTAAACATTCTGTTTTTCAAAATTTCATGCTAATCAGAAGGGAGTACGATCTACAGATTACATGTTTGTGCACAAAATCATGTTTCGGATAATTAATCAACATTAGTGATTCATTTGAAAGTCTAATTTATTCAAAGTTAAAAAAAAAATATTTGGTGTATATCCCCTAGCTTCATTTTAAAATTTCATATACTAGTATCTATTTTAAAATAGTTTGGAGATTAAGTAATTGAAATAATACATGGAAGTATTTTAACTCTTTACCTTCTTGAAGAAAATTTCAAAGCAATTTCAAAGCAATTTTAATACACCAAACACGTGTTTGGGATAGTAAATCCTCATCAGTGGTACTTAATTAAATGCCTCAGTGATTTTCAGACACAATCGTATGTATTTTAGCATCTTCCTCTGGTTTTATTTTATGAATATCAATTTGAGCATTTTGCAATTTCCTTTGGGGTCGATTAAGTAGCATTGTTACTCTATAAAATCTATGTCAAAAACAATTCGATGATATTCTTTATGAAACGACAAGCTTCCGAAAAGCAAAAGTATATATGATGTCAAATTGATAAAGGGACAAAACAAAGCTTCTTTCAGGCGACAGAGCTGGAAAGAAGTAATAATTAACAATTTAAACATCCAGTCACGGGGAACAATTTTAACTGCTTCATACGTTAGTTGAACTAACTTGTCATCCTATCTTTTCACCTTTACGACACAAATAAGAGAAATAGAGCATTAGCAAAGGTTATATTTCGTTTACTATTACGTTGTATACAGACTTCTTAGGAATGACTAATAAGGAAATACTAGTAGTCCGAAATACCCATATGTGTGAGTTTGTTTTTATTACAGCTTACGTAAGGCCATTTCTTGTTTTTATTATGTTTTGCGTCCTTTTGAAATTGAAAAACCTACCAGCCAGCCAGGGAGAAAAACAAACAAGCATATAGAACAAATTTGCAATTTTATTGTATATGATGTACTATAAAAGAAAGGAGGGGATCTCCAACAACACTAGGTTGCAGCACCCACAGCAAAATCCCAAAACACCCATGCAAAAAACACAGAACAGATACCCACAGAAAGAGACGCAAAAGGGACAAGGAAAACCAACTCACAACATAGAAACATGAAACATAAAAGACTACACATAAACCAACGAGATCATTGGGCAACCGGTGCCGACTTAGGACGGCCATCTGCCACGTAATTAGCAGACGGTGTGGTTATCCTGGATTACTTGCGCACAACCCTCCCATTATTCCGATTTCCCAGAGGTCTCGAAGAACGCACAATTATGGTGTAAAACAACCTCCTCACTGTTAGATGACCACACACAAAGTACCATATAAGTATAAGTACCATATAAGTATAAGTACCATATGAAATATGACAGAAACTTGTTTCATTTTTTAGACAACAAAAGAATGAATGTTTTGAATCATTGAAGTACTTTTACATGTTTACATTTAATATAAAGAATTAAATAATTTCTCTACAACTTTTGTAAAAAGTACATTAAATTTGCAAAGAATTTATCATTTTAATTTTGTTTTGTTTAATGTCTATGGGCTCAAAACCTACCAGCACGAGGACGCAGAACAGAAAATAACAAAGAAATGGCCTAATCCGAATAAAGAGACAATTTTAGATTTGAGACAGCTTACTTTATCCGGAAAAAGAGACAATTTTACATATGAGATGCTTATTCTCCTCGTGCACCTGATCTCATTTCCATTTGGGATTCTCTTTTGCTCCTTTCCAGAATATTTGATTGTGTTGACTGGTTCTGTATTCTTCATAACTTTGTACATGTATCACATAATATATTGTTACGTTCTGATTCTGATTTTTGGCTTTGCCTTTAAGGTTAGGAATGCGACTTTTATTAGACTTGAGGTAGAAGAAAGATGGATATGTCTTCATATAGAGGGACCAAAAAAATCAAAATATGCCCGTTTCACTTTTTTCTGCTACAAACGTCCATTTTTGCCTATTTTAACATGTTCATCTTTTGGAGAATTCCACATTATAACTTTACATACCTCTTTAATGCATGAAATTTAAAAAATTAATATATATCTGTATTTTTCTGAAATCTTATAGATTGTGTATGGACTTATTCGAGAAATTCTGAAAAAAAAGTAAAGTTAACAGTTCTTAGGGTATTTTTTCTTATAAATACGATATTGCTGGTTGCCATGGCAACAATTTGTAATTTTTATTACTATGCCTAAAATAATAAATAGATCTAGAAGGTCCACAGTTGTAAATTTTTTTCCAAGTTTTAAAGCTATGACATTGCTTTATTCTAAAGCAGTCAAACCAATATGTTATATGATATCGACGTTTTTGACCCCCCCCCCCCCCAAAAGACTTTTACTCAAATTTCGAATTATTAATTACTGGTATCTCTTTCTTAACGAGAATAATAAATAGTATAACTTCTCGATCTTTGATAGAAAAACTCATACTATGAAAATATTTTTCCTATTTTCTGCGCTTTTTAATTAAAAACATGTATTTTTCCCAAAATACCTATTCAGTAGTGAAAAATTTCAAGGAGTATTATTTCCTTCTGAAATGGTGTAACAAACTGAGGTCAAGTCATTTATCGCTTATGTTGGTTTGAAATATTATGTGATATGAAAACAGAGTTATCTCCCTACTAATGGAGCGTTATCTTTGAAATGGTATTATCTCTTTTAACATTGTGCTTTTGTACAAAAATTTAGCATATAACATGAAAAAATGACCGTAAAAAGGTATTTTCGCCATTCTGTCAGAGAACAATATTCTGGACATAGAAATAATCTGATATTGTGACCGGATGTAATTTAAAATCCTCATCAGTGATACTTACAGATAAAAATAATTGAAAATTTTACTGTAAATACATGGTATCATCCTGATGGTATAGCTCTGTCCTTAGTAGGCTCTTTGACAGAAATGTTTGGTCAAGCTTAGACTTTTGCTCTTCATAATTTCATATTATTTGGATGTCCTTTTTTTGGCCTCGAGCCTCACTGATGAGACACAACTTGTTGAAATGCGCATATGGTGCACTGAAAATTTATAATAGATCTGAACATATATTTCAATATTGACAATGACAAAGAGAAGTCAAACTTATTATTTCGTATCGATCCGTTGTATTATTTCAAAGTTTTAGATAGCTTTTTTTTTTTCAAAAGAGAGCGATTCCAAGTTTTGCATATGGCTCTTCAAAGGCGTATTTAATGACAAATGTTACCGAAAATAAGTAAGCCTGTTTACCTCCTATATTTTGACCCTAAAAGTAACAAAGAGACTAACGCTTATTAATAAATACAGTCTACTAACATTTGGTAATAAGATTTATAAGTGTAGGTCAAATGAATAAATAAACAAAAATGTTACAAATGTAGAATGCATAATAAACCAACAACTGAATCCCGCGTTTTTCACCAATTATAACACATCACAGTGCAGTATTTTATCATGGTCGTAATCTACCATAAAATGTAACAATATAAATTTTGTACCACATCAGAAATTCTTAAATGTAGTTGCTAAACTTTATTGGAGAAGCTATTAACACTGTATGGCAGTCCCGGTGTGCACCCTAACACACGTCGTTTGTTAAAGACAGCATCAGAAATCCCTACCAAAGACACTGCCGATTCATTATTTATTGCCCCTGAATGTAATTTAGTATGGAATCACGCACTTCACAGGTGGAATTACTAGATTAAAAACCATGTAAGCTTTCTTGACATCATCCTAAGATCCGGCAGGTAGACTATCCGATACTCGTGGTAAGGGAGACTAATATCGTGATACCAAACCCTATGCGTGTTTGACGAGACAGAGTAATTTCGATCTAATTATTTTAATTTAAGTCAATATACGATTTAGCTGTCAACGGGAGGGGTTTTCTTCAATTTACGATTGCTTTGAAGCGTGCACAGGTTCTTGCGTATCAAATCACTGCTAAGAAATTCTTGCCATGTCTGAAATATTCATGCCTTGTCGACTGTCAGAAGCGAATATAAGAATTTTATTTGTAGACTTCATTTCATCGCTTATTTATCATTGATATGTGATTTGTAAAGAATGCCATTAAACGTATACAGAAGGGATCACATTACGGTAATAGTGTTATATGAGAAAAAGTACCTTACAACCTCCCATTTCTGTGGAACATTTCCGGAGTGTCTATCAAACTTAATTCTTATTTGTCTCCTAATATTCTGATAGGTACATGTATTTCTTTGCGAAATATCTGTTGTTGTTAAAGATATCATCAAAATTGTGAATAATAAAATTCGAATTCTGTTTTGGGGCCTTTAGATTTTTTCCATGCATCAAATATTAAGCTATTTTTCATAAATCAAAAATTAATTTTTTTTTCATAGATCAAATTTTAAACTATTTTTCATAGATCAATTGTTCGAATTCTGTTTGGATTTAGATTAGATTATTTAGATTATTTTTCATAAATCATATATTCAACAATTTTTTTCATGAATAAGATTATAAAACAATTTTTCATTTATCAAACATTATACCATTTGTGCATAGATCAAACATTAAACTATTTTTTATAAATAAACATTAAAGAAGTACCTATCAATTATTCAGTCTCAAAGTCGAGAAGACAAGACAAAATTATTAGAATTCCCATAGGAACGGTTATATCGGGGAACGTGTTTAACTGCTCCACACTGCAAAAGAAAATACGTTTTCACAAAATGATAATACGGATGTGTCCCAACTCTTACCTTCTTGAAGAAAATTTTAAACAGATTATAATGCAAGATAAAAAAAAGAAAGAAAGAAAAAATATCTGGGAACGAGTTTAACTGCTCCATTATAAAATTTTATAATATTTTTCATAAATCAAATATAAGAAGTAAAATTCTTTTATTCGGTTCCATTCTTTGTTAAAAATCACTTAATCTTGCAAAATTTGAATTCGAATAAATTGAAAATACCTAAAAAAGATTCGCATTGTCGTAAATTCTTACGAAATTAAAATTGGACATTCGTTAAATTTGCAGTTCTTTTACTCACAAGTTTTACCATTGTTCATTCCATAACGATTGTTATGTAAGAAAGGAAATAAATTATAATGTCTTTATCAAAGCCAGGAAAAAATAAATAGAAATATAAATATTATTGTGATATTTAAGCATATTCTATTTTCAACATCTCATATTTTATTCTCCTTTATTCATTTCGTTTTTGGCTTTTTTGTTCATTTGAAAAAAATTCATACTCTTTTGGAATGACATAATTCAGTAATCCTGAGCTGCGACATGCGTGATACAAATAAATGACACAATAAATCCTTTTCCTAATTTTTCAAAATTGAAAAATGTTAACAATTAAAAGAAAAAAAAAGCAACATCACGTGTAAGATATATCAAACCATGCACAATTTACTAAATTACAAGGATGAAAAATTGATTCAGGTGTCGTTTACAGGTACTTGCAGGCACATACGATCTAAGCAAGGCGGGGAAATGTAATTTAGGAGTCGATCGCCTAAGTTCCTCACCACGGGAAACCATTGACTACCGAGGTTTTCCTTTCAGCGATATAATGGCGATATACTTGATACCCAAACATTTAAATTGATGAGGTTTGCCAAATGGGCTTACAGGGTGGAGGTCTTTTCAAAAGCTCCAGAGGAAATTCGGACTTCCTTCAAATGAAAGAGAACAATGATTTTGCAAGGTATATACAATGTGCTCTCTGGTTAAGGATATATTACAAACACCTTTCATACAAAAAAGTAGTTTTTCACTTCTCTAGAGAGTGATGGCAAACAATAATGAATTTTCGCAATCGTTCCTGTGGAAAATCTAATGAATTTGCCTTGCCTTCTCGACTATGAGACTGAATAACTGATGGGTACTAATGTTTATTTCTTTGGTATATATTTATTTGCTCTAGAATGTTATGGGTGGTATGTAAGATCGTATAAATCTGAGATGAAATCACCCATTTTTTTTAAATAGTCGTGTGAACTAAAATGAGATACAGAATAAATCATTGTAAATAGTTTTAAGAGTAAATAAGATAAAGAATGTATGGAATTATAAATTAATTCAACTAATCAATTATTTTCGTCAAATTATCTGATGCTATGTATGATTTGTTTAGATCTAGGATCACTGATGAGGGTTAAGTACCCGAAACGTGCATGTCTGGTCAACGTTGCCAATTTATCTGTTCTTAAATGATGCTATTCAATTTGAAGACGTTTACATTGAACGGAAAGTTGACAGGGAATGGCCTATTTTACAGGTTATTATTATTTTTTCTTCTGATTTTTTTTATTCTAAAACGTACCCAAGTTCACATCTACGGAACCCTAAAGCAACGTTTTGGAATTTTTTTTTACCGCTGTAACAAAGTAGCGTGCATCAGTTCTTCTGTCACGCTGCATCTGTGCTCCATCGTAAATCACCTTAAAATTGATTGTATTGAGATTTTTGCTGTTCATAATTTCATATTGTGTGAATTTTCTCATTTTCGGCATAGAGCATAACTGATGAAAGGAGTTGCGCACCCTTTGCTAAGTAGATACAAAATTTTAAAAAACTTAAACTAGAGGGCGCTAATAAAAATCATTACATCGAAATTCAAGTACCATTGATGAGAATTTACTATCCGAAACACGTATCTGGTGCATTAAAATTGGTTTGAAATTTTCTTCAAGAAGGTAAGAATTTGGACACTATATTATCATTATTATAAACACTTATTTCATTTTGCAGTGTGGAACAGTTGAACTCGTGTCCCGTTATTGAATGTTTAAAGTGTAATGATTACTTCCTTCCAGCTCTGTCGCCTGAAAGAAGCTTTGATTTGATTTATCTATGCTACTGAATCGTCCCTACACAAAATATGGAGTCACGCACTCTTTGCTAAGATGATACACAAAACTATAGGGCGCTACTGAAATTAAAAAGAAATGTTTCTGAAAATTAATTTGAGGATTTACTTTCCGATGCATTAAAACTGGTTTAAAATTTTCTTGAGGAAAATAAAGAATAGAAACACTTTTTTGATTAGACATAACTTGTTAAAATTCTAATTTTATTTACTCAAATCACATATTTCAATTTTTTCAATAATAAAGATGAGGTTTCAATAAAATAATTTAGAATTTTTCAAACAGAGAAACTGACAAAATCTTCTTGAAAGAATGTTTCCCTTTTTTCTGAAATAGTTTTCAAAAGTAAAAATGCTTCAAACCAAGTTTTTATTTTTTCCTACTCAAATGATATACCGAGTATATCCTTGAAATTAAGATTATGATAGTTCTATTACTTTTTGAAATTTTGACACTGCACGGGAATTTCTAAGTTGTTTTCAATCAAAAGGTAGTATGATCATATTTGGAAGCATTAGAGTCTTACTAAATCTTAATTCTTGTCATCTCAAAATCAGTTCTTATGACATTTAAAATGTTGCCCATTATATTACGCCAATATAATTATTATCCTTGTTAAAAAACCTAACTTTGAACCATATAGTCAGCGTAACCTAGGATAACAAAATCTCGGTACATTAAAAAGTTAAATTTGCAAAAAGTTTCTTCCGGATTCATTTGTTTAATCAAAGTTGAGTACATTTAAATACATACAAGTAGTCCTGGTTTACTCTGCAATCGAAATAATTAATAATTAATCAACTATCGTTTCATTAATTATCCTGTGATCGAATATCCTATAAACCGGAGATAAATATTTACACGTCTTCAAATTCATAGCATCATTTAAGATCAGGCGAATTTTCAAAATGGACCAGACATGTACGTTTCGGTTACTTAACCCTCGTTGTTGATACTCAATCCAAAACAATAAAATATGGTCAAAGACTAAAAGTTATGTCCACAAAACACGAAAGACGTAGCAGTATGGATGGGATATGATGCTACAGTACCCACTTATCCATTCTTTTAGCAAAGCAATTTGAACTAAAATGAGATACAAAATAATAAGTTGAAAATAGTTTTGAGGTAAATGAGAAATAGATATCGGAAACAATAATAATGTTTAACGTCTTCAAATTCAATAGCATCATTGGAAGCATAACATTAATGAGGATTTAATATCCGAAACACGTGTCCGATACATAGAACATGGTTTAATTTTTTTTCAAAAAGGTATAGAGTATGAACATTTCCTATATTGTTAAGAACAGATAAATTTGCAGCATGGACCAGACATGCACGTTTCAGGTACTTAACAATTGAATTTTTGGGTACTTAACCCTTAAACGTTGAATTCAACCTCTCAAAACATACCCAGAAAAGGCTAAAAAAATATGTGCTATTTAGCTTATTCTATATTCAATGATATAATTCTCTTAATCACATAAAGCCATTTTAAGTATAAATTCGTCCATATATTAATCGTAGATCTAGATTACAAAATTACACTTTTTAAAAATGTTTAGGATTTGCAATGTTTCTTGTTAGACTTATTTTGATAAGTTTGAGATGTATCAAATGAACAAGTCTGATTGGCGATTAGTTTGAAATTATTCATTTTTTCAACTAGTTACACGTACATTCTAAAAATAATTTTTATGTCAAAAGTTATAAATTTTTTTAGAATGACAGATATGGATAATCACCATATCCCATATACAGTGAAAAATCGAAAATTCAGAAAATCATAAACCGAAGGCATACAAAAACACGATAAAACAGGAACCAAAGCAAACATTAGAAATAAACGAAGCAAAACAGGGACCAAAGTAAACAAATACAAAACTCCACCAAAGAGGATAAATATGAAATAAACGAAGCATTAAAGAAAAAAAGAAAGAATGTTCCTTATTGCAACTTTTTCTCATTTTTTGTTTTACATTTTAAGGGTTTTATATATCAATATGTGTCCAAGTTGTTTACGTCGAAGAACCCGATAAAGTTTTCGACAGTTTTACCGCCGTAAGGAAATAATGTGCATCAGTTATTTTGTCACACTGCATCTGTATGCAGATTCCTCACGTCCTTACACAATGAGATTTTGGACGTTCACGATTCTGAAATCACCGTTCCTGAATACGTCAACGTAATTGTTTAGAGAAAAGACGACATGTCAAGAAAGTATTTAAATGAATGAAAAACCTTGTTGTCATCTTTCCCGAGCATCCATGTTCTTGTCATGGGGAACATGGAATCATCAAGCATTTGATTGGAAGGCTTGTCGGTGTTTAAATTCGATACTCGTGGAAAGTGAAATTCTAAATTATACAAGATAATCACCACATTATTTCCATATTTACTGATAATTCATCAAAAGCTTAAATTTCACCATTACGAACCCCTGACTTTCACCCATCACGTCGGTTAGAACATGTCTTGGCAAGGATCCTAGCGTACACTAGGCTTCACAATGACACCCGCGCCTTTGATCTTTGCCGATCCCACTGTCAGTGAAATGCACAATGCTTTAACGCTATCACCTCAAATTTATTTCATCTGTTATTTGAAATACATGTAATGATGGAATTTCAATAAAATAATTTAAAGCTTTCTGAACAGTGAAGCTGAATAATTCTTCTTAAAATAATCTCTGCACGTTTGTAATTTTAGGAAAAATGGCTTCCAAAATATATATTTCTAATTCAAATAATAAACAGTCTATCTTTGAAATGAAATATTATAATGTTCCTGTTGCTTTTAGAAATTTTTGTACAGCGCCAGCGTTTCTAAGTTGTTTCCAGTCAAGAGTTTAAATGGTCAGATTTGACATCATTAAAGTATAAAAAAATTATTCAATTGTCCTTGTCATGGCAAAAACCAACTCTTATAAAATGGACATATCTCATGTTAATGCAAACATTCTCTTAATAAAAAAAAAGAAACATTCAATAAAATCAGTCAGTATCGCAAAGTGTATCATTGTTAAAATATAAAGTTTGAAACATTTAAATTAGACTTGTATATTTCAGTTTACACACATACATAATAATAATAATAATAATAATAATAATAAGCTTTATTTAAAGAAGGTGACTCGTTTAGCAGTATACTATTCTTCCACGAGGCCTTTATAAATGCAACAACAAGAAATATATACACAATATATACAATATACATCACATGGAATGACAGTTATTTTCAGACATTAGTATTGTTTCTCTTTTCCTTTAAGTATTTTAACAAAGAATTTTTGAACGTTGGGAGTGAGTTAGACAGGCGGATATGAGTGGGGAGTTCATTCCAAAGTATGACACCACTATATTGTAGGGAACGCTTGTAAAACTCGGTCTTATGTCGTGGAATACTTAGGTCTCTGTCAGTAATAGACCGTAACTGATAATTTGAATTGGATGTTTCAGAGAATAGGTCTAATAAGTAAGAGGGAGCTTGGTTATTAAATATTTTAAATAATAAAACTCCTTTGTTAAAAATACATCTGTCGTATATATTCAGCCAGTCTAACTCATCAAATAGAGGTTGGGATGGTGTATCAGGTGGTGCATCCATGATTACGCGTGCTGCACTTTTCTGTAATTTCAGAATGCGGTCTAGATGGGATTTAGAAGCATTGCCGTAAATAGTTAGGCAGTAATCGATGCTTGGAAGTATATAGGCATTATAGTAGAGTACTCTATGTTGAAGTCCTAAATATTTTTTAATTCTTCGCAATAATGCGATCTTCTGGGTAATAGCTTTACATACTTCATCAATGTGTTTATCAAACTGTAGATAGTTATCTATGTACACACCTAACAATTTATCTGATGTGAGATTGTCGATCAGTTTATCATTAACTTTTAAGGAAAGAGTTGTAGTTGGGAGCCTAGAGATCTTCTGACGAGCACCGACTAGAATACATTTAGTTTTACTTTCGTTTATGACCATTCGGTTTTCCTTACACCAAGCACTAATGTGGTCCATATCTTCATTCATATCACGTTCGATTTCTAACAAATTATTGTTAGCTTTATGGAGAGTGGCATCGTCCGCGAAAAGATCAAGTATTGAATTTTTTACATGAAGCGGGAGATCATTAATATATAGGAGAAAAAGAACTGGACCTAGAACTGACCCTTGCGGAACTCCACATGTAATAGCTGAGAGATTTGATGAAACATTTCCAATATGTACAGTTTGTGTCCTATTTGATAAGTACGATTCGAGCCAATTCAAAGTTTCGTTTGTAAAGTTATAGTATTTCATTTTATCTATTAGAATTTTGTGATTGACAAGATCGAACGCTTTTCTGAAATCTAAGAGAGAAACTCCTGTCATGTTGCCATTGTCAATGTCGGTTATCCATTTCTCCGTTAGTTTGGTTAGCGCCGTTTGACATGAATGGGATTTTCGAAATCCTGATTGCTCTTTCATCAATAAATCGTTTTCCTTTAAATAGTCGTACATCTGTGTGGTTATGTGTCTTTCAAAAAGTTTAGATATAGTTGGTAGAATAGATATGGGTCGATAATTACCGGGATCGGATTTATCTCCTTTTTTGTAGATAGGGGTAACTTTTGCCGTTTTTAGTTTTTCAGGAAATACGCCAGTAAAAATACTCATATTTATCATACTTGTTATAGGTTTTGTAATGATTCCAGCTGCTATCTTAAGTATTCTCGGACCAAGTGTATCTATACCAGCTGATTTGTTAACATTAAGTTTATTAAGTAAGTTGAAGACTTCTTAGCCATGTTAACCATATCAGAATGAATTTTTATAAATTATTTGTCGGATTTTCAATGATAAAATGTGGCTTAATATTACGAGAAAAAAGGTATCTGTACTTGATTGGTTCATTTATATTAATTATAAGAAGACAACGCTTTTGTATATCAAACGTATCTAATATAACTAGAAAGGTTTCTTGTTGCGGTTGCAACAAGAGTGTCTTCCTCCTATACAATTTTTGGTTTGGAAATATGAAGGACGTCACATTACATGTATTTATATTATATATTTAAGTCTTCAAATAGCAGTAACATTAAATTTTCAAACCGATAATTGTTGGTGAGCAACCATTTGATTTTTTGGGGGGGGGGGGGGGCAGGACATCTATTGCCAGCCGGTAAAATTTTTTCAGCAATTTTCTGAGCAGGCCATTTTTTTCAGCCATTACCAGAGTCGGAGAAAAATTTTCGCCGGTTCTTCGGGCCGGATTTAAACAAATTGTCAAATGTTGTGAATGTCTGTGTAAGTTAAACTCCCCGCTGTTACAGAGTATGAGTTAATAACCGTTCCTTCAGATGTCTCTTTGCAATTAGCGAATTTCAGACAGATTGTATGATGTTTAAATAGAACCTTTTCTAGATTTTTGTGCCTATGCGTATTAGGTCTCTGGTAGATACAGCTATGTGAACAGTTTGTATTTATATTAATTAATTTTTTGACTTTAAATTGTCTGGCACAAAGGGCCAGCAAAAATTTCCATATCATGCAATGTATCCTTACTTTTGCATGGTCCGGGGAAAAAAAAATTGCCGGCCCTTTGGGCCGGAATATTTTTTTCAGCATTTTTCAGAGCCGGGATTTTTTTTTGCAAATTCTTCCTGCCCCCTTCCCCCATAAAAAAGGCGAGCTCGTAGCTGTAGAACCAATTTTCTTGAGAAGAGAAATGGTAATAACAAGTTACGTTCAATATATATATATATATAAATACCATGAGGTTCTCGCTGTGCAGGTTCAAATTTGGACCCCCCCCCCCTTCCCTTTTTTCAAAGTTTATTTTGAATTTCCATCATGGCGACATCGTTCAATATAAACAGAACTGTTTTCGAAAAACGAGGGGGGGGGGAAGAATGTTGGAGAAATTGTTCATCAATTTGTAAATAAACCAACCGAAAATTATGTTCGAACGTTTGCTAGAATTAGAAATTAAACTTGATGTTTAAAATATAGTTATTGAAGTTTAGAAACAGGTTTGTAGGTTAGAAATCGGAATCAAACTACCACTTTTTGTGTGTAAATTCTGGTTTGTAGCTGATCTCTTCTAAATTAATCAACTGTTTTAAAATCAAATTGTGTATATCGAAATGTATTTATGAAATGCATATTCATCATTGCCGTGAAATCGGAATTTGAAAATCTCAACACTGCTTTTCTCGAGTCGGACTCGGACTACCAATTTTAGTGTGCGCCCGATCTGTTGGCGTGAAGGTGTATCGAAATACCCAACTCAAAATTTCGATGCTCATATCTTTTCAACAGTAAGAGATAGGAAAAATCAGAGAGACTAAATAAGACAGATATATGGATAAAAAATAATAATATTGAAATTTTTAGGAAACTTCATAAGCTTAATTTTTGTTTACTATTATAAGCAAAAAAGTGTCTTCCTCCTATGAACTTCTGAATTTGAAAATATGAAGGACGGTGAAGGACGTCATCGTAATAAATCGTTACAGTGTGCATCTAGCATTTCATATCTTGCATGGCTGTCAAAATACGAGATATTTAAGCTTACAAATAGCAAAACATGAAATTTTCGGTCCTTTTGAGTAATTCGACGCTCCCGTCAAATATTTGAATCTACTAAAAAACATGATAAAAAAATAACGGAGACCAAAAATAAAAAAGACCAATCTAGCTTTTACTCCAAACGTAACGTTGGAGAACTTTCATTGTCCTAGCTTACAGGGTTCTTGAGAAATCGCTGATCCAATTTTCCACGGTTACGAAAACAATAGGTCTTCCGACGGAAGTCGGAAGACCTAATTACACGTCGTCTTATTCATGACATCATTTAAGAAGACATGCACGTTTGGGGTACTTAACCCTCGTCAATGGTCCTCAATCCAAACAATGAAATATGGCCAAAGACTGTGAAACTTTTGTCCAAAAATGTACCAAAAGAGGAAACAGGATTGGTGGCATATGATGCTACAGTACCCATTTTAAAATAATTTCGAGGGATTTTTTGTGAATATACTTTAGGCACAGTACAAAAGCATAAAACAAATTGCACTTTTTTAATACATTCATTTTTGTCCCTATTGAATGAGGGCATTTCGTACCGAGAATATTACAAGAAAATTACATAAATCTCATTGTCAAAAAAACATAAATAAATGGTGATAAGATTCAGACAAATTCTATTTACAAGAAACATTATGTTCTGCAAAACATCACGCAAACAATATGATGCGTTCAATCTGTCATCATCCCGTTAAAAAGGGCTCCGAACGGACACATGGGAATTTCCTCGAGCAGAGATGTCCCGAACAGTCCAAATCATCGCTGGCAAAATACAAATCAAGAGAGCTCTTGGTGCCCATCGGAGACGTTACTTGGTTTCTTTGTCGTCACATATTTGCATAATCAGGGGCATGATGTATGGGGCATATTCATCCTTAGCTATAGGAGTGTATCAAGAGATGGTAACGAGACGCCCATGGTGTCATCAATTTTCCTCTAAATCAAATTATCCATTTCTTTTTTCTCTCTTGATATTCGACACTGTGCTTATTTGAATATGTTTCTTCCTTTAGCCAGCGATGTAATGTTTCAGATTGTGAAATCGCGGAAGACATTTTTTTGAAAAACAAAATAAATGTAATTGTACTTGCATATGAAGAAAATTTCATAATATGATGAAAATATTCATGTAGTATATGGAAGGCAGATATGATAAATTAAAATATGTAAATGAAGATCAAAAAGTTGATGACATCATCATGATTGACATATCAACAGTAGCCAATAGAAATGGCATGAAAATGTTGACTAATGAAAAACAACGTTCATAGTTTCAGTACATCAAAAGATTCAATAATCATATTTAAAAAGACTTCACGTAAGAAAATTATTAAAGGGAAGTTTTAATCGTAAAAGAAAAAAACCCAGAGAAATTAAGACTATATATATATGTTTTATTATTTCATAGATTAATATGTAATCGAAACATTCTACAATGATGGAAAACTTGACCAAAATAGAATCGGTGACAAAGTGACGATTCAGACGCTCGAATAGAATAGAAAATCACGTAGCTGCCATTTTAAACATCTCAAGAAGAATTCGGTTACGAACAAAGACCCTTCGAGTTTGTTTTTCAATTAACTTACGATCACGATATCAAAATATGAATTTTTGCCCGTGTTTCTTCAGTATACAAAGAACGACAGGTTCGTGACAACGTTAGCGGGATGTTTAAACTCGTGACGCCTCCGCTGTGACGTCAGAGGCAATGTAGGTGGGAAATATGGTCCCTTGAACTTTTGTCATTCTTTAAATGTTTAGATTCAATAAAGATGTATTCTTTTGCAGATATTTATAGATGGACAAGGATCATAAAGAAATGAAATGAGGTCGAACAAACGGGAAAGATCTCAGTTCATTACGTACAGTTTCCATCACTTAATATTTCTTGTTCTCAATGTATAAGATCTTATACGTAATTTATAATCAGCTACAGTGATCGGGAAAAATTGTAAATGTACCATTTTCACTATTTTCTATATTTTGTTTACAGTACATGTATATAGATTTCTGCCGGTCATCATTCAAATTGATGAGACTTTAATGACCCCTGTATTTCACAATTACTTCAGCTTCCTAACTTTTACAGGAATAATTTGAAAGAATTTTCCCCCAAAATAAGAAAGAAAAAACCCTTCCAAAAGGCACAATAGCATGGTGAAAATAAAAACGAAGTACTTTTAATAAACTGATATGGAAAAACGAATTACGAAATTTTCTTAAACATATGATTATGGTGTTTGAAATATGCAATGAGATTAAGATCACTTCACCATAAGCAGAAATCGAATTTCGATATTTGAAATATATTTTCTGTTGTTATGATTTCATTGCATTATATGCGCATTTAAACAAGTAATGTCTTATTAGTAATGTTCGAGTCCGAAATAAAGGAAATCTAAATCACGATTATATGAAGAACAGATAAATTTGCAGCATGGACCAGACATGCACGTTTCGGGTACTTAACCCTCGTCAGTGATTCTTAATCTAAACGGTGTTAAATGTCTTCAAATTCAATATGTAATGTGACAAAAGAGTTTTAAAATTATAAAGTTCCAAAATGTACCGAAAGACGTAGTAGCAGAATGGCTGAGATATGATGCTACAGGACCCAGGTTTCAGAAATTTGAAGAAAAAAATTGTTGACAAAGAACCAGCTAAGAGCAGAGCTATACCTACAGAGAGAATTGATAATTGCATATTCATGTTATAGAAAAAGTAATCGGCTGTCTTAAATATGATTTGGAAAATTAATCAAGAATGTTGGATGGCGTTTTGAACTGAACTGAATTGATACAAGGATTGTACTTATGTGAACATTTTTTTCATTTTCTTAAGCTATATACAACAATGAATCGGTTATTTTGTTCTCTTGACTTTACAAAAGATTTACATGTGGTATGTTTATCATTTGTTTGTCATGAATTTGTATATCGATGTTGGAATTGCAGGAGGATATGTAGAAGCACACTGGCATTCCATAAAAAAAGGGGGGGGGTCTTTAACAACATCCGGTTGCAGTACCAACAGTAAAATCACAAAACACCCAATGCAAAAACATAAAGCAGACACGCACAGATAGAGACGCAAATGGCACAAGGAACGCCAAATTACATAGAAACATGAAACACACATGACTACACATAAACCAACGAGACCAATGGGCATTAGATGCCGACTTAGGAGGCCATCTGTCACGTAAGTAGCAAACGATGTGGTTGTCCGTAATACGTGCGCATAACCTTCCCACTTTTCCGATTACCCAGAGGTCTCAGATTATCATACAAACAGACAGTATGACGCAGGGGCCCAAGGAACTCAGATGGATATGTAAATGGATATAAAACATAAGAAGTACGAAATACAGTCTGCGCTGCCGGCTGTAGCGAGCTCATGCATGTTATCACCCGAAGATTCCGACTGAGATTCAGAGAGGGACAAGTGGTTGGGGCCCTGTCTTCCCTAAAGAGGTTTGGACAGGGCCCGTCATGGAATCCTGTCATCACAGTCAGTCAGAGTGCATTTCTTAATAATGCGCTGGTACAAGGATGTATATTGGTCCCGTACCAAGCCAAGTGTCCGTCTGGTAACAGAAGGATCGTATCCACGGTATAAAAGGCGTTTGATGATTCTAACACAATTTCGATGGCAATTCTGTCTACCTTTGATCCTTCTTATTTTGTTAACTATGTCACCATAAAATGCTGGTTGTGAAATACCCGAAGTAATATACTCTGTTGCTTGTATTAGTCCGAATTTCAAAAGAATTTGACAATGATTTTTGTATAATTTCCAGACAGTCTTTATTAGTTTGTGGAAGCGATAATCTTGACCTAAAGGTTTCTTCGTTATTTGTAAATTTCTTCTGTGAAAATCCAAAATAATCAGTACATGCTCTAGTATACCGAATGAGCTGTGAAATGTAGATACCGTATGAAGGTAATCTTGGAACATCACCGTCAAGCCAGGGAAAATTTACTAGGTGGAATCCAAAATCATCTCTTTAATCATACACACTTGTATGAATCTCCCCATTAACAATTTTGATATTTAAGACCAAAAATGGTGTTTCTGTGTTTGTAACGTTTGCCTTGCTTAGAGTCAATTCTTGTGGATAACTTTTCAAAACAGGATTGTCGATAGTAAGAATATCATCAAGGTACCAATGAGCATGTTTTCTTTGCTTTTGAAGATTTTGGATAAATTATTTTTCATACGTGTATGAAAATAAATTTGAAACAAGAGGCGCACAATTAGTACCCATAGGGATCCCTACAACTTTGTTTGTAGAGATTCTCACCAAATATTTCATCAGTGTTGTCTGAGAGGACGGACAAGACAATACACAGATCACTACATATCAATGATTTGTATGATTTGTATTCTGTAGCGGAAAAGAAACCCTTTGATTCAGGTGTACAAATATAAGTTTTCTCTCTCGATTAAAGCATAATTTAATGAGTTTAGACAATTGGTCATCAAGTTTGTCGTGAGGAAGCGTAGTGTACATATTTGAAAAGTCATATTAAGAAATTGATTTGGCTTGAAGATTTCTAGATCTCATTTTGTCAATCACATCCCTTAAAGTTTTAATAGACCAAAATAAGTTTACATCATTCAGGTTTCACACTATTTTGCTACGTGTTCCTCTATCGCCATGAGTACTGACGTCAGATTTATTGAAAAAATTGCAGTTGAGCAGTTGCTAGAATTAGCAATGTATCGAAATTTGTGGGGAGACTTGTGCAGTTTTGGTATGCAATATATTGTAGGAAGATCAAATTTAGAAATAGGGATATTGAATGAAGAAATGTCACTGTTATGTTTGGGACACTTTCATTCCTTTTGTAATAAGTATTTATAGACGAAAGTTCCGAAACTTAAGTTGATATGTTATAACGTTTTCAAATGATTATGGTGTTGTTGGCTGCTTGAACTGCAGAGATATTTTTCATGTAAATTACGTAATTTGGATTTGAAACATCTTTCAGATTTAGAAGTTGGATTTTCAAAAAGATGAGGATTTTTGTAGAACCTAACTATTCGAATATCAGTAATATCCAAAATGAGATTTTTCCAGTTATTCAGAGAATGCGCAATTCGACTCCTACCGATTTACACGATCGTTTGGTATAGTTATCTAAGGCTTCCTTTAGTAATTCGTGACATTTGATGAAATATATTGGATGGGATTCTATTCTTAGGTCCTTTTCTGAGAAGACTACGGAGCTGCCTGTCCTGGATAATTAAAAAGTCACCTGTAACAATATGACCAGCTGGTTTATATAGATGTTCAGACGTTACACATTCTCAAGAAGCAGATCTTGATCCCAGTATTTTAGGATCTAATGTTACTCTAATCTCATTAAATGGTGTTTTGATCGAGAGCGGAAAACTTACATTTGTACGTCTGAATCGAAGGATTTCTTTTCCTCGACAGACTACAAATCATACAAATCATGGACATGTAGTGACCTGTGTTATGCCTTGTCCTTCCTCTTGGACAATATTTATGTTAGATTTGGTGAGGATCTATACAAGCAGGTTGTAGGAATTCCTATGGGTACTAACTGTGCGCCTCTTGTTGCAGATTTATTTTTATACACTTATGAAAAAGAATTTATCCAAAATCTTCAAAAGCAAAGAAAAAATGATGATGTGAAATGTTTCATTGGTACTTCTAGGAATCTGGATGATATTCTAACCATTGACAATCCTGCTTTTGATTAATATAAGAATGAAATTTATCCACTAGAATTAACACTTTACAAGGCAAACGTTACAAATACACAAACACCGTTTTTGGACCTATTTGGGCCTAAATATCAAAATTGTAAACGGAAAGATTCATACAAGTGTATATGACAAAAGGGATGATTTTGGATTCAACATAGTAAATTTCCCCTGGCTTGACGGTGATGTTCCAAGATTACCGACATACGGCATTTACATATCCGGCTCACCCGGTACGCTAGAGCATGTACTGATATTTTGGATTTTCACAGTAGAAATTTACAAATTACCAAAAAACTTTTAGGTCAAGGTTTCCGCTCTCATAAACTAGTTAAGACTTTCTGGAAATTTTACAAAAATTACAGTCAACTTCTTCTAAAATTCGGATCTATACATGCAACAGAGTACATTACTTTGGGTATTACACAACCTGTCTTTTATGGTGATATGATAAACAAAATTAGAAGGATCAAAGGTGACAGCATAACCATCGAAAATGCGTAAGAATCATCAAACGCCTTTTAAACCGTGGATATGATCCTAATGTCACCAGACGGACACTAGGGTTGGTACTTGACCAATCTACAGTCTTGTACAAGCGCATCCCTGAGACTTACACTCTGACTGACTGTGACGACGGGACTCCATGACGGGCCCTGTCCAAACTTCTTTAGAGAAGACAGGGCCCCGACCACCTGTCCTCTCTGAATGTCAGTCGGACTCCTCGGGTGATTACATACATGAACTCGCTACAACCGGCAGAGCACGGACTGTATTACGCATGCCCTCTTTTTATATCCATTTACATATTCATCTGTGTTTCTGGCTCTACGTTTCGCGGTCTTGTTTGTGTGAGGTCATCTTACAGTGAGGAGGTTTTTTACACCACAATTGTACGTTCTTCGAGACTATTGGGTAATTGGAGAAGTGAGAGGGTTGTGCGCACGTAATCCAGGATAACCACACCATTTGCTACTTGCGTGACAAATGGCCGTCCAAAGTCGGCACCGGTTGCCCATTTGTCTCGTCGGTTTATCTGTAGTCTTTTGTGTTTGATGTTTACATGTCGTGTATCTCTTTTCCGTCTCGTGATGTACTCGTCTTTTGTGTTTTTGCATCGGGTGTTTTGGTGTTTTGCTGTTGATGCTGCAGTGGGGTCTTGTTGGAGATCTCCTCCCTTCTTCTTTGCTATAGTTAAAAACGAAATTTCGAATAGGTTTCTTATACTTGTAGCAAATAAAAGAGGTTATAAATTCTCACGATATTGAGAAAAAGTACTTTGTACGCGATGATCTCGAGACATATTGAAGCCGTTAGAATGTTGAACGTCCTGAAATTCAATAGATCGAAACCTTTGTTAATAAATGGAATTTTTATGAATCGTCTTTTAGAGGAGATGTTTTTAATAACAGGATGAAGTTTAGTTTGTGCGAATGCGACGCGACAGTGTTATTAATGACAAATATGGATAATGACCATATCCCTGTCTATAGTACAAAATCGATAATTCAGAAAATCAGAAACCGAAGGCATACAAAATCAGGATAAAACAGGAACCAAAGCAAACAAAAACGAAAACCTCCACCATATGAAAAGAAGCGAACTCCCGATATGAGAGTGAGACCAGGTGCCCAGGAAGAGTAAGCATATCCTGCTTGCATGCAACACCCGTCGCTTCAATTCGGTAGAGCTGTCACATCCGGTTACTTCCATTTTGGAAGATATAGAGTACAATCTTTGGTTGGATGGTTCAAATGGTCTATGACAGAATATCATCCACCATTCTGGATAGTGGGACATCATAGTGTGTGACGAGTTCCCCATATCGACCGTAGAACTTCCTCAGTGACGATGTTAGTCGGTCACAAACATATCCCTGACTGAGAAGCTTATCTGAAAGACGCCTAGCTCTCAGAACAAAATCCGTATATTTGGTACTTGCTCTGGCATAGCGTATCAACTGAGATATGAACACGCCATAAGCAGGCGATGAAGGGATGTTGCTACTCAGAAAAGGAATGTTCGTAATGCTGAAATTGAAGTCGTCACGTTTGTCATAGAGTGAGGTGTTCATGTGACCATCAGTGTCGTAGGACAACATTAAGTCTGAATAAATTATATATACCCAACAAAAAAAGAAACGCACATCATATTATATAGTGATTTTTTTTCAATTGATAAAAAAAAAATTCGTTAGGCATTTGATTATAATTTTCTTTTTCCAGCACTCGAATTACCGGGGATAAAACACGTTTCGATAATTTTTTCGCAACATATCACAATGATAGTGCTGAATAAAGCACGCTGTTTCTAGCTTCTGTTGCATGGCCACAGATTTGGTATCCTTCTGAAATTTTGTTGTTTGACCACTTTCAGCAAATTTTCTGTAAAAATATAGATGAATACTGGTTTCTCCATTCAAATGTAGTTAAAATGTGCCCATAAATCTTCAAATTAAATGTCTTAGTGGAAATATCCGTATATTGGGGTATGTTTTACAATAAAGGATATCAAAATTTGGCAATTCTGATCCCATATGAACACTAATTTTGTCTTCAGCCATTCTTATTTATCTGTTGCAGATTTATCTTTAACATCGCATTGAAATAAGCAAATGAAATACCAGAAAAGCTGAAAACTAACGTCCAAAACCATTGAAAATGCACGTAAAAATGACCTGTCAATATCGCGGTATTGTTTCTGAAAACTGTGCTTGCGAAAAAAAAGGTCAGATTCTTGCTGTAGTAGGGCAATTTTGTGCTTTGCGACACATTTAAGGGCGAAAAATATCACAACACGGACTTTATTTTCAAAGGAATGTTTGGGATGTTTTTCCCAAATTTAGACTTTCTCTTTGATGACGTCATTTGAAGCAATTAAATTAATTTGTATTCAGGGGAAATTGTTTATCATCATTTAAATACAAATGGCAATGCCTGATATATCAGTTTGGAAAGGTTAAACAGCTTTAATCATGTCTAGAATGTGAACGGAATTCTTAAAAGCCATTTTGTGACATTGCGTTTTGAACCAAGTGTCTTTATCATTGTGCTGTCTGTGATCATGAAGACGGATTTGTTTGGCGTTTAACAGAGTAAGTCGCTCGTATACCTACGATTTATGATGGAAAAGAATAGAATACCTATAGATTACATAATTCATTTTATAGAATGAAGATTAAGTGGTGCGTTTCTTTTTTTGTTGGGTATATATATACGAATTTTGTGAATTTGCTGGTTCCAAAATAAAGCATCTTATTTTTGACTGTAAAAATGTTGATAAAACCTGGAAACTATTGAATTTAGTAATTGGTTTTGATATAACATAGAGAAATGTTGTGGTAGGTTTTTATTTAGAATCAAATGATAAAACATATATGTTGAATAATATCATATCTTATGTTGCATGCAAAATATATAGATATAAAATGTTTTGCAGAATGGAAAATTAAGAGGAAAGTGAGTATAATTTATTTCAATATTTTAAAAAGCAGATATTACTTCTACATCACATTTCAGATTCGTTGAAATTAAAATCGTTGAAAATTTTGTCAAAAAATACTATGATATTTTTGATTGAACAAGTTTTATTTGTCAACATTCCTTGCATTTTGAATAAATATGTCAACATATATTTGATTAAAAGGTATGACTGGCCCGGTTATAACCTGTTTTGTTAAATGGGCATTGTGATTATATGTATGATGAACTATCATTATGTTAAGCAATAAATTTTATTTTAAAAAAGTCTGAATCAATCAGTATTTCTTAAGAATGCAACCTCTGCTTCATCCAAGATAGATTTCAATTGAACTGCTGGAATTGATAAGAGAGCATGAAGCAGCTCGTGTCTGAAAGTCATTTCCTTTAAGAGACATTGTTGAGAAGCATAAAGCCATTCAAAAAATTCCAGAGAAGTGTAATGTTCATAGAATCTGTAATTCATAAAATACTTCAAAGTGATGAATGTCCATCAGATAAGAGCCATAGCGCTCCCTACTCTCTCGACTCTGTTTATCTTTTAACTCGCCCTTTCTCTAGCATCTGTTTATACTTTACTTGATATATTTGTATGGGAATGTCTGACCGTGAGAATGTATTTTAGAACAGAATAAATGTAGTATCAGAACCAAGCAGACGTGTCTTTATTACACACGAAATATCAGCATTTTACAATGGCGACGAGGATTCAAATTTAACAAACAGAAAATCGAACATTCCTTTTATAATGGCCGAATCACTACCCGTATTTCCACAGTTCAAAGTCCATGCAGAAGGCGCAGTGGGCACACGATGGAGAAAATGGGTACAACGCCTGGAAAATCTGTTCGTCGGGATGAAAATTTCTGACAACAAAAGGAGACGTGCGTTGCTCCTTCATTACGCCGGTGAAGAAGTGTATGATATATTTGACACTTTAACGGATACCGGTAACGATGAAAATTATGATCAAGCAAAGGAATGTTTAAAGCAATACTTCGAGCCAAAAGTAAACAAAGAATACGAGAGATACGTATTTCGGCAGTCACAACAAAACTCAGATGAAACAGTAGACCAGTACCATACAAGACTGAGACAGTTGGCAAATAAATGTGAATTCAACGACAACGAGAGCGAAATAAAATCGCAAATCATACAAAGTTGCACATCAAATAAATTGAGAAGGAAAGCTCTAAGCGAGGATATGACACTGGCAAAACTGCTTGAGACAGCACGGACATTCGAGCTAGCAGAAAAACAAGCTTCAGGGATAGAGAAAAAAATGGCATCGGGAAACGTGAATAAAATCAAAACAAAGGAAAAGAAATACGTGGTGAAACAAAAGAGCAGACCACAGCCGAAACGCAGAGATGAGAACCCCAAAACAAAATGTTATTTCTGCGGAGGAAGATATCCTCACAAATATGAATGCCCGGCGAAAGGGAAGACGTGCTCAAACTGCCAGAAAGAAGATCATTTTGCTGCAGTATGCCGGTCAAAGCCGAGGAAACAAACATGCAAAAAGATCGAGAATTCGCAAACAGACGAAAGCGAAGACGAATACACTTTCAGCGTAAAAGGAGGTGCGAAACAACCAAAGTCAAAAATCAAGGTGAACAATCGGAATTTTCACATGCTGATCGACACAGGATCAAGTGTTAACATTATGGACGAAGCCGCATTTTCCAAAATAAAACCGAAGCCTACGTTGAATCAGTCGAAAACAAAAATATTTGCATACGGATCCTCAAATAATCTCAAAACTTTAGGATTCTTTACAGCAACAATCGAATCCGAATCCAAAATATCCACAGGGAAATTTTATGTTGCCAAAGGAAATCACGGTACACTATTAGGTTACGAAAGCGCCGTTGAATTGGGAATTATACCAGTAATTCGCCAACTATCATCGAATCTAGATAAAATCTGCGAAGAGTACGCCGACAGATTTCAAGGAATTGGCAAAATAAAAGGAGTTAAAGTCAAAATACATGTTGATGAAAGTGTCAAACCAACAGTTCAACCTCACCGAAGAATACCTTTCCATTTAAGGAAGAAAGTCGAAACGGAACTAAAGAAGCTGGAAGAAAACGACATAATTGAGAAAGTCGAAGGACCAACACCATGGGTATCACCGATCGTCGTGGCACAAAAGCCGAAAAAGCCCGATGAAATACGAATGTGTGTTGACATGCGTCTACCGAATAAAGCGATACTGCGTACCAGACACATTACACCTACAGTTGATGAGATAATTCACGATTTAAATGGATCAAAATTCTTTTCAAAACTGGATATGAATTCCGGATACCATCAACTCGAGCTCGACGAATCGTCAAGATACATCACAACGTTCACAACGCATGTCGGTCTAAGGCGATATAAACGTCTCAATTTTGGAATATCGTCGGCAGCAGAAATATTCCAATCTACTGTAAGCGAAGCCCTACAAGGGATATCAGGAGTCAAAAACATGTCCGATGATATAATAGTATACGGAGAAACGGAAGAAGAACATGATGAACGTCTGAAAGCCGTTTTAGACAGGCTACGTGAACAAAGCATAACTCTCAACAAATCAAAATGCGAGTTCAAAAAGCAAAAATTGTCATTCTTTGGATACATATTCTCTTCGGACGGAGTATCGGCGGATCCAGGAAAAATCAAAGCAATTAAATCAGCGAGACAGCCAACAAACACTAGCGAGGTAAGAAGTTTTCTTGGAATGACTAATTATGTATCGAGGTTTATAGAAAACTACTCAACAATAACCGAACCTCTCAGAAAACTAACTCAGAAAAACGTCAACTGGACATGGGGTACAAATCAACAGAATGCATTTGATAAACTAAAAGACTCTTTAACCAGTGACAAAGTGATGTCATATTACGATCCAAAGAAACATACCGAAGTCGTAGTTGACGCAAGTCCCGTTGGACTCGGAGCGATTCTTACGCAAGAAGGAAAAATAATCGCTTATGCAAGCAGATCATTAACTGACGTAGAGCAACGTTACTCACAAACAGAGAGAGAAGCTCTAGCCATTATATGGAGCTGTGAACATTTTCACTTATACATATATGGATCTACGTTTTCCTTAGTAACGGACCATAAGCCGCTTGAGACAATCTTTAACAATCCAAAATCTAGACCCCCTGCGAGAATTGAGAGATGGCGTTTACGTTTACAAGCCTATACTTTCACAGTCAAATACAAGCGAGGAGTCGACAATCCAGCGGATTACATGTCGAGACATCCAAATCAAGCATTGAATCAATCAAGCGAAGAGAAAATTGCCGAAAGATTCATAAACTTTGTAGCGGAATACGCCGTTCCGAAAACAATCAGCCTATCAGATATCGCCGAAGCCTCGACAAATGATGCAAACATACAGAGAGCTATCAGAAATCTACGCTCAGGAAAGTGGCACAATAAAACAGAGAACAAACAAAAACATTCATTTCATAAAGTTCGCAATGAACTCAGCATAGCAAATCACGACGGGAAAGAGTTCTTATTACGTGGATCACGACTCGTAATACCATTTTCTTTACAAAGAAAAATCGTCGAAATCGCACATGAAGGACACCAGGGGATAGTCAAAACGAAACAACTTCTCCGAGAAAAAGTTTGGTTTCCCGGAATAGATAGTGCCGTAGAAAATTTATGCAGAAGTTGTGTGCCATGCTTAGCAACAACTCCGGAAAACAAAATCGAACCGCTGAAAATGTCACCACTACCAGATTCACCGTGGAATGAAGTAAGCGTCGATTTCTGCGGACCGTTCCCATCAGGAGACTATTTACTCGTTGTTATAGATGATTATTCACGATATCCGGAAGTTGAAATCGTACACTCGACATCAGCAAGAACAACGATGACCCGACTTGATAAAATATTTGCTACACATGGAATACCTCAGGTCGTAAAAACAGACAACGGACCTCCATTTCAAAGTCAGCAATTTCGGGATTTCTCGAAATACATGGGATTCAAACACAGAAAAATCACACCTCTATGGCCAAGGGCAAATGGAGAAGTGGAGAGATTTATGCGAACAATAGGAAAACTAATCAAAACAGCGAATATCGAAGGGAAAAACTGGAAACAAGAAATTTATCAATTTTTGCGAAATTACAGAGCAACCCCACACTCTACTACGGGAATACCACCAGCCACAGCTCTATTTGGAAGAAATATAACAATACGTATTCCGGAAGTAAATTTCAAAAAGGATGACACAAAAATCAGACAGAGAGATCGAAAGCAAAAAGAAAAGATGAAAGCACATGCTGATAAGAAAAACCAAGCAAAACCGTCGAAACTACAAAAAGGAGATACCGTAATTGTAAAACAAAAGAGAGAAAACAAACTGTCACCGCCGTATAACGAAAAGCCGCTAGAAATCATAGAAAACAAGGGATCTATGATAACAGCAGGAAATGAAGATAAAACAATTACCAGAAATTCAAGTGCGTTTAAAGAGGTACCGAAACCCGAGATGACCGAGATAACGGAACCGTCTGATCCCCCAGACGAACCACCTGTTAGCCGTTATAATTTGCGTAAACAAATTACACCACCGAAATATCTCGATGATTATGTAGTGACCGGTATATCATCGTAATGCAAGTCGTGCGAGAGGCATAATAACCCTCTGGCTTGCACGTGCGAAAATTTAGTGTGTGAATGAGTAATGGGCATATGTATTAATTGCTTTCTAATCTTTATCTTTGCTTTATCAATGTACGTTTGTTATGTCTAAGCGAAATAACTATATGAACTCTAAATATATCTTTATTCAAAATTGATAAAACATTACTTTTTAAATATAGTGATAATTCAAGTTTAAAGAAAAGGAGGGATGTAATGTTCATAGAATCTGTAATTCATAAAATACTTCAAAGTGATGAATGTCCATCAGATAAGAGCCATAGCGCTCCCTACTCTCTCGACTCTGTTTATCTTTTAACTCGCCCTTTCTCTAGCATCTGTTTATACTTTACTTGATATATTTGTATGGGAATGTCTGACCGTGAGAATGTATTTTAGAACAGAATAAATGTAGTATCAGAACCAAGCAGACGTGTCTTTATTACACACGAAATATCAGCATTTTACAAGAAGAAGTACCAATCGTAGTTCAGGAGTCACAGATCCAGGAGGATATGGCATGATTGTGTAAGTCTCCATTAACAAGGTAATCGCGAACCGCCGTATTGAGGCAGGACCAGGTGTCCAGGAGTCACAGATCCAGGAGGATATGACATGATTGGGTAAGTCTTCATTAACAAGGTAATCGCGAACCGCCGTATGGAGGCAGGACCAGGTGTCCAGGAGTCACAGATCCAGGAGGATATGGCATGATTGTGTAAGTCTTCATTAACAAGGTAATCGCGAACCGCCGTATGGAGGCAGGACCAGGTGTCCAGGAGTCACAGATCCAGGAGGATATGACATGATTGGGTAAGTCTTCATTAACAAGGTAATCGCGAACCGCCGTATGGAGGCAGGACCAGGTGTCCAGGAGTCACAGATCCAGGAGGATATGGCATGATTGTGTAAGTCTTCATTAACAAGGTAATCGCGAACCGCCGTATGGAGGCAGGACCAGGCGCCCAGGAGTCACAGATCCAGGAGGATATGGCATGATTGTGTAAGTCTTCATTAACAAGGTAATCGTGAACCGCCGTATGGAGGCAGGACCAGGCGCCCAGGAATCACAGATCCAGGAGGATAAGGCATGATTGTGTAAGTCTTCATTAACAAGGCAATCGTGAACCGCCGTATGGAGGCAGGACCAGGCGCCCAGGAGTCACAGATCCAGGAGGATATGATATGATTGTGTAAGTCTTCATTAACAAGGTAATCTTGAATCGCCGTATGGAGGCAGGACCAGGTGCCCAGGAGTCAAAGATCCAGGAGGATATGGCATGATTGTGTAAGTCTTCATTAACAAGGTAATCGCGAACCGCCGTATGGAGGCAGGACCAGGTGCCCAGGAGTCAAAGATCCAGGAGGATATGGCATGATTGTGTAAGTCTTCATTAACAAGGTAATCGCAAACCGCCGTATGGAGGCAGGACCAGGTGCCCAGGAGTCAAAGATCCAGGAGGATATGGCATGATTGTGTAAGTCTTCATTAACAAGGTAATCGCGAACCGCCGTATGGAGGCAGGACCAGGTACCCAGGAGTCACAGATCCAGGAGGATATGACATGATTATGTAAGTCTTCATTAACAAGGTAATCGCGAACCGCCGTATGGAGGCAGGACCAGGTGCCCAGAAGTCAAAGATCCAGGAGGATATGACATGATTATGTAAGTCTTCACTAACAAGGTAATCACGAACCGCCGTATGGAGGCAGGACCAGGTGCCCAGGAGTCAAAGATCCAGGAGGATATGACATGATTATGTAAGTCTCCATTAACAAGGTAATCGCGAACCGCCGTATGGAGGGAGGACCAGGTGTCCAGGAGTCACAGATCCAGGAGGATATGGCATGATTGTGTAAGTCTCCATAAACAAGGTAATCGTGAACCGCCGTATGGAGGCAGGACCAGGTGTCCAGGAGTCACAGATCCAGGAGGATATGACATGATTGTGTAAGTCTCCATAAACAAGGTAATCGTGAACCGCCGTATGTAGGCAGGACCAGGTGCCCAGGAGGATATGACATGATTATGTAAGTCTTCATTAACAAGGTAATCGCGAACCCTGAATGGAGACAGGACAAGGTGTCCAGGAGTCACAGATCCAGGAGGATATGGCATGATTGTGTAAGTCTTCATTAACAAGGTAATCGCGAACCGCCGTATGGAGGCAGGACCAGGTGTCCAGGAGTCACAGATCCAGGAGGATATGGCATGATTGTGTAAGTCTCCATTAACAAGGTAATCGCGAACCCCGAATGGAGACAGGACAAGGTGTCCAGGAGTCACAGATCCAGGAGGAAATGGCATGATTGTGTAAGTCTTCATTAACAAGGTAATCGCGAAACGCCGTATGGAGGCAGGACCAGGCGCCCAGGAGTCACAGATCCAGGAGGATATGGCATGATTGTGTAAGTCTCCATTAACAAGGTAATCGCGAACCGCCGTATTGAGGCAGGACCAGGTGTCCAGGAGTCACAGATCCAGGAGGATATGACATGATTGGGTAAGTCTTCATTAACAAGGTAATCGCGAACCGCCGTATGGAGGCAGGACCAGGTGTCCAGGAGTCACAGATCCAGGAGGATATGGCATGATTGTGTAAGTCTTCATTAACAAGGTAATCGCGAACCGCCGTATGGAGGCAGGACCAGGTGTCCAGGAGTCACAGATCCAGGAGGATATGACATGATTGGGTAAGTCTTCATTAACAAGGTAATCGCGAACCGCCGTATGGAGGCAGGACCAGGTGTCCAGGAGTCACAGATCCAGGAGGATATGGCATGATTGTGTAAGTCTTCATTAACAAGGTAATCGCGAACCGCCGTATGGAGGCAGGACCAGGTGCCCAGGAGTCAAAGATCCAGGAGGATATGGCATGATTATGTAAGTCTTCATTAACAAGGTAATCGCGAACCGCCGTATGGAGGCAGGACCAGGTGCCCAGGAGTCAAAGATCCAGGAGGATATGGCGTGATTGTGTAAGTCTCCATTAACAAGGTAATCGCGAACCGCCGTATGGAGGCAGGACCAGGTGCCCAGGAGTCACAGATCCAGGAGGATATGGCATGATTGTGTAAGTCTTCATTAACAAGGTAATCGCGAACCGCCGTATGGAGGCAGGACCAGGAGCCCAGGAGTCAAAGATCCAGGAGGATATGACATGATTATGTAAGTCTTCATTAAAAAGGAAATCGCGAACCGCCGTATTGAGGCAGGACCAGGTGCCCAGGAGTCACAGATCCAGGAGGATATGACATGATTATGTAAGTCTTCATTAACAAGGTAATCGCGAACCGCCGTATGGAGGCAGGACCAGGCGCCCAGGAGTCACAGATCCAGGAGGATATGGCATGATTGTGTAAGTCTCCATTAACAAGGTAATCAAAAACCGCCGTATGGAGGCAGGACCAGGCGCCCAGGAGTCACAGATCCAGGAGGATATGGCATGATTATGTAAGTCTTCATTAACAAGGTAATCGCGAACCGCCGTATGGAGGCAGGACCAGGCGCCCAGGAGTCACAGATCCAGGAGGATATGGCATGATTGTGTAAGTCTCCATTAACAAGGTAATCAAAAACCGCCGTATGGAGGCAGGACCAGGCGCCCAGGAGTCAAAGATCCAGGAGGATATGACATGATTGTGTAAGTCTTCATTAACAAGGTAATCGTGAACCGCCGTATGGAGGCAGGACCAGGTGTCCAGGAGTCACAGATCCAGGAGGATATGGCATGATTGTGTAAGTCTTCATTAACAAGGTAATCGCGAACCGCCGTATGGAGGCAGGACCAGGTGTCCAGGAGTCACAGATCCAGGAGGATATGGCATGATTGTGTAAGTCTCCATTAACAAGGTAATCGCGAACCCCGAATGGAGACAGGACAAGATGTCCAGGAGTCACAGATCCATGAGGATATGACATGATTGGGTAAGTCTCCATTAACAAGGTTATCGCGAACCGCCGTATGGAGGCAGGACCAGGCGCCCAGGAGTCACAGATCCAGGAGGATATGACATGATTGTGTAAGTCTCCATTAACAAGGTAATCGCGAACCGCCGTATGGAGGCAAGACAAGGTGCACAGGAGTCAAAGATCCAGGAGGATATGGCGTGATTGTGTAAGTCTTCATTAACAAGGTAATCGCGGACCGCCGTATGGAGGCAGGACCAGGTGCCCAGGAGTCAAAGATCCAGGAGGATATGGCATGATTGTGTAAGTCTTCATTAACAAGGTAATCGCGAACCGCGGTATGGATGCAGGACCAGGTGCCCAGGAGTCACAGATCCAGGAGGATATGGCATGATTGTGTAAGTCTTCATTAACAAGGTAATCGCGAACCGCCGTATGGAGGCAAGACAAGGTGCCCAGGAGTCAAAGATCCAGGAGGATATGGCGTGATTGTGTAAGTCTTCATTAACAAGGTAATCGCGGACCGCCGTATGGAGGCAGGACCAGGTGCCCAGGAGTCAAAGATCCAGGAGGATATGGCATGAGTGTGTAAGTCTTCATTAACAAGGTAATCGCGAACCGCCGTATGGAGGCAGGACCAGGTGCCCAGGAGTCAAAGATCCAGGAGGATATGACATGATTATGTAAGTCTTCATTAACAAGGTAATCGCGAACCGCCGTATGGAGGCAAGACAAGGTGCCCAGGAGTCAAAGATCCAGGAGGATATGGCGTGATTGTGTAAGTCTTCATTAACAAGGTAATCGCGGACCGCCGTATGGAGGCAGGACCAGGTGCCCAGGAGTCAAAGATCCAGGAGGATATGGCATGAGTGTGTAAGTCTTCATTAACAAGGTAATCGCGAACCGCCGTATGGAGGCAGGACCAGGTGCCCAGGAGTCAAAGATCCAGGAGGATATGACATGATTATGTAAGTCTTCATTAACAAGGTAATCGCGAACCGCCGTATGGAGGCAGGACCAGGTGCCCAGGAGTCAAAGATCCAGGAGGATATGGCATGATTGTGTAAGTCTTCATTAACAAGGTAATCGCGAACCGCCGTATGGAGGCAGGACCAGGTGCCCAGGAGTCAAAGATCCAGGAGGATATGGCGTGATTATGTAAGTCTCCATTAACAAGGTAATCGCGAACCGCCGTATGGAGGCAGGACCAGGTGCCCAGGAGTCACAGATCCAGGAGGATATGATATGATTGTGTAAGTCTTCATTAACAAGGTAATCGCGAACCGCCGTATTGAGGCAGGACCAGGTGCCCAGGAGTCACAGATCCAGGAGGATATGATATGATTATGTAAGTCTCCATTAACAAGGTAATCGCGATTCGCCGTATGGAGGCAGGACAAGGTTTCCAGGAGTCACAGATCCAGGAGGATATGGCATGATTGTGTAAGTCTCAATTAACAAGGTAATCGCGAACCCCGAATGGCGACAGGACAAGGTGTCAAGGAGTCAAAGATCCAGGAGGATATGGCATGATTGTGTAAGTCTTCATTAACAACGTAATCGTGAACCGCCGTATGGAGGCAGGACCAGGTGCCCAGGAGTCACAGATCCAGGAGGATATGACATGATTGGGTAAGTCTCCATTAACAAGGTAATCGCGAACCGCCGTATGGAGGTAGGACCAGTCGCCCAGGCGTCACAGATCCATGAGGATATGACATGATTATGTAAGTCTCCATTAACAAGGTAATCGCGAACCGCCGTATGGAGGCAGGACCAGTTTTCCAGGAGTCACAGATCCAGGAAGATATGACATGATTGGGTAAGTCTTCATTAACAAGGTAATCGCGAACCGCCGTATGGAGGCAGGACCAGGTGTCCAGGAGTCACAGATCCAGGAGGATATGGCATGATTGTGTAAGTCTTCATTAACAAGGTAATCGCGAACCGCCGTATGGAGGCAGGACCAGGCGCCCAGGAGTCAAAGATCCAGGAGGATATGGCATGATTGTGTAATTCTTCATTAACAAGGTAATCGCGAATCGCCGTATGGAGGCAGGACCAGGCTCCCAGGAGTCACAGATCCAGGAGGATATGACATGATTGTGTAAGTCTCCATTAACAAGGTAATCGCGAACCGCCGTATGGAGGCAGGACCAGGCGCCCAGGAGTCACAGATCAGGGAGGATATGACATGATTGTGTAAGTCTTCATTAACAAGGTAATCGCGGACCGCCGTATGGAGGCAGGACAAGGTGTCCAGGAGTCACAGATCCAGGAGGATATGACATGATTGTGTAAGTCTTCATTAACAAGGTAATCGCGAACCGCCGTATGGAGGCAGGACCAGGTGCCCAGGAGTCACAGATCCAGGAGGATATGACATGATTATGTAAGTCTTCATTAACAAGGTAATCGCGAACCGCCGTATGGAGGCAGGACCAGGCGCCCAGGAGTCACAGATCAGGGAGGATATGACATGATTGTGTAAGTCTTCATTAACAAGGTAATCGCGGACCGCCGTATGGAGGCAGGACCAGGTGTCCAGGAGTCACAGATCCAGGAGGATATGACATGATTGTGTAAGTCTTCATTAACAAGGTAATCGCGAACCGCCGTATGGAGGCAGGACCAGGTGTCCAGGAGTCACAGATCCAGGAGGATATGACATGATTATGTAAGTCTTCATTAACAAGGTAATCGCGAACCGCCGTATGGAGGCAGGACCAGGCGCCCAGGAGTCACAGATCAGGGAGGATATGACATGATTGTGTAAGTCTTCATTAACAAGGTAATCGCGGACCGCCGTATGGAGGCAGGACCAGGTGTCCAGGAGTCACAGATCCAGGAGGATATGACATGATTGTGTAAGTCTTCATTAACAAGGTAATCGCGAACCGCCGTATGGAGGCAGGACCAGGTGTCCAGGAGTCACAGATCCAGGAGGATATGACATGATTGTGTAAGTCTTCATTAACAAGGTAATCGCGAACCCCGAATGGAGACAGGACAAGGTGTCCTCTGACTACATGCAACACCAACCGCGAATGCCAAATAGAAACTTGTCTAATCCAATTATTCACATAGGTAATAGACGGTCAGTTGGAAAATGTACTTGTTTGGGTTGAGGATCACCGACGAGTGTTAAGTATCCGAAACGTGCATGTCTAGTCCATGCTGCAAATTTATCTGTTCTTAAACGATGCTATGAATTAAAAGACGTGTAATATTCCATTCCGTCCGTCCGTCTGTCTGTTCGTCGGTCACACTTTAGGTTCCCAGACTTTTTTCATTGCAGATATTGAGTTGTTTTAGTAATGTTAATATATCTTATTTAAGGAGGTCCAGGACAGCCAGACTTAAATTTGATCCTATCATTTAATTTTCCTAAAAATGATAAATGTTAATAATTGAAACATACTTTTTCTACATGCAGAGATGCATCAAGTTTTTTACCGATAGTTTTGAAGCTACGAATGTACATAAATATCAATTGAAAGCCCCAAAGTGGGCCGTAAATGTGACGTTAAAAGTAACACACTTTAGGTAATGAAAAACAGCTACAAATTTTCTGTAGAGGCAGAATATTAGCAAGTTCTGTATTTTTCATTTAGATATGATGTGGGAAATCTGATATGTATAGAATTATACATGATCACTAGGACTTTTAAAAGAAATTGTCGAAAGGAGATAAATTTATGTCTATTTTCAAAACGTCTTTGAGTTGCTAATTTTTAATAATAAAGTTCGTTTATCTGAAACACTATCATTTATTTTCCGTAAAATCGTGATATTATCTTCTTCATATGTCAAGTGAAACACCGATAAATTCCTATTGAAATTTGACCATCAGTTTTTAAGTTATAGTGATTGTGTTACCCCCCTCCCTCTTATTTCTACGTTACCTAACCCTGACGTTCTTGCGAAAAACGCGCCTATGTCGCCATTTCTATTGTGAGTTCATAATTGATCCAGAGCTTTCCGATGGGGTTCTTTCGGATACTGTTCTGGACCCCCTTAAGGAGTAATTGAACATCAAAATGGCGGCGGCATTATTTGTTTTCTCACATCCTAGGAAAAGTACAATTTTAACTTCCTTGAAACATTTGAAAGACTGATTGATATACAACATTGACTATCCTGATGAAGACTGAAAAATTTCCGACGTCATTTTAAGAATTTATGGCGATTTTCGAAATTATGGACTTTGGATGTTTTATCCATGAGCAAACCACGACGTCACTGCGACGTTATCGGGTGGAAATGACGTCACACACACCTTCTCATTCAAAATGCAATAAAAGAATTGATACCAAACGTATCACATTGAAACTTTGCATGTATAAAAAGAAAAGTCATTCTTTATCACAGTGTATTCGTTGACAAATTTATATCACTATGCAGCGTATGCCACTTTGCTGAAAATGGATGATTCTGGAAGAAGAAAATTAGGAAATATAAAGCCATGTAATATTTTAGTCCTGAATTCATTTTTTCCATTTAATCATGAAATCATCTCTGTACATTATTGATAGTTATTGAGAAAGATTCATTCACAGGATTCCTAATAATCAACTATCAACTACAGTAAATTTATTCAAAATTGGGATTTTTTTAGCGACAGAGTCTTCTTTCATTCCTGTATTCTGCCTTTACTTATTTAAAGAACAATTCATCTCATATTTTCCATATGTAAGTGCAATACATTTATGAAGATTCTGGAAGTTAAATTAATTAAGATTAATATCCAATATTTTTACGAGAACCGGAATGACAATTCTAATAATATGACGTCCTTAAGAAAGTCACGGATACGGTGAAAATGCATATTTCAAAGTATCATAGAAAATATTCCTGTGGATAGAATTAAATATAAGTTTGTTTAATTATTGTGAGTGATGTTGAGATTATCGTCAGGATCTTCTTTAACTCATAAAAGACAGACAAGAAATAAATAACTTCAGAAATTTTGAGAAATATTGAATTTGGCGTCAAAGTGTTTAATACTTCCTTGATTGCACACCAGGTTCGATTTTCATTTCGATTGACCTTTTTTTACATGATTTGTGACCCTTGGCTTTAGTCAATTTCATGATGTTTTCAGTTTTCCTGACTTTCTTTTCCTGTCGTTGCAGACATTGAACTGAGTTTTTGTATGAAAGTTTATCCTAGCTAGTTACAGATAAAATTCGATATTAGTTTCAATTAACAGATCATTACATGAGTAATGACCCTTGCACTAAGCCTATTTCATGTCATTTCCTGTTTTCGGACCTTTTTATGCTTTTGTTGCAGATATTGAACATATTTTTTAAAATGTTTATACATCTTGGTGTTATACAAATCGAGTTGAAGTTTTCGTTGTCATTGACCGATCCTCATTAGAGTTATGTCACTTGGACTTAGAGAATTCTATGAATTTTTAGATGTTCATATTATTTTGGGTTTTTTTTTTAGACTTATGTTTGTATGCGTAGTTTATGCATCTTCAGACGTAATAAAGATCAAGATTGAATTAACTTTTGATTGAGGTGTTCTAGGCACAATTACAGAGCATTGATTATACGCTCGAAGCTCGTCGATCAACAACTTGTTTTGTTTGATTTTCGATTTACTGGTTCTACATGTGCATTGTGATTTTCGAAGTCTGATTAAGCTTATATTTCCAATTTTACTCGCTCATTGAAAAGAGCTTTCGGTGAAATAAAGTTATGTATATATATAGTTGATATATTAGAATCTCCTAAATTTACCACTGATTATTCTCAAAGAGCTTACTTTTCATTTAATATGTTGTTGGATGCAAGCAGGAGATGCTTACTCTTACATACTTTTCATCAAATATGTGTTGTATGCAAGCAGGAGATGCTTACTATTCCTGGGCACCTGGTCTCACTCCCATATCGGGAGTTCGCTTCTTTTCATATGGTGGAGGCTTTTATTTGTTTGCTTTGGTTCCTGTTTTATCCTGATTTTGTATGCCTTCGGTTTCTGATTTTCTGTATTATCGATTGTTTTGTGCTGTTTACAGGGATATGGTCATTATCCAAGACAAATATCAACTTTTGGTGTTTTACTGTGGATGCTGCATTCGAATCTAATCAATTTTGAGATCCCTCCTTTCTTCTTGAAAATTTAAGTAGACGATTCATGTGTATTCATTTATATAGAACCTAAATAATATAGGCATAACAGGATAGCTATTCTGAAGTATTATCAGATTTCGGTATTGTCATTAGTATGTGAGACATGTATTTATCTGATTATTTGATACCTACTGTACGAGCGGCTCACTTCGGAAACTGGATAAACGCGATTTTGACTACTTTATAATGCAAAAATATAACGAATAGATCCCGCTTAGTCGTAAATTATGGTATAAGATGTAGGCTAGTCAGTGAACACAACAAAGTTTTATAGACAAAACGACTTCTAGATGGGTCATTTCCAATGCTATTTTTTCCGTGACGTCGTGACGCTCTCCATAGGCTCAATGTTAAATTCGGCGACGTCAAGCTGATTTTTAACACTAAAAACGTCCGATCTAAAATATATTTTACCTGTATGATATGATTGCATAAATCCTCGACCATGTTACTTATACCAAAATTTACGACTAAGTGAGATATATTCAATGATATTGATTTTATTTTAATTTTTGCATGACAAAGTAATCAAAATTGCGTTTATCCAGTTTCCGAAGTGAGTCGCGCGGACAGTTATAACCATATATAACAAGAACAAGAGAATAAGTAATTGCAATTTCATTCTCTACAGAAAGAGAAATTACGGTATAAATAAATGCATAAGCTACGTATAAAATGCAGCCCTGTCATTAATATCATCTGGTAGAAATCATATACAAACGATCATACTACATGTATTATACAAGAATATGGTAATGAATTATGACTATAAACAGCTATGAATGACATCCTATATGTAGCACTATCAAAGAAATCTAATTTCACTTCCAGCAACTTTTCCAATTTCACATGATAATAATGCACTCTTCAAGCTGACTTCATGATGTAAATAAATAAATCCCCATGTTTATCTCCCCTTTACCATCTGACCACCTTAGCATCTCTGGCATCCGGAAATCCCTCTGTCGTCTTGATACGTGTACCTCTGACCTTTATACAGAACCTCTTGAGAAGGACGTACAGGGACAGTATGCCAAATTCTACGAGTTCGGACAAGGTCAGCAGGCTGGCTCCCAGGAAAATCCCCATCTGTCCTCCTAGGATTCCTGTGGTTGTAGGGTAAGTGATTTTAACATAAGACTGTTTCGTAAAAGTTCTATTTAGATATTTGACATATTTTTTCTCACAATATCTAGATAAAAAAACATTCATGTGACTGCATTCTTTGTTTTATAAAATTCAATCCTTTTCTTTTGTCGTAAGAAAGTTTCGTTATATATTTTTCAAAGAATTTGTAAGACATTTGATTATGAGTTTTGAATCTGATTTCGACTTTTGTGTTTGACTTTTATTCACTGACTTGTTTTTAAGGAGGTCCAGGACAGCCAGACTTAAATTTGATCCTATCATTTAATTTTCCTAAAAATTATAAATGTTAATAATTGAAACATACTTTTTCTACATGCAACGTTTCATCAATTTTTTACCGTTAGTTTTGAAGCTACGAACGTACATATATACCCACTGAAAGCCCCAAAATGGGCTGTAAATGTGACGTTAAAATGAACACACTTTAGGTAATGAAAAACAGTTACAAATCTTCTGTATAGGCAGAATATTAACAAGTTCTTTATTTTCCATTTAAATATGATGTGGGCAATCGGATATGTATAGAATTATAAATGATCACTAAGACTTTTAAAAGAAATTGTCGAAAGGAGATAAATTTATGTCTATTTTCAAAACGTCTTTGAGTTACTAATGTGGCCGTTTCTATTGTGACGTCATAATTGATCCAGAGCTTTCCGATGGGGTTCTCTCGGATACTGTTCTGGACCCCCTTAAGTATTGCACTGTTTTCGCTCAGAATTTCCAACAGATTATCACTCTTGGAAAAAAAACCTGTCCATTATTTCAATAATGCAAGACACAATTTTTTGGAGAGGGGCCATAGGGGCCTGTAAAGAACTCAAAAAATTAAGGAAGTTAACGAAAGGACAATTCACATAATTGTTCTCACCTATGATACTCTCGATGGTAAATTGTGGTATTTGTTCTACGTATTGATACGTCAAACTCTCGTAGAAGATGTTCAGTTCAATGTAATCATCCCTGAAAAGAAACATTTATTTAGATGTAAGGAGTTTTCAGAAAAAAATATCTCAAGTTTGTGAAATGTGCTGAAATGAAATGTTTGAATGAGATATACATAATAGTGTATGGATATCGATTTATCATAGATATAATCTCAAAAAGTCATTTTTGAATGTCTTCTTAGTTATCATTTTACCATTGTGTAATTCTTTTTTAAAGCAATATTTGTCTTCAAATAAACACTCACTCATGAACCGAACCTTGTTAATGATTGAATGGAATTGAATTGGAAAAAAATGATTCCGAATTTCTATCCAGAGGAAAAAAGTAATAATTGTTTTTTTTTTTTCATAAATTCAGTTTTATACCTTAGATTTGTCATTCCCATGAGGTATAGGGGTGGATCATACACCCTGGCAGGAAATACTGCAGATGACGATAGCGCAGTGTACTGCGTAAACTGACATGGCTTAGGACAGTCACATTTTTGAAGAGATGAAGTATCACTGTCAAATATATCTGGAAAATTATGTCAAAGTTTTCAAAAGTTGTACAATATTGCATAAGATTATGGGTGTAGGACATTGTAGTTTCCCTAAGTCTACAAAGCTTGGGAATCTTATGGTATGGAGCCATCTGATCTTGCCTGCTCCATTGTGCCGATGGGTGTTGCTTGCGTCTTGTCTTTGATTGAGTTTCAAACCAGAAAATTTTGTCTTGATTTGAAGCATAGCGACAGTTCGCGATCACTTTGTCCGTTGTTTGTCTGCCTGTTTGTCCGACTGTTTGTCTTTCTGTCACACTTTGGGTGTCACAACCTATAACTTTTGAGTGGTAAGTGATAGGGCTTTGACACTTCAATTGTGTATTTCCTGTGAGGAAACCTGTCTACACATAATACAATTTTTGTCCTAGTGACTTTGACCCAAATATTGGCCTACTTTTAAACAAATTAAGATTGGCGTTATCTTTTTATTGGTAAGTGATTGGGCTTAGACATTTCTCATGTGTATTGCTAGTGAAGAGACTCTTTTATTGAAATAAAACAATGACTAAGTGACCTTGACCTTGATATTTGACCTACTTTGAAAAAGATGGGCTTTGATTGATAAGTTAGAGAGAGCTTAAATATTTTACATGTGTATTTCTTATGATGAGACCTTTTTTTTATACCAATTTTTTTTACCTATCGACCTTGACCTAGATTATTGACCTTCCTTTATGATATGAAGACTTTCCTACCCGATACCAATAGATATGACCTAATGACCTTTACCTACATATTTGATCCACTATTTGAAAATAAGGCGACAAAAGCATTCATTGAATTGTTTTTTTTATGTTAAAAGATATTCATAAGGGAATCAAATGAATATAAAGATAAAATTAAGATATATCGATATTGATTAAGGAATGTAAAACTTACAAGCCTCATGGTCGTAGCAAAGGTAGAACTCTGACAATGAACAAATAGTTTCATTTCCTGAAACAAAAGTTATTTTAGAAATATGATAACTATAAATATAAGATAAAAGGAAATAATACGGTTATAAAGATACAGGTATTCAATTTCTCTGATATATTTTTTGATTTTAAGTACATTCGTTGCCACTTGTACATGCTTAATTGTATACAAATCTTTGTCCTTTGCAAACAGTAGCCGTTATTATTTAGAATATCCATCTTTGTCGTTGATCGGAAGAGGCGAATGTCAATGACAAAATAATATTGTACCGCCGGAAAAAAAAAAATAGCAAGAGTTAAGCCTCTTTACTTTGAATGGAGTTGACGGAGGTATTAATTTCACGTAACACAAAATCAATCAATTTGAAGTTAATGAATATCAGTCGCTTGCATTTTAATGTAAAATTATATATCTCCTAATAAATAAAGAATGTTTTGGAAAAAGACAATAAAATGACATTCACTGATGGAACAGAAACAATTCCTAGAAAGAGGGAGGGAAACAGAGAATTCGGGGATAGTTAGCATGATGAGCGTCCTAACTAAATCTTTAAAAATCATATTACAATAGGTATATAGATGACAAATATGGATAATGACCATATCCCTGTATACAGCACAAAATCGATAATTCAGAAAATCAGAAACCGAAGGCATACAAAATCAGGACAAAACAGGAACCAAAGCAAACAAACAAAAACCTCCACCACACGAAAAGAAGCGAACTCCCGATATGGGAGTGAGACCAGGTGCCTAGGAAGAGTAAGCATCTCCTGCTTGCATGCAACACCCGCCGCTTCAATTCGATAGAACTGTCACATCCGGTTACTTCCATTTCGGAAGACATAGAGTACAATCTTTGGTTGGATGGTTCAAATGGTCTATGACAAAATATCATCCACCATTCTGGAGAGTGGGACATCATAGTGTATGACGAGTTCCCCATATCGACCGTAGAACTTCCTCAGTGACGATGTTAGTCGATCACAAACATATCCCTGACTGAGAAGCTTATCTGCCAGACGCCTAGCTCTCAGAACAAAATCCATATATTTGGTACTTGCTTTGGCATAGCGTATTAATTGAGATATGAATACGACATAAGCTGGAGATGAAGGGATGTTGCTACACGTTTGTCATAAAGTGAGGTGTTCATGTGACCATCAGTGTCGTAGGACAACATTATGTCGAAATAGGATGCTGAATTATTTGTCTCAGTAGTTTCTTTGACTTCAAGCTCTGAAGGATAGATACTGCTCAGGTAATCCGCGAATTTTGGATTATTGATGGACAACACATCGTCTATGTATCTGTAAGTGAAGTTGAAGTCAGAAGCTAAGTATCTTTTCCCTTCAGAGACCAAAGATTGAATGAATTCAGCTTCGTACGAGTAAAGGAAAATGTCGGCAAGGAGTGGGGCACAATTGGTCCCCATTGGAATTCCGACAATTTGCTGGAATACCTTTCCTCCAAACACCACAAAAATGTTGTCGATCAAAAAGTTTAACATTTGAATAATACCTGTTTCAGTGTACTTATTTTCAGAATAGGACTTTTCTTTTACAAAGTAGGTTTTGTCATAGTTCACAACAATAAATTTGTATTTGCGATTACCGATTTTACTTGTAAACGCATTACTTATAATTTTTGCGAGTCTTTCTTTCAATTTAGAATGTGGAATTGTAGTGTCAAGTGTCGAAAAATCAAAGGCTTTGATCGAATGAACTTTACTAAAATGAGTGGATTTCAGATGTTCTGAAAGTTCCTTCGAATTCTTTAAAATCCACATCTGGTTGATACCACTGCGAGAATATACTGTCGAACAATATTTTTGAAGCCACGATTTTATTTCAGATAAAACTTTGGTGAGTAAGATCGATATAGATTTGGTAGAATTAATGGATGAAATTAAAAAGCGGTAATGACTAAAATCGTATTAGCTTTACATCTTTTCCAGAACATCAACCAGCATACAGAATACTATCCACGATGCACAATACATGTAATGTCTAATTGGCCTTTCGTCAATTTGAGAATAGAGAATAAGTGTCTTAATTTGTGTTTTGTTACGAGTATGCAACCCTCAGCAAGTGCATTTATCGTACATGTAATGCGCGTTATATATATGCACCGTAGTTGTCTGTTTCATTCTTGTTTTCTGAAATTGCCTTTTCTAGGTAAAAGGATGACGTTAAAATTCATCTCACTGCGGGTTTAGTTTGCAGGTTAGAACAGCCGTCACGGCAATTTTCTTAAGATCTGCTGCATTGTGACGTCACGAGTGTTACTACACGAATGGCAGCATTTTCATTTCAATAGTAACATCTCAGGGAATTACATTTGTTGTGCATGTATATGAGAATAATGCGGAAGGGTTCCGACTCTACACCTTTTCAAACTAATGCATTATACACCAGACATGTGTTTCGAATATTAAATTCTCATCAGTGATGCTTCCAACAAAAGTGCTTTTCATAAGCCGCCCAAATTCATTTCGCTAGCGCCCCTGGTTTTATTTTTAGTATTTAAATATGTATATTTACTTTACAGAGAGTACGCGATTCCAAATTTCCTGCAGAGAAAGGAAGTCAACATCCTATCAGCATCCCCAATGTACTTTTAGTAATAGAATTACTATGCCACTGAATCGTCCCTAGAGGAAATTTGGAACCGCGCACTCTTCACAAAATAGATACACAAAAATCAAAACTAGGGGGCGCTTGAAATAAATCTGGCTGTGTCTGACAATAAATCTGGTTTGAAAAAGAAGGGAGGAGATCTCCAACAAGACCCCGTTGCAGCATCAACAGACCAATGGGCAACCGGTGCCGACTTTGGACGGCCATTGAAGTACCACTGATAAAGATTTACAATAATACGGAAGTGATCAAACTCTTTACCTTCTTTTAGAAAATTTCAAATCAATCTATTATATTATGCAGCAGAGACGTGTTTCGGATAAAAAGTCCTCATCAGTGATGCTTCCAGCCAAATTTATTTTCAGATGCCGACAAAATTAATTTCGGTAGCGCCCTCTGGTTTGATTTTTTAAATTGAAATTAAAACAGTCCAAGAGAATACTAAAAATAGTAATATTACTTAGAACTGTAATATTACTGCTAACAATAATCCCTAATATTATTGAAAACAGTAATGTTACCTCCTTATATTACCTCTTTCTGTAATATAGACAAAGCAAAGTTTTAAAGCTACAAGCACAGTTTTTATCATACAATTCTTTAATTCAACAACAAATTCATTAAACATGAACAAATTTTTATACTGAAAAGCGAAAATAATGTCAATTGGGAACCTATTTTTCACCTTTTCTTCTTTCTGATATCACATTTTCTTCAAATACATTGAGGAAAAAAATTTTCCTGATGTTTTAAACAATTTTTCAGTGTACATTTTGATGAGATGCAACTCCTTACCCTCATTTCTCCCCGAATCCACTTGTATAAGAGCGAACTGACTATCTATATAGTATTACTGCTTTCAGTAATATAAAGAGATAAATTTCCAAGAAAGATAACTCCAATGTAAGTTATATTATTATCTAAAGTAATATTACTGTTTTGAATATTCTCTTGGACTATGAAATTTGTCCATTTACTTAACAGAGAGTGCGCGGCTCTAAATTTCCTGTAGGGTCGATTCAGTAGTATATCCAAATAAAATCTATGTTCATTGTACTATCCGAAGCACGTACATTAAAATTGTTTGAAGAAGATAACGAGTTGAAACATTTCCATTTTTCTAACTTTTGACCATAGAATTTCTGAACATTTTCAGTCATTAATATGTCCTTTCGTACTAATCACTGGCATGGAATTCCAAAGCATTGTCTACAGGCTTTATTTAATTCAGAACTTAGCTAGATATGTCGTATATGTTTCGAACATCCCCTTATCCTTACTGATAACACTTTGAATTGAAATAACAAATACGTCTAATCAATCACATAATTCAAAATTTTATGTCGGTATATTCTTGTCATGTCAATTTCATTTGAAAAAAATTCGTGCATCATTTGTTGTTTTCGACAATTCTACACAGTTTATTTCCTTATTTAACTTCATCTACATATCTTAGGCGATGGAATTCTTTCCGGGTATTAACTTAATTTGAATGTTTAACGTCTTCAAATTAATTAGTATCATTTTAGAGCAGATAAATTTACAGCATGGACCAGACATGCATGTTTCGGATATTTAACCCTCGTCAGTGATCCTCAATCTAAACAATGTCATATGACCAAAATCTGTGAAAATGATGTCCTAAATATACCGAAAGACGTAGCAAAATGGCTGGGATACAATGCTACTGGACCCAGGTATTAGAAATTTGAGAAAATTTTGTAAACAGAAATTTTCAAATGCGTTTGAAGAAACTTAAGCTTTTCAAAGTTTTTAAACCTATAAATGTATATATGAGAAAAAGAATAAATTTTCAGATTAGACCTGATTTCACGCTCCTTTGGCAATTCCATCTCGAAGCAGATGCCATGAATCTTAATCTACTTTTTGAGCCGTATCTTATGGACTAATTATCTTATATGACTCTACATCTACCTATTCCAACATCATTACAATAATTCGAACAATAGGGAAAAAATATGAAATTATACTTTTAATATGGGTACCTGGATCGGTGTGTTTCCGGCAGCCACATTTACCAACTATGATGTTCCTCTTACATTCCCTGAGACATGCGCTCTCGCTGTAATGTTCGTAGTATTTAAGGTGATTCTTGAAGGTACTGGATTTAGTGTCCAAACAGTATCCATCTCCAAACGCTAGATACGGAGATGGTAGGTATTTGTACTGAATGTAAAGAAAGCAAAATATTGTTTAATTCAAATGAAATAATCTGAAGAATGGTTATTTCCAAGTTTCGGTAAATGTTTTTAACTGTTTTTTTTTTAGTTGATTGTAAAAAAAAATGCATCTTGAAAGTATTTTGCTAGCTATAATATTCAGAATGACAATGATGTTACCTATAACCTAAATTATGATAAACACGGGTTGTTCTCATCTTTAGAAAATATCCGCTTCCTCATAGTGCTATTATTCCTTTCCACTTTCAAACCGAGAACATTACAGGTTGATATTACACAAATTTAAGAGATGAGTCAGTTTAAAGCAAGTGTGCCTTTGGGGATGTATTTTCCCACTTTTTAGAAAAACAAATCTTCTTAAGATTAGTTCTTTTTAACTGAATCTCTTCAATCGGACCCTTTTTGTAATGGTGCCTAAGCTTTAGATAAACATGTAGGCACAAAAATATTGCAGGCGTTGCTATTATGAGAAGACAGCAGTATTTGCAAACAGAATAATACTCTACATTTAAAAAAGAGCACCAATCAAAACAGTTTTTACAAACGCTATGGTACCTTTGTCATTTTGATGGCTGCGTTGACAGAATATCCGGGAGAAGCGAGATAACCCAAATTAACCATGTCTGGTTCTTCGTGAGGGTCATGCACCAGAAACTACAAAACAATCATTGTATCATTTTATTTTACTGTTTATTTATCGGAAAAATTGGAGGGTTGTGCGCACGTAATCCGGATAATCACACCGTCTGCCACTAGCGTGGCAGATGGCCGTCCTAAGAGGGATATGCACACTGTTTTTGTTTTAGCATTGGGTGTTTGGGGGGGGGTTGTTGTGGGTGCTGCAACCGATTGTTGTTGGAGATCCCCTCCTTTCTTGATTATGCGCATACGTTGTAAAAGCAAAATTCTCATAATTTTAGATTTATTTAATTAAAGATCTATATCTATTTACTTGTACAAGATGTACATGATTAAAAGTAACATAATGACATATATTATACTCCAGAGCCTTCTTTTTTCAGGGATTAAACATGTTTAAGAGGATGTGTTGTCTCAAACATTCAACTTTTTTAAATAGAAGGCAAAATACAGGCATAAAAACCGATTGGCGACACATGCAAGGTGTTGGTTGGGGATATTCGGAAAGGTGGAGGGTTGTGCGCTATGTTTACTATATTTCTTGATAATCGGAAAAGTGGGAGGGATGTGCGCATGTAATCCGGATAACCACATCGTCTGCTTCTTGCATGGCAAATAGGCCGTCCTAAGTACGGCACCGGTTGCCCATTTGTCTTGATGGTTTATGTGTGGTCGTTTGTCTTTTACGTTTCTATGGTGCTAATTGGTGTTACTTGTCCCGTTTGTGTCTGTTTCTGTGGGTGTGCGCTCTGTTTTTGCATTGGATGTTTTTGGGTTTTGATGTGGGTACTGCAGCGGAGTGTTGTTGGAGATCCCCTCCTTGCTCGGAGTGTTAGATTTGAGTGATTTGTTTTATTTGTTACAATTTTTACATGTATATAAAGCTATTATTTATTACAATGTTGTACATGTTTCCATTACAAATTTGATAGTAAGAGTGTTTTCCTTCAATCTAAATACGTACTTTGACACCAGCCGCCATGAAGTTATTATAAACATATTCATTCTGATCAATGCGCAAGTACAAAGTCAGCGACAGTAGACTTCCGGTTCGGCTTATGGTTCTGACGCCATTGATAGCATCGTAGTTGTTGAAGGTGAAACATTTGCCCATTTCTGTTATCCTTGACGTTAGCACTTGATTGCAGTCCTCAAGAAGGTTTTGATACACACAGTACAACATTATGTCATTTACGGAAAATGAGACTGCATTCCAAAAATGTAGAATTCCCTAAGACGTTGAATCTATCTCCTGACAAGTCTGGTTCTGGCACAAATTGATTTAGACGACTCAGTTTCAAGTAGTACCGACTTAGTTCTGCATCCATATTCATGCTGGACATCTTGTATGGGGATAGATTACAAACAGTAACGGCCGGAAACGGAAGTTCGTCCATGTGATGGACGCCGAGATTTGTGAGTGTGGGATTCTTGGAATATTCATGTAGTTGAGTCCAGAGCGTCCATGACAAGAATGATACCATGGCAATGATGGCTACTATCCATATTATCCTAGATATAAACAAAACAAAAAGAATTCGTTAAAGTTTAAAATTTAAATCTGCATTTTGCGTTATTTACATGTACGTATCAATCGCATCAAGAAAATGTACTTTACTTATACCTCAGTCACATCTAACCAGATAAGTCGAACGGACGAGAAACGGATTACAACATTTTCAATCCGTTGGTCTCTGTTTGCATCCTTTACTCATCCGTTAGTCGTCCGTTAGTCGTCCGTTACTTCTCCGTTTTATCTGGTACTCGTCCGGCGATGTCCGTTGGTGTCCGTTCTGTCCGTTTGTAAGTTTTGAGCATTCTCAAAACTTGCCAACGGACAGAACGGACTAAGGAGTCCGGTACATAAAAGTTATATGTCCGTTGGTATCCGTTTTGTCCGTTACTCGTCCGTTACTCGTCCGTTACAACTCCGATACGTGACCGGTGAGTGTCCGTTGATATCCATTAGGTGTCCGTTGATGTCAGGTAGACTCGAGTCACGAACGGACATCTACCGGGCTGTGAAACGGATAAAACGAACGAGTAACGGATGTCCGTTCATTGTCCGTTTTGCCCGGTTCATATACGTTATATGTCCGTTTTATCCGTTCCTTTTCCGTTTCTCGTACGATGAAGTCCGTTACACGTGCGTTACTCTACCGGTAGATCCCCGGTACACCTATGGTACGTATCCGTTCAAAACTAGTCGCGAGAGCCACGAGCAGTTATTTTCTCCAACGAACGACCAACTGACTAAGGATCTGGGCAATTTTATCATCTGTTAGACGTCCGTTCGCGCAATCCGGTAAGGTCTGACGCTACCATTAATGTGCAATTTATATCATATATATTTAGAGGGAATAACTTTAAATTTACAATAAAGATAGAAATACACACAAAGAAAATTTTTGAGGTCACGACGCAATACTAATGGAAAGAAATATTTAAGTTACAGTTAATTCTAGCTCACTTGATGAGTGTCACTGCTGGTGGACCAGGAGTCCCCTAGGGCACATGTAGCCAAGTTCGATCAATTTCGGTTGATCGTTTCTTCAACGCATTCTAAATTTATGTTATCAAAATTTCTTGAAATTTCTAAAAAGTGGGTCCTGTAGCATCATATCCCATCCATCTTGCTACGTCTTTCGGTACGCTTTTTCGACATAGTAACTTTCATACTTTTTTGGCATATTACATTGTTAAGACTGAGGATCACTGACGAGGGTTTAGTACCCGAAACGTGCATGTCTGGTCCACGTTGCCAATTTATCTGTACTTAAATGATGCTATTCAATTTGAAGACGTTTACATCTTACTCGTATTACACAATTTTAAACGTCTTCAAACTGAATAGCATCATTTAAGAACAGATAAATTGACAGCATAGACCAGACGTGCACGTTTCGGGTACTTAACCCTCGTCAGTGATCCTCAAATCTAAACAATGTAATATGCCAAAAAGTATGATACTGACTAAATAAATATATCAATTTTCATTTTTGAAGAATTAAAGAAATATAAAAACAATAAAGATAATCAATACTTTGAAAACGGAGAGTAAACAGCGAGCGACATTTCGAATCTACGGGTCTTGGAGCATGATTTTTAATTTGTGAAGATTTTTCGAAATGCGCATTTTGAGTTCATCAGTTTTTAATGTGAAAATATATTCTTTTTTGCCTCACTCTCAAATGAATATCAACATTTTAGTACTTATAGTAATTTGAAATGTTTCCATCTTAAATTTGTAACTATGTGGGTATCTCATATGAAAAATTCTCCCAATTATTTGAGAAAGTTAAATATATTTTATCATGTTAGTAAAGGAGACTATGTCGTATATGTATGTATATGTTTCTCTAAAGAGGTTTGGACAGGGCCATTCATGAAGTCCCGTCGTCACAGTTAGAATGCAAGTCTTAAGAATGCGCTGGTACAATGCTGTAGATTGTTCAAGTACCATGCCGAGTGCCCGTCTAGTGACACTAGGATCATTTCCAAAATGTAAAAGGCGTTTGATGATTCTGATGTATGTTTCTATAGTTATGCTGTCTACCTTTGACCCATCTAGTTTTTTTTATTATGTCACCATAAAAGGCAGGTTGTGAAATATCCAAAGTAATATACTCCGTTGCTTGAATAGGTCCGAATTTTAAAAGAAGCTGACAGTAGTTTTTGTAAAATCTTCACAGTCTTAACAATTTTATGAAAGCGGTAATCTTGACCTTAAAGGTTCTTGGTATTTTGTATTTGTTTTTCTTTGCTGCAAAAATCCAAAACATAAGTACATGCTCTAGCGTAGCGGAGGATCTGTGATATGTAAACGCCGTATGACGAACGGTCCAACAATGGTGTTTTTGTGTTCATAACGTTTGTTTTGTTTGTGGTTAAATTTCATTCTAATATGTTCAGAATATCGTATATAAGGACTTTTTATAATCGTTCATTAAATTTTCAAAGGTTTAATATTCGCTGGAAGATAATGTTTTGTACATGTTATGTACAAATGAAAAATATTATTCATTTTACAAGAAATAGATTTTTGACATGAGATTAACATTATGTATTGATTAAATAGCTGGATTCTTAAAAGTATGTCTATCCAACCTTGGTACGACTTTTTACTTTTAAGACACGCAAACCCTTTTAAAGATTGCGTCACCTTACTCTCTTAGCAGCACGGGAAATATGACACATTAGAGCATAAAATGATACGATCAGGGATAAGACGTGCTATCAGAATAAACACAAAATTCATCTCAAGAAATATCCGCTTGGCCGGATATAATCATCACGTCTTGTTTCTTGTTATACTATAAATGAGACGTGGGTGATAAATCATGACGTCAATGTTATATGACAAGTACTTTTGTTCATGCGAAATGGTTGTAGAAGGCTGAAGAGACAGATTTGATTGCATAATGGAAACCACATATACCAAAATTTGGAACAGAAACCCTAATTTAAAAGAAAATCGAAATTAAAGGACGTTAACATCTGAGCGCCATCCCTCCTTTGCTATTTTGAGCATATATTTTATTCGGATACTGAATCGACCCTACAGGGAATTTGGAGCCGCACATTATCTGCAAATTGCACAAATTAAACTTAAAGAAATATAATCAAGGGGCGCTACTAAAATGAATTTTGGCTGTTTCTAAAGCTCAATTTGGATGGACGCATCATTGTTGAGGATTTAATTCCGAAACACGTGTCTATTGCAAAATAAATCTATGTGGATTATCAATTCCATACTGTGTATTGGGATATGGTCATTGTCCATATTTGTCCTCTATAGAATTTGTGCTGTTTTTTCATGGTGGTTACATGGTGGTGTTAATCCTGTTTTATGCCATAGTGCAACTGATGTAAAACTGAGAAAAATGAAAGTGTGCACCTTTTAAAAACATTAAAAGGAAACAAATCATCAAAAATAATATTCTTAACGATAATAAGATCAAGTGTTCCCGCTCGGCACCTTCTTAATTTCTTGTTTGAATAAGAAAGGAGAGCATCTCAAGCCAGACTCGGTTGCAGCACCCACAGGAAAGCATCAAATACACCCAGTGTGAAAACATAGAACAGACAAAGAAAAGGGGATGATCTCCAGCATGACCGCCCCTTCAATCACCCAGTGAAACAACCCCACTAGAAAGTGATACGTAAATGACATAAGACAAAACTGCAAACAAACGACAATATTCACTAGAACATCATTCAAGAGAATCGAAACAGACGTACAGAAACATCAAACATTAATGACAAAGGAGGGGATCTCCAACAATACCAGGTTGCAGCACCCACAGCATAACCCCAAAACACTCAATGCAAAAACACAAAGCAGACAAGCAAAGAAAGAGACGCATAAGGGACAAGCAACGTCAACGAACAACACAGAAACATCAAACAAAAAGGACTACACATAAACCAACGAGACCAATGGGCAACCGGTGTCGACTTAGGACGGCCATCTGCCACTGAAATAGCAGAAGGTGTGGTTATACTGGATTACGTGCGCACAACCCTCCCATTTTTCCGATTACCCAGAGGTCTCGAAGAACGTACAGTTGTTGTGCAAAACAACCTCCTCACTGTCAGATGACCACACACAAACAAGACCGCAACACGCAGGGGCCCAAGCAACACAGATGAATATGTAAATGGATATAAAAAGAGGGCGTACGTAATACAATCCGTGCTCTGCCGCCGCGAGCTCATGTATGTTATCACCCGAGGAGTCCGACTGACATTCAGAGAGGACAGGTGGTCGGGGCCCTGTCTTCTCTAAAGAGGTTTGGACAGGGCCCGTAATGGAGTCCCGTCGTCACAGTCAGTCAGAGTGCAAGGTTTAAGAATGCGCTTGTACAAGACTGAAGATTGGTCATGTACCAAGCCTAGTGTCCGTCTGGTGACATTAGGATCATATCCACAGTATAAAGGCGTTTGATGATTCTGACGCATTTTCGATAGTGATGTTGTCTATCTTTGATCCTTCTTATATTGTTAATAATGTCACCATAAAATGCAGGTTGTGAAATAACCAAAGTAATATACTCTGTTGCCGGTATTGGTCCGAATATCATCAGAAGTTGACAATAATTTTTGTAAAATTTCCAGAAAGTCTTTACTAGTTTGTGAAAGCGAAAACCGTGTCCTAAAAGTTTCTTGGTAATTTGTAAATTTCTACTATGAAAATCCAAAACATCAGTACATGCCCTAGCATACCGGATGAGCTGTGAAATATAGATACCATAGGACGGTAATCTAGGAACATCACCGTCAAGCCAGGGGAAATTTACTATGTTAAATCCAAAATCATCTTTTTTGTTACATACATTTGTATGGATCTCTCCATTAACAATTTTGATATTTAGGTCCAAAAATGGTGTTTCTGTGTTTGAAACGTTCGCCTTGTTTAGAATCAATTCTTGTGGATAAATAACATTTTTAAACTGTTCAAAAACAGGATTGTCGATAGAAAGAATGTCATCCAGGTACTTAGAAGTACCGATGAAACATTTCAAATCATCATTTTTTCTTTGCTTTTGAAGATTTTGGATAAATTCCTTTTCATACGTGTATAAAATAAATCTGCAACAAGAGGCGCACAATTAGTACCCATAGAAGGCCGGAGACGGACCAAATGTGCACAACAAGAGGCTTTTATACAGACAAATAAGGACAATCTTGTGATCTAAGATCTGATAGCATTTTCCCGTACCCCTCAACTTTAATTTTCAAGATAAAATTGAACTTAATTATGATATGAAATGGCCTTGTAACGTATCTTGATATTTCACGTATAATCATTCTGAAGATATCAATAATTCATGGATAGCTAATGTCATTAATGTGCCAGAAATTGTCGCCAGGATATGAAATCATCAAATATCATAAGATCATCTGTGAATACATTAATACAGAGTTTCAGGATCCAAATAATGGATAATAAATAAACGTCAATATCTACCCCTGCTTTCAAAACGAAAGTAGATTCAGAAATTTTGAGAATTATTTTGATGTAAAAAAAGGTATTGATTTCTCGTTATTTATATTTTTATGATCGTTAATGCTACTTATGTATTTATGATAACTAGACAATGATTTTGATATGGTACTGATATAATGTTTAACGTCTTCAAATTCAATAACATCATTTAAGAACAGATGAATTTGCAGCATGGACCAGACATGCACGTTTTGGGAACTTAACCCTTGTTAGTGAATCTAATCGATGTAATATGACCAAAGAGTATGAAATTTATGATGTCCAAACAAGTACCGAAATACGTAGCATGATAGATGGGATATTGTGCTACAGGACCCACGTTTTAGTAATTTCAAGAAATTTGGTAACACAAATTTTCGAATGCGTTGAAGAGACAGACGATCAACCGAAGTTGACAAATTTTTCAACGACTTGGGAGACATTATCCATATTTCAAAACAAGAAACCAGATCTACCAAAAGATGTCAATGTGATAAAATAATTCAAAGATAAACTTAAGAACATTTCTGAAGTGATCTATGCATGCATATAAGAAATTCTACTGATATTTAAGACAACCCAATGAAAATCCGCAGAGTTTATTAAACTTTTCCAACAGTTTTGCTTCATTCTGCGCACTTATTCATTCCAAAAGTTTAACAAAACGTTCCCTCGGTTTATTAGATGTGCACATTTTCGTTAACAATTTATTAAATCAATTAACTATCCTGTGGATACAATGAAGATGAATCCTAAATGTGATTTACGATTTTTATGAACGAATATTTAAGGTTAATCGTATGCATAGTTCTGCAAATATGTTGGAACGGCGTCTTTTTATATATATAGGACGATTTTAGGGGGGTGTTGCTTAGTGTTTTTCGGTTTTTTAATATTTGTTTGTGATTAATACAGATATACATCTTCCAGGCATCTTTATCCTAATACGATATTTTGTCCTTGGACAAGAAAATATTATATATCATATGCGTTATAAGATAAGAATTTGTGTCAATTATTACGCGATTTCTGTTTGATAACTGATCGATATGACAAATAAGAAAACCGAAATAAGTTTTTAAGGTACATATTTTTTAAGCTTACAAACAGTCAGTATTTACATTTGTTTCCTATATTTTCATTTAAATTCCATTAAACCATAACATTACTTGATTTTATTCTTTAATATTGCATGACCATTTTGGTTGTTCAATATTTTCCTTTGGATGATTTTATGGTTTTGTTCTTCAAGTTTAATATTTTCACTATTTCATAACGATTGTTATTATTTTTTATCTAAGATAAAGAAAGACACATTTATTGTGTACTTTTGATTTTTTGTTAACGTCAAATTTATTTTATTTTCTATTCTATTTCTTTGAATTCTTTGATTGAGCCAATGGTAGTATCGGTGAGCTATACTGCTGAATTGTTCTGCAAAGATTTTGCTGAGAATCCAAGGACTCACAATGTCCACATGATTTGATATTGATGAATAAAAATATTTCCTTACCATCTTAATTTGTATCCGCCATCAAATGTTGAATGTTTCAAACCATGCATGGAGGTATCCTCGCGAAATATTTTCCATAATGCAATCAAATCTGTCTCTTCCGCCTTCAGTAAATTCTTTTTCTTGTCCACATTATTAACATGATCTTCATTTTCCACTGGAACAGTCTTTTGTGTTGTGGTATTTAAACCATGGACTTGCTCTTGCTTATTTGACTTCACTTGAATCTTTGAAGTCCCCATTTTCACAGAGGTTATACTTTCAGTGCGTCGAAATTTCCAAACTTATCCAAAATACTGACCACCGTTGTTAATTAAAGCAATTAACACTATAACTAATAGTCTATCATGCCTTATTTGGGTTTCGTCTATTCCGTCAGCTTGTACATTTCCCATGATTGATTCTTTGAATTTAAAGTCAATCACTCAATTTCCATTTGGCATCGCGGAGTTATGGCAAATATAGAGAATTTTCTACGACTTTGAACGCTATGAATAATTAAATCTTATTCACACATGTTTGGTTTATTGGACGATAAGGGAGTACCTGGCATAAGTCAATAATCAAATAGATCGACAGTAGAGATGACAACTTGATGAAGCCTTTAGACAATAGACCATACCTGTTATAATCTTAAACCATTCATTAACAGCTCATCCTATACATAATTGCTGTTTTGACTCCCAGGCCTGGCATCTTCCTTATTATCAGAAACTCAGGTTGTCTCTACTATCAAATCTGAAGTATTATTTGTGTGAATATGTGATTTATTATTTAACAATAGGTATCAAGCCCCAGGAACGTTTTGCAAAATGATTAAATAAATTGTTTTGATAGAGTTGTTGTTTTGAAGTAAGTTTTTATATTTTTCGTCCAAGTACTGGTTGGTTTATAGCCACCAAAACATAAAAACAAATTAAATGAAAGTCCTAGAATCCCTCACCATTAAAATACATTCTCCTCATGAACTGCTTCCCTTTCGTATAATTTGACATTAACGTCAAGATACTGCAAGTATATAAATGCTTTTAATTCTATATGTGTGAAGTTTATCTTTCATTTGAAAATATGATTAAGATTTAGTTAAGCCCAATGAGTTTGTATGCATGTTTGTTTTTCTCCCTGGTTGGCTGGTAGGTTCTTCCATATCATTGGACACAAAACTGAACAAAAAAAAAAAAAGGAATGGGAGGGGGGGGATAAAGAATGGAGATTTCTTTGCAAAAATTTAGATACATCTGTTGCAGTTCTAAATTTTGGATCTGTTTTTTTAATTACATAGAATTTTTTTTTTGCAAAATATAAAGACTTATCAGAAAATACTTCCTTTACCCTCTAGCGTTAATAAGTACATGTAGTAATATTCTATTGAGTTAAATTGATAAAGTAATATTGATATAGGATGGATCTGAATAGCTAAATTATTCAGAAAGTTTATAAAGAGCTGGTGAGCGGTAGCGAGCCAAAGAAAAATTTTGAAAATTGACCGACAAACATGGTTGTTCCCCCTCCACCAACTTTGCATATGGCCCAACTACCCCCTTCTCCTAATATCTTTTCTCATGGGGAAGCAAAGCCTTCTTTTCGAATTAAAGGTATACAAAAGAAGTAGTACCAATAGTAGTTCAGGAGTCAAAGATCCAGGGGAATATGACATAATTGTTAAAGTCTCCATTAATAAGGCAATCGTGAACACCCGAATGGAGTCAGGAGCATTCTCCATTAACAAGGCAATCGCGAACCCTCGAATGGAGTCAGGAGCAGGTGCTCGGAAGGAGTGAGCGTCCGCTGACTGCATGCAAATGAGATAAAGAATATCCTGACGACAATCTCAACAGCACTCACAATAGAGCACCAAATTGAGCAACACCCACCGCGCATGCCGAATAGAAAAGTTTTAAATCCGGTAATGTCCAAATAGGTAATAGACGGTCAATTAAAGGTCGTAATAAAGAATGCCTTTAATCATTTTTATGTCTTAATATGCCTTCAAGCTCACCGAAGCTACTAGTAGTTTTTGCTGAATTCATAAGGCATAATACAATTGTCATTTATTAGAAATGTCGAAAAAGATAATTATTTTGAGGAAAGGATCAGATATCATGCCCATTTATCATCAAGATGTAAAGTAACTTGACATCAAAGAAAGATTACATAATAATGAATAGTCTGATCCCCTAAAATATACATCTATTAATATCTAAAACATGTGCGAAAATGAAGCAAAAAGATGGCACAACAAAATAAGGCCATAACAGCAAAATACATGCATGAGGTCATCAAAAATACATTAAAGGAATAAATGGTTAATTAAATCAACAATTTGCAAGATAATACGGAAGGCAGAAGGGGTTGGATGGTGGGTAAATTCTCAATATAAACAAAGTAGTGAGCAGCGTGCTATACACATGGTGCAGGCTAAGAATCACGTGATCCAATTACTCATCTCTGATTGATTGATTGTGACCAATGGAAATTTAGATAAACAACATGCACATCAACATGGAAATTATAAACTGAACAGGTTCATCATAATTCAGCACTAAAAGGGAAAATGGTTCAATTGTAAATGAAAATGAAAATCAATCAAGTGCATTTAATACATAAATACAATCATGCCCATAATTGTGGCATTGATAGGCATTTGTCGAAACATGCAATAATTTCCTAGTAGCGACCATAGAACTTACTTCCCATTGAAATTTTACCTTTGCAGGTGGTCATCAATGTTTTCAGTGAATATGTTGACAAGAATGAGACTATTTAGTATTTTTCTATTGATTAAATAAACTAATCGAAATGTCCACCATTTAAAATGATTAGTAAAAATTCAATGTTCAATCTGTACTGAGATCATTACTTGAAATTCTGCCTCGAGGGCGGAACCAATTTCTGCACAATTAATTTAGTTTCAAATTTGAAAAATAGATTAATTTGATTAAGCAGGACTTGGTTGTTTAAAATCATTTCATGAAATAAAAAATGTATATAGTTGTATTATACTTCATATATCGTTAAAACGGACGTATCAATTTCTATGTTGTTTGCTTACAGGGACGTTCGCCACAAATGCATCGAAGACATTTTAAACAAGTTATCGATCATTCTTGAAATATTCTACTTAAAAACATGCATTGCAACATACTGGCATTTTAACAAGAAAGGGGGGAGGGGATCTCCAACAAAACTTTTGCTTGCAGCAACATTCCTAAACATCCCAAGTGAAAACACAGAAAAGACACACGCAGCAAGAGAAACAAGAACAAAAAGGACAAGGAACAGCAATCACGACATCAAACACAAATGACCACAGATAAACCAACGAGACCCACGGGAAATCGGTGTCGACTCAGGACAGTCATCTGTCACATTTTAGCAAGTAATATATCATCAGTGAAGGCCTAGGCCGAAAGAAAGGAAATACAAATACTGAATATATGAAAAGCGAAATTCTGAATACGACCTAAAATGAAGTGAACCAGATAAAGGCAGAACTATGCAATCAGGGAGATAACCCTTAGATACCAATCTTTTCAGAATCGAAATATATGTTCTTTTGGAAAAATTTCAGTACATCATGAGCGCATTTCAAAAACGTAATATACGTCTCATCAAGCCTAATTCGGCAAAAGTGAACGAAATGTTATATTAGATATTGTTTATGCTATATCAATATATGTGCACTTGCTTTTTTCGCCATAAATATTATTTAAACGTTATTCTTGAATTTTGCTTATTCATAATAGCTGTAAAATATGATACCCACTACATAAGTATATATGTTCCCCCTTATGCTTTACTTGTTTTGTTATCTTTTGTCTACATCTTCAAAGGAATTCGTTGATCTGTCTCTTCAACGCAGTAAATGTTGCTATTGAATTTGAAGACGTTTAACATTTGAACTACTTGGTGAGTGTCACTGCTGGTGGACCAAGAGTCCCCGAGGGCACATGTAGCCAAGTTCTATCAATTTCGGTTGATCGTCTGTCTCTTCAACGCATTCGAAAATTCATGAAATTTCTAAAATGTGGGTGACAAATATGGATAATGACCATATCCCTGTCTACAGTACAAAATCGATAATTCAGAAAATCAGAAACCGAAGGCATACAAAATCAGGATAAAACAGGAACCAAAGCAAACAAAAACAAAAACCTCCACCATATGAAAAGAAGCGAACTCCCGATATGAGAGTGGTCCTTTAGCATCATATCCCACATCCAGTTTCGTCTTTCGGTATATTTTTGGACGTAATAATATTCGCACTCTTTGACGATCTTTCATTGTTTAGATTAAGGATCACTGATGAGGGTTGAGTACCCGAAACGTTGATGTCTGGTCCATGCTCTATCTGTTTACAAATGATGCTATTGAATTTAAAGACTTTAAACATCGGTACCATCCACCCAAAGTACTGACGACTTCCTGCTACAAATCCGGTCATATCGTTAATACGGCTATATCACTGCGTGATTGTTTACTGAAGGGAATATGGAGTATCATTGATAAATATGGCGACAAGAAAAAAGGATTTCCCATTTACGTAAATTAATTACTGCATATGAATGTTTTTATTCCCGATTGTTTATCCCTATCTGCCTTTTACTTTACCGTTGTATTAGCTACCTGACATGAATCAGAAATCACGGATTAGTGTGGTGAGTCGGTTCTTTTCAATTAAAATACGACCGAGTTTCCAACAAATAGGGATGTGGAATCCTGTAGCCTTTATTGATTTCTGAATAAGTTATTAAAACTACAGATCGTTTAATTACTTCAGAGAGTAACAAAGAGGTAAAAGGGAAAGAAAATCTTAGAAAACCATCAAATAGAAAAATGATTCTACGTTATCTTATTCAGCGAATTCACAATTTTAGGCGTCATTATACATTACAAATATCTACTGATACTATATACAAGGGGTGATTTAACAGGTTAAAGCTATCTATCTTTCTAAAATAATGATAAACTACATGTATGAGATATGAATATAATACAATTATACTTATGGAATGAATGTGGAAGAGATCTCGAAAGAATACGCTGCATTGACCACAACAGAATACACCCGCAGGATGTAACGAACGTAGAGAAAACAGCTTTGACAAGCAATTGGGACCAAAGAAACATACTAGAGCCTCCGAAATAAAAAAAACACCAACAAATACTTTAAGCAGACGCACAAACTCATGAAACAAGAGAGACAAAGCAAAAGTAAAGAACCCCAAGGTGTATCTGGCGATGTACAGCTATCTGTTCAGTGTGCTGTTATCTAGATTAGGTTCGCACAACATTCCCCCAAATACGCATAATTCATTAAGATTTTAGAGGAATAATAATCTACTTCCAGTTGGTCTATATATAAAAAGAAGTACAACGTGGTTCGTGACTACAAACTTTTATGGCAAAGTCAATGAAACAGACAAAAAACTTTAATATGGAAAGATACACTAATATATTAGTAAATAATTACACAAAAAGACCACCTTTTCATCGCTATTGCTATTATACCCTAAAGACCTTTATAATTCATAATACAAAGCAGTGTCTGTGTTAGACTACCCTCTGGCATTCCCTTCTCGCTTCCACTGCAAAACTTCAATTTAAAACATGAAATATGTAAAAGGACTGATATCTTTTTTCATCCATCAGTGAATGAAAGTCGAAAGCAAAATCTGGAACACCATAATCAATGGGCTTACAAATTCTTGAAAAAGTATTAAAAACAGGACTAGAAAAAATCGGCCAAATAGACGTAGACAATAACAAAGCATTATGGAAACACGAAGGACAATACTATGTGATGAACAATCTACAGTTTCCAGGACAAAAACGTCTTAGATTGTACAATTATATGATATGTATTAAAGTACCGATATTGCATAATTTCTTCCTCTCAGAAATCTAAATTAAGTCAAATATTGTTGGTTTATGTGTAGTCATTTATGTTTTATGTTTTTCTGTGATTTGAAGTTCCTGGTACCACTGCGTCTCTTTCTGTGCGTGTCGTCTTTGTGTTTTACAGTGGGTGTTTTGGGAGGTTGCTGTTGGTGCTGCAACTAGGAGTTGTTGGAGATCCCCTCCTTTCTATTAAGAGATTATTTGATAATAGGACGACAAAACTAGTTAGATTTAGTTTGCTTGTCGGCAGTTAAAGATAAATATTGGCATAAGATGAATAATGAAGGATGATTGGTTCACCCATTTATTTAGTTCTAAAATTATTATATAGTTATGATGTAAAAACGTATTGAAAAAACAACTTCCCAATTCGTTTTTTAGAGAAAAGGTTGTTTCTATAAGAGTTATGGGCCGTCAGAGGTTACATTGAACTCTATGGAAAAACTACTTTTTCAGTCTTTATTTCAAGAAAATGGTGGCGATCAAATATAGATGAATAAAAATTTTCTTTAAAATGATATCTATCTAATTTCACTGAAAAATATCAAGTTCACCGTTTAGATCTTCAAAGTATATGAGAGAGCCGCTCGTTAAGCTCACAATGACAAATATGGACAATGACTATATCCCAATACACAGTACAAAATCGATAATTCAGAGAAACCATAAACCGAAGGCATACAAATGACAAATATGGATAATGACCATATCCCTGTATACAGCACAAAATCGACAATTCAGAAAATCAGACACCGAAGGCATAGAAAATCAGGACAAAACAGGAACCAAAGCAAACAAACAAAAACCTCCACCTCATGAAAAGGGGGGAGAGTGAGACCAGGTGCCCAGGAAGAGTAAGCATCTCCTGCTTGCATGCAACACCCGCCGCTTTAGGTAGAACTGTCACATCGGGATACTTCCATTTCGGAAGACAAAGAGTACAATCTTTGGTTGGATGGTTTAAATGGTCTATGACAGAATATCATCCACCATTCTGGAGAGTGGGACATCATAGTGTATGACGAGTTCCCCATATCGTTCGTTGAACTTCCTCAGTGACGATGTTAGTCGGTCACAAACATATCCCTGACTGAGAAGCTTATCTGAAAGACGCCTAGCTCTCAGAACAAAATCTTAGCTTCTGACTTCAAATTCACTTACAGATACATAGACGATGTGTTGTCCATCAATAATCCAAAATTCGCGGATTACCTGAGCAGTATCTATCCTTCGGAGCTTGAAGTCAAAGAAACTACAGAGACAAACAATTCAGCATCCTACTTGGATGACTATATCCCAGGTGCCCGGGAGGAGTAAGCACCCCCTGTTTGGCTAGCCGCATTCGCCGCCGATGTCCATGCACGAAAATGAAAACAATATCTATAACACATGTACTGTCCGAGGTTATGTCTATATAGAAAGTGCCATGGCGACCATGCCAGGGAAAAATATTCAAAACACTTACTATCAAACCCCTCGCGGATAACTTTTTTACGAGCTCCACACGGCAAAGGGCTTAAGCATGACACAACTGAGTTAAAGAAGATCCTGACGACAATTTCAACAGCACTTACAATATAGCACAAAATAGAGCATTGACGGAACCGGTTTATGTATCAGAAAGGAGGGAATCTCCAACAAGACTTGGTTGCAGCACCCACAGCAAAACACTTTATGCGAATACTTTCAGTAAACAAACAAAGTAAGAGACGCAAAAGGGACAATGAAATCAAAATACGACATAGAAAACCAAACACAAAAGACTACACAAACCAACTAGACCAATAGGCAATAGATGTAGACTTAGGACGGCCATCTGCCACACCAGAAGCAACTGGTGTAGTTATCTGGATAATGTGCGCACAAGCCTCCCACTTTTCACCCCGAGGTATCGAAGAACGCACAATTGTAGTGTAAAATAGCCTCCCCCTGAGAGATGACCTCCCAAACAAGACAACGAATTATAGGCGTTCAAGCAACACACAGATGGATATATAAATAGATATAAAATATTGGCATATAAAATACAGTCAATGCTCTGCCTGCTGTTGCGAGCTCATGCATATTCTCACCCGAGGAGTCCGACCGACCTTCTTTGGCTAATAAGGTTTTGATATGGCTCGTCATGGAGTCCTGTCTTCACAGTCAGTCAGGGTGCAATTCTTTAGACTGTGCTGGTACAAGGTATTTAATTGGTCAGGTACCATGATGAACTTTCCTTTGGTGACAACTATAATTTTTTCATTCAACATAGTGAATTTTCCCTTGATGTTCCTAGACTACCGGCAAAATTATGTACATATCTCATAGAAAGGAGGGGATCTCCAACGACAATCGGTTGCAGAACCGACATCAAACCCCCAAAACTTCCAATGCGAAAACACAGAACAGACAATCACCGAAAGTGACGTAAAAGGGACAAGGAACACCAACCAACACAACAGAAACATGATACACAAAAGACTACATAAAAACCAACGAGACTAATTTGTAACCGGTGCCGACTTAGGACGGCCATCTGTTATGTAAGTAGCAGACGGTGTGATAAACCGGATTACGTGCGCAAAACTCAACTCATCCGGTACGCTTAGGCATGAACTAATAATTTGGATTTTTAAAATACGAATCACTAAGAAACTTTTATCAATGTTTCCGCTTTCATAAACTAGTTAAGTCTTTCTGAAAATCTTACAAAAAAAGTCTTCTTTCTTCTTTCTAAATTCGGACCAATACATGCTACAAGATATATAACATTGATAACCTGGCTTTTATGGTGACTTAATAATAAAATAAGGAGGATCAAAGGTAGACAAAATTTCCATAAAAATATGTCAGAGTCAGACGGCTTGCTAGCTACTTGTTTAGGGTTATATTACACAGCGGCTGAGGAAGTTCTTCGGTCGCTACGGGCATATAATAAAAGCATGTCAGATCCACCTTTCAAGAAGGATCAGTGATACTCTGCATCGTGACTGAATGGCTGTCATCATCACCAAACAAGACATACCTACCTGATATGTACATTAAAATATACATAGGGACATTCACTGATTCTGACAGGTTTCCATGGAGCTGTCGCATGGACATTACATGCGATCAGGAGACGCTGACCCTCCCCGGGTACTTGGTCTCACTTCGGAATGTTCATTCTGGTGTTCGCAACCTTTCCGATGGGAATTCTCAAAAAATGCACACGTCCCCTCTATGTTTCCGTAAAAGGCCACCAGACCAACGAATAGTAAAATAGTAGAAAATGTTGTCAAAACAAATAATAAAATCAACTTAAACAATCTGCAAAGAAGCAAAAGTGAATTAAATTGTTGAAGATCCCCTCCTTTGTTCTACAATGGTGATGAGATCTGGTGCCCGGGGAACAAGAGATTAGATTGCTTCACGATAAAAGGAAAAGTAGTATTCGCCTATTTTTTCGGGGGGGGGGGGGGGGGGCACTCATTATATGGTTGTTCAAAGGTACCTCATTTACATTAATAATTCACGTTAAAAATAGATAATTCACTCAACTACACAAATAACGCATCGAAGAGATATCATTTTGTTTCGGCAATAGTTGAAATGAGGGTATAAATAAAGACTATACATTCTACTTTAATTCTAAAATTGACATGAAAATGTGTGTTTAAGTTGCACTCTAAGCTATCTATCTATCGAAATCAGGGTATTTGGCTGTAAATCGGTCGCACGGTACCTATATTTGGGTGAAAGAATACTGGAAACTATTGAAATCTATCATAAATTGTGTAACTTAACATTGCAAACGTCCCCGATTAAAAAATTAATGATTAAAAAATTAATAGGAAAACTGACTCATGAAAAATAAAGTAAATGGCCTCATATTCTATCTAGGATCCGCCAATTATTATTCGTCGAAAACGATATGCACAGAGTGAAGGGTATATTTAATTGATTGTGATTCTTAATGAGAGACTGTTTAATAAATATGATTTAATCTAATTGAGATTGGCGGTCCCTATTCATACCCTGACAGAGTGGACTTGGCTCGACCAACTTTCCTATTTAAAAGATGTTTTTTCGAGTGAATGTGTACCCACTCTTATCTTTTGATATCAATTTACACATAACTCTGGTTGTAACTTTGGTCCATCCATTTTGCTGTCCGTTTATGTCATGATCTTTATTGCTATAAATTGTTGGTTTATGTGTAGTCTTTTGTGTCAAGTATTTTATGGCGTCTTTGGCGTCAAGTGCTCAATTTTTCAAATCCTTTTGGTATCTCTTCTGTACGGTTCTTGACTAATTTACAGCGTTGTACCAGCGCATCCTTAAGACTTGTAAGCGGACTGACTGTGACGACGAACTCCATGACGGGCCCTCTCCAAACCTCTTCAGAGAAGGCAGGCCCCCTTCCATCTGTCCTTTCTGAATTTCGGTCAGAATCCTCGAGTGATAACATGCATGGGCTTTCTACAGCCGGCAGAGCACTTTGTTTTATATCCATTTGCATATCAATCTGTGTGATGCCTGGGCTATGCGTTTTGCTGTCTTGATTGCATAATCATATTAGAATGAAGAGGTTATTTTACACTTCAATTGTGCAATTGTGCTTTCTTCGAACCATTTTGATGACAGGTAAAGATGGAGGGTTGTGCGCGCGTAATCCGGATACCACACCATCTGTTACTGGCGTGACAGATGGACGTCCTGAGTCGGCAAAGATTGCTCATAAGTCTCGTTGGTTCATGTGTAGTCATTTATGTTTGATGTTTCTATGTGATTTGGCGTTCCTTGTACCATTTGCGTCTTATTCTGTGTGTGTCTGCTTGAGGTTTTACACCACAATTATGCGTTCTTCTAGACCTCTGGGTAACTGGAGAAGTGAGAGGGCTGTGCGCACGTATTCCAGGATAAACACACCATTCGCTACTTGCGTGACAAATGGCGTCCAAAGTCGGCACCGGTTGCCCATTGGTCTCGTCGGTTTATGTGTAGTCTTCTGTGTTTGATGTCGTATGTCTCTTTTTCGTCTCATGCTATACTCGTCTTTGATGTTTTTGCATCGGGTGTTTTTGGTGATTTGCTGTTGTTGCTGCAACGGGGTCTTGTTGGAGATCTCCTCCCTTCTTTTGCAGTGGGTGTTTTGGGGTTTTGCTGTGGGTGCTGCAACCGAGTGTTGTTGGAGATCCCCTCCTTTCTTCCGTATGCCTTCTGTTTTTTATATCCAATTACATACATCGATGTGTTAAGAATAATAATGGTTTTTTTTTCAGCTCCTACTGCATCCGATTACAGATTGGTCTCGTTTGTTTATTTGTAGTAATGTTTGATGTTTTATGTGGTGTCTGCTGTTCCTTGTCCCATTTGTCTCTTGCTGTTTTCTCTGTGATTTCACTTGGGATTTTTGATATTTTGCTGTTGGGCTTTAACCAGGTCTTGTTTGAGATCCCCTCCTTTCTTTTATCTTTTTCCCTTCCGCAGTTTGGAACTTTAGTTTTTCCGATTAATGAATGAAAGTTAAACACAATCAAATGAATGAAGTCAAACAAAAACAACAGCGAAAATCAGAATCCATAACTCTCAATCAATAAGCATATAGATCCTTGAAATACAAAATAAAGATAGGAAAGAGATCCCTAACAACGTTTATTCCTGATTGAGAAGCTTATCTAAAAGATCCCAGGCTCTCAAAACAAAATCTGTATATTTGGTACTTGCTCTGGCATTGATTTATCGTATCAATTGAGATGTGAACACACCATAAGCAGAGAAATGGGGAGGGGGAGGGCAAAGAGATACGTTGTACCTGTGATACTGTTGGAAATACGATCGTTTGTTGATAAAACTGTTATTTGAGATTGTAGATTTGCATACGTTGAAATTTGTTTGCATCAGTATGTACAGTATAACATGTTCGGAGCATGTTTATTAATTTCTCTTATAAAAAACCCTCACTTAATGTGAATATCAAGTCAGCCCCTTTATCTAAACGGTTGTCTAAAATCATTTCTACTTTGATTTTTCATAATACGTTGAATAGAAAAGAGAAAAAAGGGAAAATTCGCTTCATTTCTTCAGAATATAGACAACCTCAATTTTGACGTTCTCCAATATCACTTCCTCTGTCTAGCAAAAGATTCTTGCGCCTGATGGTCGATAAGATATCTTTCAAAACCATGACTCGACGCCGAAACATAAGAAGGCTATATTGAAGTCGGATAAAAGCACCTACCATATATGAACATCAATACTCTGGGACAATTTGACTTAACTTTATGGTTGATCTATGATGATGTAAGCCGTATGTAACTATTTCAACAGCAATATACGAAGCGCCGTTTTTCTCTCTATTTACAAAATTTAATTAGGTCTTCCGACTTCCGTCGGAAGACCTATTGTTTTCGTAACCGTGGAAAATTGGATCAGCGATTTCTCAAGAACCCTGTAAGCTAGGACAGTGAAAGTTCTCCAACGTTACGTTTGGAGTAAAAGCTAGATTGGTCTTTTTTATTTTTGGTCTCTGTTATTTTTTTTATCATGTTTTTTAGTAGATTCAAATATTTGACGGGAGCGTCGAATTACTCAAAAGGACCGAAAATTTCATGTTTTGCTATTTGTAAGCTTAAATATCTCGTATTTTGCTATCTACAATTTCCATTCTTTTTGAAAGTCGACAGCCATGCAAGATATGAAATGCTAGATGCACACTGTAACGATTTATTACGATGACGTCCTTCACCGTCCTTCATATTTCCAAATTCAGAAGTTCATAGGAGGAAGACACTTTTTTGCTTATAATAGTAAACAAAAATTAAGCTTATGAAGTTTCCTAAAAATTTCAATATTATTATAGTCTTTCTGATTTTTCCTATCTCTTACTGTTGAAAAGATATGAGCATCGAAATTTTGAGTTGGGTATTTCGATACACCTTCACGCCAACAGATCGGGCGCACACTAAAATTGGTAGTCCGAGTCCGACTCGAGAAAAGCAGAGTTGAGATTTTCAAATTCCGATTTCACGGCAATGATGAATATGCATTTCATAAATACATTTCGATATACACAATTTGATTTTAAATCAGTTGATTAATTTAGAAGAGATCAGCTACAAACCAGAATTTACACACAAAAAGTGGTAGTTTGATTCCGATTTCTAACCTACAAACCTGTTTCTAAACTTCAATAACTATATTTTGAACATCAAGTTTAATTTCTAATTCTAGCAAACGTTCGAACATAATTTTCGGTTGGTTTATTTACAAATTGATGAACAATTTCTCCAACATTCTTCCCTCCCCTCGTTTTTCGAAAACAGTTCTGTTTATATTGAACGATGTCGCCATGATGGAAATTCAAAATAAACTTTGAAAAAAAGGGAAGGGGGGGGGGGTCCAAATTTGAACCTGCACAGCGAGAACCTCATGGTATTTATATATATATATTGAACGTAACTTGTTATTACCATTTCTCTTGTCAAGAAAATTGGTTCTACAGCTACGAGCTCGCCTTTTTTATGGGGGAAGGGGGCAGGAAGAATTTGCAAAAAAAAAAAAATCCCGGCTCTGAAAAATGCTGAAAAAAATATTCCGGCCCAAAGGCCGGCAATTTTTTTTCCCGGACCATGCAAAAGTAAGGATACATTGCATGATATGGAAATTTTTGCTGGCCCTTTGTGCCAGACAATTTAAAGTCAAAAAATTAATTAATATAAATACAAACTGTTCACATAGCTGTATCTACCAGAGACCTAATACGCATAGGCACAAAAATCTAGAAAAGGTTCTATTTAAACATCATACAATCTGTCTGAAATTCGCTAATTGCAAAGAGACATCTGAAGGAACGGTTATTAACTCATACTCTGTAACAGCGGGGAGTTTAACTTACACAGACATTCACAACATTTGACAATTTGTTTAAATCCGGCCCGAAGAACCGGCGAAAATTTTTCTCCGACTCTGGTAATGGCTGAAAAAAATGGCCTGCTCAGAAAATTGCTGAAAAAATTTTACCGGCTGGCAATAGAATTCCTGCTCCCCCCCCCCCCCCCAAAAAATCAAATGGTTGCTCACCAACAATTATCGGTTTGAAAATTTAATGTTACTGCTATTTGAAAACTTAAATATATAATATAAATACATGTAATGTGACGTCCTTCATATTTCCAAACCAAAAATTGTATAGGAGGAAGACACTCTTGTTGCAACCGCAACAAGAAACCTTTCTAGTGTTATTATCTTCTTGTGAATCTATATTATCACCATTTTTAAACTTGTGTTACATGTCTGTAATTGTTTAGATAGTATCTCATATTGAGACGATAGTATCCATTTTTAGTAAGTGATGAATTTAATTGAAAAGAAGAAATTTTGTTTGAATTGAAAACATCTCCTATATGGAGTAAAATCTATTTTTCTCCGAAGAAATATGTTTTTATATCACAAAACATGAATTGGTTAAATCAACACAGTTTATTTGGATGATTCCAATAATTAAAGGAACGTAACAACATATGGCACTTTGTGAAAGAACGAACAACCTTCTAGAAAATTTTGAACTTACGAAGCATATTGAAAAACCAAATAGATTGAAATTTGAGATTAAAATGTCAGTTTTCAATGACAATCAAAGGGATTTATGAGAGAAAATTGAATGTATCCAGGACGGTGATATGAAAAACTAGATACCGAAATATAACCACATGGTTTTGAAATATATTTTCGTGTAATAAGACAAAAGCATCCGGAATAAAAGTCAAAAGACCTGTAGTTCGCGGAGATAATGTCAAAAATATGAGGCTATACCCAACATAAAAACGTTACAGCAATTACAGTGGAACACACACGCATTGAACAAGAAAAGGGGAAACAACGGGAACAATCGCATCTTATTATTGAACGATCTGTTTGATATTTTGTTCAAGAATTCCGTCTTTTCGATTTTACAGTCCTACATTCGATTTGTGCAGGTATCTGACGTAAAAGCATTGTGACGTCAATAAATTCCTTTCAAAACGTCATATATGTAACCCTGTTTCCCTGAATTTCATGCTGGTTTCCATAGAATTTGATGACGTCACAATGCGATGACGTCAGATACCTGCACAAATGGGAAGTAACTTTCTATTTCGAAAAGACCGAATTTGTAAGCCTTCATCTCATGGTTTTTGAAATCTGATTTCGGGTTTTGTGTATGACTTTCATTCCCTGATAAATGCATGAAGAAAATCGCTATATAAATGAATAATCTACAAAGGGAATAGATTTAGGGTTATAAACTAGGTATTAAACAATGCATGAAGAAAATCGCTATATAAATGAATAATCTACAAAGGGAATAAATCTAGGGTTATAATGTGTCGATTAAAACTAGGTATTGAACAATGCATGAAGAAAATCGCTATATTAATGAATAATCTACAAAGTGAATAAATCTAGGGTTATGATGTGTCGATTAAAACTAGATATGGAAAAAATGTTACTTTGCTAAAATTTGGAAAAGAAGCTGGATATAATGAAACTGAGAGATTGTAAAGTTCTATCAATTCGTGAATATGGAAAAAAAAACTACTACTCCTATAAACAGTAGAAGACAATGAAAATAAGCCAAGATAATAAACTAAGAAACAGGGCAAAACCTTTACACTGAAATACGGGCAAAACAAAAGAGGAGCGGAGATCAATGTGTGCTGACTATGGACGGATTCCCATTTGAGTATTTGGTGTCACTATCTGGATAACGTCCACAAAACCAACCCATTTATCCGTGTACACAGAGGTATCATAGGCGCACAACTGTTGTAGGAGCAAAAAGCATTCTCACTGAATAGTGAGAAGACAGTTATCGCTTTTCTAAGTTTGTAGAGGAATTCTGATCACATCTTTAAATTCTAATGATTCTTAAAATAAATTGCTCCTTGTTTCCATCATATTTGTTCATTCGTTATTCGGAAGCGAAACAATAAAATACAAAATAAATTCAAACAAATTCATATCTATCTTATGGCCATATTTCCAAGTTTTTATCATGTAGTATTCAGCTGGTAAATGGTTTTCCTAATACATAATAACACGGGTTGGTACTATCAACATAATGATAAGCTGCACGTGTAACCATTTTTTTATGCTGATATCCTTTAAATAGCAAATTGTAAAACAGCGCCCTATATTTTCTTTTATCAAATAAGGATAGGAATTTCAAACAATTTCAAACAATGCCCTTCCTTCTCTTTTTAGCCAGACCAGACAAAGGATACTAATTTCGTTTCGAGTGTCGAATTTCAAAACTGCCAAAACATTTACACCATTGTTATCTTTTCCATTTCAATTGTTTTGTCAAGCGCGTACCAAGGGGTATGTAAACGTAAGTATAAAAAGGTCAAAATCTCAAACGAGGTCATGTGTGGAAATGAAGGAATATACACGCACAAATCAGTAACAAACAACGACATAAAGGAAAATATTTCTTTACAGCTTAACTAGACAATATAAGTTAAAGAAATATAGAATTAAATATAGAATTCTAATATGACTTGAGATTTTTCCTTTAAATGCGCCATACTTTTTCCTGGTGTTTTTTTCTCAACTGATTCTTCATAGACAGGTAGTACTTCGTGATTTAAATAAATTAGATTGCCAAGAAATTGCAACTTAAAGAATATAGTCAATGGAATACTGTGAAATTCTATAGTTTAATTGTGATTTTTGAGTCCATAGGTATGTCCATTGTGACAAGGTCCATATTTAAAGAAAGCTTACATAACCTAGTACTCCGTGAACATAAACTTTATTGTATATTTATAGAAATAAAGCTTAAATAACGAAAAATTAGTAAACACCAACTGTGCGGTTTTATGCAGCCACTGTAAAAGTTCTGTACTTATCATATTTTATTGGCACCTTACACATGAGTAAGTCTCCCTCTACTTCATGATAGGGGGTATAAAACAACGTAATTATAACACTGGAGAATATACTTATAGGGGTTCGGTACTGGTATTTATCGTATATGTATGGTAGCAATCAAATATGCTTAGTAGAAGTTACTGGTCGTGAACAGGAGCGTTCCTACACTCTGGATATACTAGAATAGAAATTCGCAAAACAATGCTTTATGTCATTTGGCCAGACTACAAATATGTAAACTTGTTTTGCAGCAAAATTAGTTTCAAACAATGTTTGCGTATAATATAACTGACAATAAGAATCATACTTCGCGGTATTCACCATACGCCCCTTTCATATCAGCTTTCGGCTTATCGCAGACAAATTCAACTCACAGGTCATCAGTCTTCTGACAGCAGTGCGGCTATTAACTCACAGGTCATCAGTCTTCTGACAGCAGTGCGGCTATTAACTCACAGGTCATCAGTCTTCTGACAGCAGTGCGGCTATTAACTCACAGGTCATCAGTCGTCTGACAGCAGTGCGGCTATTAACTCACAGGTCATCAGTCTTCTGACAGCAGTGCGGCTTTTTGCCAAAAATGGCAACGTTTCATACAACATACACTTACTTCTTGTGTTGTTCTTCCTGTGTTTTGTTCTGACCGTAATTAGCCATTCGAGTATTCAATCTCCAATATTGCGACGGGCTATGTTCCTTTAGAAATTTAGTAGAAATTGCGGCTGCAACACCAATGTTTAACGTCTTCAAATTCATTAGCATCATTTTAGAGCAGATGAAATTTACAGCAATGACCAGACATTCACGTTTCTGGTATTTAACCCTCGTCAGTGATCCTCAATCTAAACAATGTGATATTGCCAAAATCTATGAAAATTATGTCGGAAGATACCGAAAGACGTAGCAAGATGGCTGGTATATGATGCTACAGGACCCAGGTTTTTGAAATTTGAGAAAAGTTTGTAAAAAGAAGTTTTCAAATGCGTTTGAACAAACAAACAACCGAAGATTTGTGAAAAAGTCAGTCACACAGTACCGTACGGATGCCAAAAGACTAAGCTGAAAAATCTTCCGATTTGTATGCGATCTGTCTACGGTCTCATTGTCGTGCGAAAATATGTTGAATGAACCCTGCTTTTCATTTGCAATTTCAAAATCTATAAGAAATTGTGGTCAAAACACTTATTTTGAAGTGCAGCTAGGATATTTACAAAAAGCAAAGGGTGGATGTGCATGTATTGAAGCATATCTGCAACAAGGACATTTCCAAATAGAATTACGCTCATTTCCAAAATGCATAAAGAAATAGAAGTGAAAATCTCGAAAATTAATGTAACATAAAATGAAACTTACTTCAAGTTTCATATAATTACATCTGTATACACTATATAAATTGACTACCAAATTACTACCAACAACTTTTAAAAGTTTATGAATGGTATGTCTTAGAAAATTGCAAGCTCCTGAGTAAAAGAGAAAGAGAATTGTTGAGTCAACGAATAAATTCAAGTCTCACTCCTGGAATTGTTCTAGACTCGGAAGACGCGTTAAGACTAATTTGACTATTTTTTTCCCTTGATATGAAAAAAATGGGGAAATGCATTAAAATCCAAGGATAGCATTAACCTCCCGTTATAAACATTGAACGTCACCTAATGTGTTGAGACGTGTATGTATTTAAATTTCGAGTTGTCCTGTTATTCAGTCAGTCAACCAGTCACAGATACAAGGAAGTACATGTTGTACTTCAAATCTTGAAAAGATTGAAAAGAGTTCGAGACTCAAAGCGAATTGTATAAACATGAAATTACTCAAAACAGTATTTGTTATTTCTTACTTGTTGGTTTCCATTCATTGTGCTTGTGACAAAAATCACGGACCAAGCGGGTCATATGGTTGTTTTTGGTGAGTAGGCTACACGGATTATCAATGGGGAACGTGCGTTTCAAATGATTATATACAGATTTTTCTCAATGGGAAGGTACCAATGTAGAAATTCAGATAATTATTGTCTCTACCATTGTATGTTAGAGCGACATAACATGAGTTCCGGATCCGTGTATGATGACTGTAAGTGTAGTCCAGGAGAGCTTATGAATCTTACTCTTCCTAGCTACTGCTATAGTCCAACAGGATCAGATTGTGATTGGTACGAGGATTGTCTAGAAAAACAATACTCATGTGAAAATACAGAGGCGGCGGATGCTATAAAGTTTTCCAAGATATTCTGTGATCTTTATACTGACCATTTCGATAAATTTTCATCGATTGGAGAGAGTTGGGTAGACCATGCTAGAAGATGTATGCAGGTACAACTTGCACCGATCCTTCATCCAGCTAACCAACAGACATGCCAAAGTTTAAAGGAAATGGCCTTGAAGTCGTATTTCCCCTCCTGCTATCTCAAACCCTCTGAAAACAACTCTATTTCATTTTGTAATCTTCCTATGAAAGACCGATGGACAGTTTTCTGGACCGTCAAAGGGGCTATGGTCGATGGGAAGTCTACGTCTATCAAATGGCTTTTTGCAATTATAGCATATTGTAATACAAGTCATGATCAAAATCATTTAAGGAAGTTTGCATTTACTTTTGAGAGACATCACTTAAGCCGCAGGAAGAGAACACCAGCACAATTCAACTGGACTACACAACATGAAACTGAGATAGGAAATACTCTTGCTAATTCTAGAATGTGGAAAGAAAAGGGAGTGGTTTGGTATGCAGTTGCAGTACAAAGTCAGAAAAACAATGATACTAATTATGAAATAGGAATGGTAATTGCTGAGCAGAAGATGTTGATTTGAATTATATCGGAGTCGCTACCGCAAATCTTACAATAGAAATGGACGAAATATCTGAAGAGGTGAAACGAGGGAATCTTACATTGATTGTTAATGGTTATAATCTGAACATTACGGAAATCAGAAACTGTTATGGTCAGGTTTGCAATTATACATACATCGAAGCAGAAACAACCCAAAGTAATGGTAAGTCCTCCAAAAGACAAATGTTTCAATTGTGTTGTTTATCAGAATAAATAAAAACACAATTCAGATTCAATAGTAATGTTCCCTGCAACTGAGTGTTTCAGATGTATTAATTACTTTCCTCCCAGCTCTGTTGCCTGAAAGAATATGTGAATTGGCCATTTATCAATTTGACATCATATGTTACTGCTATTTTTAAAAAATTGTCATTTCTTTCTAAACTATCATCGAAATAAGAAAGGTTAACATAATAGCACCTTCCCTCTAATGCTCTTTGGTCATAGATTTTATTATTATGTTTCTGAATTGACCTTGCATGAAATTTGAAGCCACCGTCTTTTAAATAAATGATACACAAAATTCAAACAATAAAACTAGGGGCGCTTCTAAAATGCATTTGGCTGTGTGCAGTTTTTTTAAATGAAATTTACAGATTCATTTATTTTTTATTTATTTCTTAGAAGTCGATAAAAGAAAGGGAGGATATGCTAGGTTGACGAACGTCTTTAAACAAATATATTCTGAGCTCAATGTGTGACTTATTACATCGAAAATTGAAGATGAAACATGAAATTAGATTTATTATACAGTCACAGTGTATTAAAATGAATAACTTCATCGATACTTATGTCTCGTAAAAGACTGCTATTAATAAAAAAAAAAAAGGCTCTACGCATGCAGGTAGGAACTCAAATGTGAAAGAACCTTTACCTCTTCCCAAATGAAAACACTTTCCTTGTCTCATATTCGAAGATTCATGTCATTTCAAAATAATCCATTGAAAAGACATAGTTAATGAATACAATAGCCTTAAAAGGTGTGTTCAAAACTGAATTAGAGAGTACATGCATTCTATACTCCTTTGGTATAATAAAACATGTGTATATATTTTCATTTTCCAGAATACAAAAAGTAAATATCAACAAGATTTGATCTGCTCATGAATTCGACTGATATTTCAATACATATCTTTTCTTCTCTCACTATTCTCAGAGACAATAATACAGTTTAAAGTGGGCTAACAAATTCATATAGATATTCGGTTCAGAGACTTTTCGCAAAAAAACATCTTAAAAGAAAGGAGGGGATCACAAACAACACCTAGGGCGGATTCCTTTGAACTGCTCGAACTACTCTGGGGCAATGCTCCGAGTACTCCAGAACGGGTTGTCAATGGAGTGGACAGAAAGTTTCCGAGTAGATGGTTTTCTTCCTTTAGAAACGTTTTCTTTGAGGACAAAACAACAGGATAAATTTAGGCGTCGGACTTTTTATGAAATTAAATGATTATTATATTATTCTGTGTTGTTTTCTTTTACTATTTTATTCAGTGGCGGGGACACGTGCCCCCCCCCCCCGGCAGTGCCCAACGAAGGTGAGGGACACTTATGACATGTTTTGGAAGCATTAAACTGTGTTTCCTTACAAAAATCTACGAAATTAGTCAGAAATAGCCCCTAAACACCCCAGAAACCACCGATTTGAATAAATTGTTCAAAATTTTCTCGGGGATAGATTACAAAGTCGGGAAGGATGCATTACTATTATTTCATATAGGACTCTCTTCATCTGTCCTGTGCCAAGTTATAAAAGACATATTTCTTTATCAAATCTTCGATATAGTTGTAGAAAAGTATTGTTTACATGTTTGTTTACAGGCGAGATACAGCGGCCGATCTCTTTTATACGTTGTTTGTACATAATTATTTTGTTTACCTTTGTTTGCAGTAATTATCTTTAATATCATAACTTTCATATTTGATCCTAATTATTGCCATAATTGTACTTTTAATTACTTTATTTATCAGTTTAATTATATCGTTGTTTCATAACCTAATTAGTATTCATAGAAATGTCGATCCCTAGCTAACTAATTATGTATGTATTGGCCGATCATTCCAACTGACCAATCAGAGGCCTTTGTTTACATCGGGTCGATCCCTGCCTGAGAGTATAAATAGGACCCCCGATTCTGAATATAAGATTAGTTAAAATTGCGATGCTAGGATGACATGTTACTTGTGCTTCTTTTAGAGTAGTTAATTTGTGATGCTCTGGGAGATGTCGTGATGTGGTTTCTTTTCTTAAACTGGATTTTGTACATAGTGTAAATAAAATGTCAACTTTATTACTTTGTCTCACTTCAACAACACTTGGATTATTTACGTCTGGGACGAGTGTGAATTAATACTTTGTCGTCTGGGATGACTGGAATTGACCTCTCCGCAAGAAATGAGTAGCATGTGTTATTGACCAATGAAGTAATCTCTCTTATCGGACATCTGGGATGCTTATCTTAGATATGGTGCGGTAGCCATTACCTCGGTCAAACTTTCCATAGAAACCCATTTGTCCGACTATACAAACGAGCAGAAATAGTTATACGAGATAGTTTTAAACTCGATTTAAAGTCGTTTATAATTAATGCAGAAAAAAATATATAATAACTACATGCAGCAGTATTATGAGTATATATATTTTGGGCACATAGAGTATTTGGAATCGACCCGATTCGATTGTAAATACCTATAATATTAATATTCAATAGATGAAATATTTAGTTGAAAAATACATGAATTGCCTAAACTTTTTTTTTTAATTTCTATGATGTAAATATTCAAGACTTAAATTTTAGTTTTATCTGTTTGTTTGTTATTTTATTCACCCTCTTTTCTTTTTCGTTATTAATTTATTACGATTCCTTTCTATCGGGGAAAATCCCTGTCTATCACACAATTATTGTACGTTGATAAAAATGCATGTTCTAGCAGAGGAATACATTTAATTAAAAGTTGTCAATCTGCTTGAATTTTAAAAATACATACTTACAATTCTATAAAAACGTCGGTAAGACGTTTTAACGAACGAAAAAAAAAAACTGAACAAAACAACAGAAAAAGACCCCCCCCCCCCAAAAAAAAAAAACATTTGCAAACGCACATGTAAAGCAAATAGAACTAGCTGAAACATGAGCAAAATAATAATATAAATGCAAACGTTACAGACTTTCGGAGGGACATTAGAGTTCCACGTTTCTATTTCATATCTAAACATTTAATGGCGAGAAGGGAGGTTGGGTTTAACACCCCCCCCCCCCCCCCCGTTTTTTTTTAGAGGTAAAAACATTTTCTATCTAATAACGGCATACATTTTTCTCGAAATTCTCGGGCTTGACCCTGTGATAAGTCTCTATTTCATCCCCAACCCTACCCTCTGAAAAGTGAATCGTCTATTTTTTTCACGAAGAATTTTCATACGTATGAGATTACTTTGATTATAGATTCTGTATATTTTCCTTATAACATACATCTAGCGATTTTTAAGAATAGGTTATTTCGAGTCTAATTCAAATATAAAACTATTTTGGTATTATATCACTTTTAGTTTAGAATATTGTCCTAAACAGTAGTCATAATGCATGTTTAAATGTGTTAACATTTCAAATATGTGTTAGGACAATATGTAGAAATAAAAATCATATTTATTAGATGTTTGAAAGTTGTACATCTGTAGAAATATGTATTAGAGTAGCAAGCATGAATTTAATTATGCATTTAAAAAAAGTTCAATATTTGCGTATAAATTATTGAAATAATTTAGGATTTATCGTCAAACCCCTGAAGATAATTAAGTTTCCATCAAGATAAATGTGAAATTTGTACTAAATTATAGACTCAAAATTGTTGTAAACCATCGCCTTCCTGTTACCTCTTTGTTTATGCACATGTACATACAAACATACAAAACATGTATCGTTAGTATACTAGTATTCCAAGCCTCTCAGGACTTTATTATGACTTTCAAGACATTGTGAATTTATTCATTAACAATGAATGACATAAAAGTTGCTAACTTTTCATGAAACAACCGTTTCTTCTCTATAGTTTTGATATATTACGTTATGTATTTTCCGCCTATTCGCCCTTTGTTTAGCTTGACCGCCGCCATTTTCTAAGAAAGCTTGACCTAGGTAGCAACAGTCGAGTTATCTATCGTGCGTGGGAGGAGTTACACTATTCATTCTGATAGGTGAATTCTCGTCTGGGACGAGTGATATCAATACTTTACACATCGACTTAGTCGTCTGGGACAACAAGTTTGCAGATTGTCTAAGAAAGACACGCTACCAAAGATTTGTCTAAGACAGACACGCTACCAAAGATTTGTCTAAGATAGACACGCTACCAAAATTACTACGCATTCAAGGCTACGCTACATAATCTTCTATGAAATTTTAAAAAGCTCTAAAGCTACTCTAGATCACTGCGCGGGATCGCTCCTTTCGTTCGGAGCAGCTCGGAGTACTCAGAGTTGGTCAAAGGAATTCGCCCCTAGTTGCAGCACCAACAGTTAAGTCAAGTCAAGTCAGTGAATTAATATCAAACACAAAAATCCAAATCAGAATCCAAAAATCACAACCAATAGGCATACAAAATTCTTACAAATCACAACCAATAGGCATACCAAATTCTAACAAATCACAACCAAAAGGCATACAAAATTCTTACAAATCACAACCAATAGGCATACAAAATTCTTACAAATCACAACCAATAGGCATACAAAATTCTTACAAATCACAACCAATAGGCATACAAAATTCTTACAAATCACAACCAATAGGCATACCAAATTCTAACAAATCACAACCAATAGGCATACCAAATTCTAACAGATCACAACCAATAGGCATACAAAATTCTTACAAATCACAACCAATAGGCATACAAAATTCTTACAAATCACAACCAATAGGCATACAAAATTCTTACAAATCACAACCAATAGGCATACAAAATTCTAACAAATCACAACCAATAGGCATACCAAATTCTAACAGATCACAACCAATAGGCATACAAAATTCTTACAAATCACAACCAATAGGCATACCAAATTCTAACAAATCACAACCAATAGGCATACAAAATTCTAACAAATCACAGCCAATAGGCATACAAAATTCTTACAAATCACAACCAATAGGCATACAAAATTCTTACAAATCACAACCAATAGGCATACCAAATTCTAACAAATCACAACCAATAGGCATACCAAATTCTAACAAATCGCAACCAATAGGCATACAAAATTCTTACAAATCACAACCAATAGGCATACCAAATTCTAACAAATCACAACCAATAGGCATACAAAATTCTAACAAATCACAACCAATAGGCTTACAAAATTCTTACAAATCACAACCTATAGGCTTACAAAATTCTTTAAAAATATTAAAACAGAATGAAGACAGGGAATGAAACTCCAACATTGAAAACAGTGGAACGATTTCTGAAGGGGAAAGAAAATGAGGACAAACAGACAGAAAAAAAAACCACAGCAGGTTCTGCTATGTTGAAAAATGCAATTCGTTTTTTGCAAAGTACTAGTATTTCAACAAACAATATGTCATTAGGGAAAGATGCTGTCGTAAGTGAGTTCATATTCTAAATGCGAGTCATTAAAGAGTAATCCTATCTCTAATTGCTACAATTTATTACAGATGTCGACGAATGTTTAAGTCAACCTTGCCAAAACAACGGAACCTGCATAGATCGAATCAACCATTACGTGTGCGATTGCTCGCCAGGTTACAACGACATCAACTGTGAAAATAGTAAGACGGTGGTGTTTAGTTAAAGTTTTATTAGCATTCTTAGAGAGATTTATGTAATGGAGAAAAGCCGAAAACTGTCCATTATGTCAGAGAAAGTACTGATCGAGGCCTGTCAGGGCCAAGATAAGTTCTTTCTCTGACATAATGGATAGTTAAAGGCTTTCCTCCCACTTAAAACATGACATCTTTTGTTTTGATAATGGACAGTCACAGGTAGATCCTTTACAGAAATTTGGACACCTCAAAATCAAGAACCGTATGCATTGGTTAAGAGATGATGATCAGGTGCACGTAGCTTGAATTCCTGGCCAATCAACCGACCGAATTCTTCTGTCTTAATAGTGGACACTTTCATGTCAAGGTCAATCATTGAGTTGTTGAGAAAATCAATCATTTCGATGCAGCCACGTCTGTGATAATCAACGTCTTTTTCGTTGGGAACTCGGGTTTTTTTTTAATCTAAAACACTTTGAAAAAAAAGAGATAATACTATCAGTGTTAGATTTTTTGGATTTAGACTGTTTTTTTCTGTCTTTATAGTAGTTTCCTGTTTCTATTTAAGGTCAGGATGGCAACTTTTAATAGAAATGAGGTAGAAGAAAGATGGATATGTCCACTTGTTGAGGAACATCTCCTCGTACAATTCAGGCCATAAAATCAAAATTTGCCCGTCTCGTGTTTTGGCTATAAACGTCCATTTTTGGTCTATTTTAACATTTTCGTCATTTCAGAGAATACCACATCATAACTTTACATACCTCTACAGTGCATGAAATTTCAAAAAGTCATATAAACCCTTATTTTTCTGGATTCTTATAGCTTGTGTATGAATTAAAGCCTATTTTGAAAAATTCTGATAAGATAAACGGTTCTAAGAAGTGTATTTTCTTATAAATACGTTTTTGCTGGTTGCCATGGCAACAACTCGTTATATTCATTAATAGCTAGAATGTCGCCAGGTACACAATTTTTTTTTTCTATGCATAGAACTATGGTATTGCTTTATCCTAAAGCAGTCAAACCAATATGTACCCGAATTCGTTTTTGAGCAAAATGAATGTTTCTATAAATAGCACAATAATTTGTGCAAAAAATCTACATTTTGACCCAAAAACATAGAGATTTACTCGAAGTTTGAATTTCTAATTATCTCATTTTTAAAGGGTATAATGAATAGTATATATTATGATGTTTGAATCTTAAGAAGCAGAACTCATGCAGAAATGACAATTTTTTCCCTATTTTCAGCGATTTTTCATTGAAAAATATGCAATTTTCCCAAAAATACCAATTCAGCGATGAAAATTTCAAGGAGTATTATTTTTTTCTGAAATAATGCAACAAACTGAGCTTATATCTTTTATCGTCCATGTCGGTTTCAAATATAACGTGATATGAAAATAGAGTTATCTCCCTGTAGTCCCAACCCTAACATTAAGTTACAGACATCGAGAAAGAACTGATCTTTCGTCTTATATTTCTACGGATTTCAAAATTTTGTTCTTTCATTTACTTCATTTTATGTGTATTTCATTTATTTCTATTTCATGTTATACGCATTTTTTTTGGACGTAAGATCTTGTAACCCCCCCCCCCCCCCCCCCCCCCCCGTGAAAATTACGATATCTGCGCTTCAGATGGATCTGGATTATCGACTCAGATTCTTTTGATCTTTAAAGGAAAATGGAATTTGATATCGAAATAATGAAAGAGCTCGGAAATATGTTTTTGTTGTGATATAATGAGGATTATTCTTTCCGGGAATTTACCTGAGACTGTCCATGTCACCTTTAACTGTACATTAATAAAATAATAGACAGTTAAATGTAACTTAATGGACAGTTACAGGTACAATTTTGAACGAAAAAGGATAATATTGAGACAATATCACATAGACAATGGGGTGACGTCATAGTCATGTTTTAACAACAATTACTGTGTAGTTAGAGAGATTTATCAACACTTACTGTGAAGTTATAGATTACCCATTCTGTGTCTTTAATCACAGAACTTGTCTTTTTTACAGATATCAATGAATGTGCAAGTTATCCATGTCATAACAATGGAAGTTGTATCGATATGGTAAATTCATATGAGTGCAGTTGTAAAGCTGGATTTAATGGAACCCACTGTCAAATAGGTAACTTAAACTTAATCAATGCTTTTAAAACACTAGTAAAACCTAGGTTAATATTGTCAATATTGAAATATATGTCCTATAGTACCAATTTTATTGTACTAGACACGCATTTCGGATACTTGAATCCTCGTCAGTAGTACTCCATGCCAAATGGTGTAAATAAAGCCGACGTGAATTTTCCTGGCGCCATCTACAATACAGAGTTTTAATTTCCTCTTACCAAAATGAGCGGCTCAAATTTTGTGTAGAGTTTATTCAGAAGCGTAATTAAGTGAAAAATATGGCCAAAAATCGTTGAAGGGTAGGCGCAAGGAGCTTAATTCTAAACATGACCGGAAAAAAATATGCCGAAACCCCAGCTAAGGACAGAGCTATGCAATGAGGGAGATACCCCTTAGTTTTAGAACTTTATGTCTAATTTGATGACAGGAAATTTAGAATATATTTCAATGCAGTGCGTAGACAATAGAACAGATGAACATGTAAATGAATATCAAAAGCATTAGGGCGTGCGAAAAAACAGTATTCGTGCTCTACCGGCTGGAGCAAGCTCAATCTGATTCAAACCAAATATCTCAATATCTACATGTTCCCAATATTGTTTTTTCGCCTAGAACTTGTGCAGAACCGACTTGCATTTGATACTCATATAAGGATTGGCTGAAGATTTTTTGATTTGACAGAGAAATTCCGTAGAAAAGGTCACCTGCAAGTCAGTGTCTACTTTGGTTTAATTGATTATACCAGATCCTCTACGCGACAAAACGCGCATGCGGAGATCTGGTTTTATTCAGCTTGGTTCAGTTTTCCGAGGAGCTATTGCAACTTTCAGGGAGTAGGGTGGTCAGGATCATGCTTACTCTGTCGAAGTTGCGACATGGCCCTTATGAGTCCGACGTCTTAAATAAGCGTGTCATTGAAAAGTCAACACAGGCCGTTGTTGTAAATTACAGATTAAAGGAACATCTATATCCAAGACGCTTTCTGTTAAATTAGAGTATTTTGCATGCAGCACAATAACATTTGGTCATGGTAAAAATTAAATGTGCAGCATGTCGAAATATTTTACAAATACCAATGTAAATGCAAGTATGAACAAAAGTTTACAAGAACAAAAAACTCGTTGATCCGCTCAATAGTCCACAATAATCTTTACTGCTTTTCATATCATTTCAAAAACGAAGTAATTTCTTTACCTTATTTAGAAGTGACTCACAGCACGGAGTGTTTATAACACGTAATCCAGAACACTGTGTCACCGGTCTCAATTCCAACTGTCTTTTTAGTGATGTGATCTTCAATATTAGTTTCTTGTCTAATAATTCTCCACATTTTCTTTGTTAATATTTTCTTTTCAACCTGATATGAGCATGTGATATTTTACATGAAAATTACCCTTTCCGCAATTTTTAAGTTATTAAGTGCGTCCGTCTGTCAAAGTATGATGTTTTGGTCGAGATATCAATCTATCCTCTTTGATTCTTTGCTGTAAGTACCGGAAGCTTAATGTTATAATGTTTAACGTCTTCAAATTCATTAGCATCATTTTAGAGCAGATAAATTTACAGCATGGACCAGACATGCACGTTTCAGCTATTTAACCCTCGTCAGAGATCCTCAGTCTAAACAATATAATAATTTGTTCATGACAGGTCAGCAATACTCATCCTTCGCTTATCGTTTTGTTACTTCTAGATGTAACCAGTGGATCTTCGAGGTGTCGAAGTTCACTAACGACTGTTCTCGGACCCTCCATCACTGGGATTTCGTTCGTCATCCTTCTTCTTGCTGTGGAACATTGCTATTGGCTTGCAAACATTTTAAAATAAATTCCTTTGAAACGTATATAGGGAGACCTTATTCCAAAAGAAAGTACACAACTGTACAGTGACATAGTTCATATTTTGTTTATATAATTGACATGCTTTGAAGAATGTATGTAAGGATTATAAGGGAAGCTGAAGAAAGAGGTCAGGAGAGTTACTATAGTAATATCACAATTGACCCTTCCGAACGCGGGAAAATTTTGAGAAATTCCATGACGTCACAATGCAATTTCGATGTTTGACCGAGGTTCGAAGCTTGTTTGTCCGAGGTAAAAGCATTGTGACGTCACGAAAATTTGCATTTGTTTCCCGCAATCGGAAGGGTCAATTGGCATCACAATACAAATCATCTACCACAAAAAAAAAAAAAGAAAAGAAAAACTAAACACAAAAAAGAGCTGTTCTTGATGCTGTTGTTATTTTTGTACATTGTCAACAACATGATTATCTTTTATAATGTCTATGGATGTAAATATTTATATAAACCATGTATTTTTTCAAAGTAGTGTTAATAGTCACGTGTTCATTTATGAAAACAATCTGGAAATTTTTACAAATCTGTGAATGAAAGTCAAACACAAAACCAAAAATCAGAATCTAAAATCACAGAAGAGAAGAAAAAGCTGATAAACAGACAAATACAATAACACAACACCTTAGAAACACAAAAACACTATCTAAAGAACAATCTCCCGAATCCAGTGCAAGACTGAATCTTAAACGGTATATACATGTAATCATATTGTCGCTTGCATACGAACAGTCAAATGACATTATTGTTTTTTAAAGCACCGCCTTATTAGATAATGTTGACCTCGTGTGTGATTGTCTCCGTCTGTTTGTCTTTTTTCTTTTCTCGTTTTATATTTATTCAAGAATTTGCGAGCCTTTGTATTGTGATTTTTGGATTGTAAATTTTGGCTTCGTGGGTTTTTTTTTGCATTGTGAATTTTGTTTTTGTGTTTTCCTTTCATTCATTGATGACTTTTTTGTTGTTAATTGGATTTACAAATCCTGCGGAAGTGTTCTGCTATGGTCAAAACAGAGTGATCTTGATAGAGATATTTAATGACAGTTGAAGAACATTTCTCTCATAAATGACTTCACATCTAACAATATTGCATACATATTTTTTTTTATAAAACATTGTTTGCTTTTAACAAAGCTTGTATTATTCAATTTATTTCGTTCACATGATTTCTCTTGCTATGCATGCTTTTTGTTTTGGAAATTAATCTACAGATTTCAAATGTTTTTCGTTCACTGTTTGTCATCGTGGAATTGTGTATTTTGTAAAATAAATATGATCGGAATGACAATATCCGCTTGGGTAATGAATAATCAAAACTGTGTTATACTTCTTATCGATTTTTCCTGTATTCTATTTTTAGTTTAACTACTATAACCGTGTATACAATGGTTTATGGCTTCATAATGAACGTGCATGACATAAACTAGACAAAGCTTAATTAATGTTGTATTATTTATTCAATTCATTCATCAAACAAACAAATATGAAAAGAGCAACACTATTTCATTTCAGGTTAACAAGCGAATACTTCATAAACTCTTTAACTTTTCAAGAATTTTTTAAATAATTGTAAATAGTTCTCCAAGATATTGTTCACCTGTTTTCACTGTGCTTCAACATCGCCTGGAGACATACTTGTAAATTTATGATACAAAAATTGACATGATATATTATATCCTAAAACTAAAGCCTGTAAACTCGATGGAATAATTATGTCCTTCGCTTCAGTACTGCAACCCATTTGTTTTACAATTTTATCCTATCCTATCCACCATCATACATCCTACATCCATCTCATATCCACTTTAACATATCCTATCCCATCCTTTCATATCCACCTCGTCGTAATCCAATTATATCCAAACCGATCCTACATCCTATCCTATCCTACATCCTATCCTTTTCACCTTTATCTACTTCTCATCACCAGCGAGATTATGACTAAAACTTAAAAATCATGCATAAGTAGTAAATCATCCGTAATTATTGCTGTTTTTGGATTTTATTTAAATGAAAATTATGTATATGATTAAATACTGTTTTCGCACTTGTAGTGAACGAAACATCTCCAAGTTTGTTTTTATTCAATTAAAACTTATATTACCCATTTAGTCAAGTATAAAAGTCCAATGGATCGAATTTAATCAAATATAAAGCATGTTTGTCTTCTAATAACTTTAGAATTAAATAAAAAGATTGGATTCTAGAACGATATGGATATGATGTAGGACAGGATAGGATGTAGGATAGAATAGGATGTAGAATAGGATGTAGGATAGGATGCAGGATAGAATTGGATAAAAGACAAATATGGACAATGACCATATCCCAATACACAGTACAAAATCGATAATTCAGGAAATCACAAACCAAAGGCATACGAAATCAGGAATAAAAAAGGAACCAAAGAAAACAAATAAAAACCTCCAACACATGAAAAGAAGCGAACTCCCAATTTGTAGTTAGACCAGGTGCCCAGGAAGAGTTAGCATCTCCTGTTTGCATGTAACACCCGTCGCTTCAATTCGGTTACTTCCATTTCGGAATATATAAGTATAGTCAGAGGTTGGATGGTTCAAATGGTATTAGATGGAATATCATTCACCATTCTGGACAATGGGACGATGTTAGTCGATCACAAACGTATCCCTGACTGAGAAGCTTATCTGAAAGACGCCTAGCTCTCAGAACAAAATCTGTATTGCTACTTGCTCTGGCGATGAAGGGATGCTGCTACTCAGAAAAGGGAAGTTTGTGATGCCGAAACTGAAGTCGTCACGTTTGTCATAGAGTGAGGTGTTCATGTGACCATCAATGTCATAGGACAGCATTATGTCCAAATATAATGCTGAATTATTTGTCTCTGTAGTTTCTTTGAAATCAAGCTCCGACGGATAGATTCTGCTAATGTAAGCCGCGAACTTTGGATTATTGATGGACAGCACTTCATCTATATATCTGTAAGTGAAGTTAAAATCAGAAGCTAAGTATCTTTTCCCTTCAGAGACCAAAGATTAAATGAATTCAGCTTCGTGCGAGTAAAGAAAAATGTCGGCAAGGAGTGGGGCACAATTGGTCCCCATTGGAATTCCGACAATTTTTTTGAAGACCTTTCCTCCAAACACAACAAAAATGTTGTCGAAAACTTGATTAGATTGAGGTGGATAGGATAGGATAGGATTAGATTCTATCCGCTTTCTATCGTACATCCCGCATCCTACATCCTATCCTATCCCCTTTTTGTCAAATAAGTGGGTTGCAGGACTGTAGCTCTTTGGCATACATACCTAGAATTTTGCCCTACACTATTTAGATTACCTGTTATGCGGCCTCGAGCATCACTGATGCTACATTCTCTGATGAATTCGTATATAATGCACTAAATTTTAAAGAAAGAAATTGATCTTGATATTGAATATTTGATTACATTTGACACACCACAAAAATGTAGACACTACAAGGAAGAGGATATATTTTGTAGCTGACATTCAAGTGGCACCAAGTGTACATTTGTTTGGGGAAACTGCTGCACTAGCAACCTTCAGTGTAATATTTAAGACACATGGTTTACAAACCTGCGTACTGGTTCATCGACATTTATGTTCTATCTTTACCATAAAACTTGAAATACAGTTTGTAAAACGGAGAGACAATAAGAATCATTATAAATTCCAACACTTCCAATAATGTAAGAAGACTTGCTCCAATGAATATCCCCATCTGTCCACCAATTAAACCTACAAAGAAATATATTACGTAAAATTTAAGGAATTTTCTACAAATATTACTTTGGGTTATTGAAAAAAAAATCTAAATGAGTAAATAGACGTCAAACACAAAAGCCGATTTCAGATTCCAAAAAGAAGGGAGGAGATCTCCAACAAGACCCCGTTGCACCATCAACAGTAAAACACCAAAACACCCGATGCAAAAACACAAAAGACGAGTTCAGCACGAGACGGAAAAGAGACACACGACATGTAAACATCAAACACAAAAGACTACACATAAACCGATGAGACCAATGGGTAACCGGTGCCGACTTTGGACGGCCATCTGTCACGCAAGTAGCAAATGGTGTGGTTATCCTGGATTACGTGCGCACAACCCTCTCACTTTTCCAATTACCCAGAGGTCTCGAAGAACGTACAATTGAACGTACAAAAATCACCATCAAAAGGCTTACGAATTTTGAAACACAGAACTTTCTCACTCGAAAAGAAAACTTGGATAAATGTACAGAATGGAGACACAGCTGCACAGAAACCCGAAGGACAACGTATTTAATGAACTATCTCCAGAGCAAGTGCGGAAGGCATTGTAGAATGCATCGAATGTGGCGCTGGCAAAATGTGCCGTGCTAATGATTGAAGATTAATTGAGAAACTGTAAAAATCACGTAACGTAAATAGTAATATCGAGATAGGTATGTACGAAAGAACTCAAAGTTTTCATTCATGTATGAGGCTGACAATTATAACATTCGAAGGAAAAGTTGTAGAATAACGTATGAAAATTTCAAGACAACATAAGGAAATACTTTTCCTTTAGAATGTGTACTGCATTCCTATAATACAATTCGTGTACATTTCAATTATTTGAAAATTCCTTTAGTAAGAATTTTGCTGTCGTGATGGACATCCGGATAATCACACCATAACTGTTCTCATTTCAATGGTCGGCCATTTGAAGGTTCCGATTACTATTCCAACTCCATCTGTGTTTTTCATGTTTGGACGATGGATTGTTCATTCTGTTCTCATTTCCAATAAGAATTTGTCTAAGGGTATTTTCAATCTTTAAATATAAATCGCTACAATCCGTAGCAAATACTATCTTGTCATTACCCATTACCCAAGATTAAAACATGCTTATCTGCACTGACTAATTACTCTTAGACGTTTTCCATGCATATATGTCCTCCTATATGCATACACTGACCTTTGACTAACGAGTGAAAGAGTCAACAAATATCTTATACTTCTTTATGTTTTTGGCTTTCTAACATGCTCTTTTAATGTAAAATGGCATAGTACCTAAACTGTTAAGACAGGTTTTGCATGCAAACAGGATACGCTGAATCTCCCCGGACACATGGTCTCACGTCGAAATGTTGTTCATTCCGAGGTTGGCAACCGTTCCATTGGAAATTCTAATGATTTCTAGTCGTCTCGACAACTGATAGGTACTTCTTTGATTTTCATCACATCTGACCTGTTTTTAGACTTTTAAAAATATTTACCGATAAATCCTTCAGGAGTGTATTCCGGGCGTTGCTCCACTTCAAGGTACGTCAGACTGTCAAAGTATATATTTAATTCCATGTAAGATTCCCTGAAAAATAATAACATATCAAATTCCCATAGAATATGACTCAATCCATTAACTTTCATTCACCCTTCAAAATCATCATGTAAATTATCGTCTTCACGGATGTTTTCTCAACCACAAATCTCACTTATAAATTAAAAAACCATGAACATTAAAAAATGATACTACTCCATATCTTCACATTTTCGGATTTTTTCCACAAATACCGAGGATGAAATTGACAATCAATTCCAAAACTCACATAGTTTCTTTAAATCGACACGGTCCTACCTTCCTATCTTCCTTATTCTAATCAAATGTTACTTAATGAAGCTATGATGCAGTAATATGCATGTATTTTTAACCTCTGAAACAAAAAGATTACGTAATAATCAGTGCGTAAATTCAAACACAGAACCCAGCATCAGAAATATATACGAAATCATTATAACTGATTTCAGAGCTTCTCTTGAAAAGACATATGAGAGATAGCTTGTAAGTTTTCAACATAACTTCAATAATATTCCAAACTATAATAGTAAAATTGAACAAACATGAAGTTCAAGTAGTATGGCTAAAACGTTTCTTCAAGGGCGGATTTTAGATTTTATCCAATGCTGGAAAACAGAAATTTTTTAATGTTTTTAAGCATTATCACACAGAATTTTTGAAACCGAATGGAAGTTTGAAGAATACTTCGATATACATAAGAGAAAAAAGATCGAATAACTTTTTGTAAATTAAGGACAACTAATCATGAACTACCAATTGAATTAGGGAGATGGTAATCTGTTGATAGAAACTTGTTCACCATTGTATTTATACTTTGTTCATATTACTTCTCTGTACCTCTCAAATATTCGTTTATGAGAAATAAATTATATTTCAAGTATTACGTTAATACTAGTATGTAAACATATTTTAGTTTAGTTTAAACGTAAAAAAGAAAGACTTGCGCTCAGGCTTCCAAACATTACATGTGCCCTTTTCCTGAAATATTCTATGAAAATTTACAGAGATAAACCTTCATTGCTTTAAAAAAATCAACAATTCCGTATCAGAATAAAAATTCAGCGATATTTGTTTTGCTTCCATTAACGGTTACCAGATGAATAAAATGTGAGAAACCGAGGATTGATTTCCCCCCTTTACTTCATAGACTATAACTAGCAGGAGGTGCTGACTCTTCTCATTCCCATATTGAGAGTTCGCCTATTTTCATGTGGTGGAAGTTTTTGTTTGTTTTCTTTGGTTACTGTTTTATCCTGATTTTGTATGCTTATGTATAGAAATGTCTTGCACAAGAAGCTTTTAACACAATGCATACTGATCGACCCTACTGACAGGACTTGGGGTGAACGCACTGCAAGTTTCATGAAAATAGTTGTATTCTCAAATTCATCATAATATTAGTTGTATTCCTAAATGCAGCCAAAAATCTACTCCGATGTTTTTCTATCTTTTCAAGGGCCTCTGTGCTTGAGTTATAATTAGTGCACTATTTGCTTATTTTAAAAGATATCTCATCAAAAACTGTCGAGGCCAAAATAGGGTAACTCTAATTACGAATATCTAGTTTAAAAATTAACCCTAAGAGTAATCAAGAGACAGGGCCATGCATTGAGACAAAAACTCATCAGTTTCAGAATAATTTAACAAATCAAAGTGAGTTTGTATTAATATATTTCAAGTCGAAGAGAAACACTTTGCAGTAAGCGAAAGATATCATCGGGGACTTACTGTCTACCAGCAGCAAAAACCATATTGTGGATGAAATATCTTATATTGAAATATGTGTAACATAGTCATATTTCCATTGCACCATATGATCATTTTAACAGATAATGTCTCATCAGTGATGGATGATGTCGAAATGGATGAATCCATGAATAAATGAATAGCAAACATATCATACGACATTAGATAATGAGGCATTTTCGAAATGAATCTAGTCACCTTAACCTGACCTGGTAGAAGGGTTGTGCCCATGAAAATGAAGACAAATATGACACAGAGATGTGGTTTACTCCTGATTTACCTCTTATAGTAAAGACATTGAAATGTGGTGTCGCAAACATACCTTAAGTAATCAAATCCAATAAGTCGTAACACTGGGTCGTACACTTCCGCAGGAAAAAGTGCTGTTGAAATCTGAGCGCTAAACTGGTTAAATTTACATGGAATTCTACAGTCACAGGCAGATTGTATAGATGAGTTGCTGTCAAAGCAATCTAAAATGATATAAATTATCAATATTTATATGTATGATCTATTGTGAAACATACTGTGCACCATATGCGCATTTCAACAAGTATTATATCATCAATGATGGACGAGGCCGAAAAAGGACATCCAAATAATAGATATAAAAAGAGCAAAACTCTTAATATGATTTTCGTTTTCGTGCGTGAACATCAACGGCGGGTGCGGCTAGCCAAACAGGGGATGCTTACTCATCCCGGGCACCTGGTCCCACCTCCAGCTTTCTAGGTTACCGTTGATGCTCAATTTGATGCTCTTTTGTGAGTGCTGTTTAGATTGTCGTCAGAATCTTCTTTGTCTCATTTGTAATCCAGCCAAAGAACTAGCTAAGGATAGATATATGCATTAAGAAAGCACCCCCCCCCCACTACTATTTTGAACTATTATGCATTAATTAATTAAAAAAAACTTAGATGGAAATTAATTCATCAAATAAAAGAGATCGATTATTTAAGCATAAGTCATAACCCTTTAGGCCTCCATCTGACATTTTATTACATTTTCCCCAAAGGTAAGGAAAAAATCTCCAACAAGGGAAAGTCGTTAATTTTTTCTAAAATCCAATCGAATAAGTACAACATTTCGTTATAGAAATCGGTAATTCTGCAAAAGTAATCAATTATTCTCTTCCATCATACTCACTTGCGTAATACTCGTAACAGTTTGCTATTTTATCAAGTGAACAAATCTCCTCCTCGCCTGAAAAATGTTATGAAATTGTATCTGAATTAGGTATGTGTCTCATTTGATTTTAAAGTATATTATATTTCTTGATGCCTAATTTGAATTTTATTTCATTTTTTGATTTAAATTTTATTCCGTTTGCCTTAAGCAGGGGGTCCAATTAATTTTGAGAGTGTGTCAGTCAAATAATATTGTCAACGTAAAATATTTGTATATGTAAGGTAATATAATATATGGTCAATAATTTTTTTTGATTCACAAATATGCTATGTTGACAATATCCTTTGTTAGATAATATCATAGCTTTTGATTAATAGTTGGAGTTGGGTTTTTTTTTTTCAATATTAAGAACAAAGTACATCAATTCTTTTCAGAGAACAACCTTTAGAACTAAAACTGTCAAATGCAGAGTACTAAATATCAAATATTGAAACTCCTTATCAGATTGTGCAGCTCGTAAAAAAGTTCCCCGCGAGGGGTTTGACAGTAAGCGTTTTGAATATTTTCCCTGACATGATCGCCATAGCACTTTCTATATAGAAATGACCTCAGTCAGTGCAGTTCATGTTTTTTATTGTTTTCATTTTCGAGCGTGAACATCGACGGCGGGTGCGGCTAGCCAACAGGGGATGTTTACTCCTCCCAGGCACCTGGTCCTACCTCTAGCTTGCTAGGGGTCCGTCGATGCTCCATTTGGTGCTCTATTGTGAGTGATGTTGAGATTATTGTCAGGATCTTCTTTAACTCTAATGTACATCAAGCAATTATCATAATGGATTTACCCAGAAGGAAACCATTTGAGTCTGCACTAATATCCAAGAGACAGTGGGGTTAATTGTCATTTATAATACTAGAAAGACATCAATCAATGAAAGTCAAACACAAAAGCCGAAACCATATTCCAAGAACCACAATCGAAACGCTTACTAATTTTGGAAAAAAAATACAAAACAGAACTTTCTAACCGAATAGAGAATAAGACAAACAGACGGAGACATCGACACAAGCCCAAAAGAAACACAAAGGTCAACTTGTCTAATGAACCATCTCCACTGCAATTGCGATAGGCATTACAGTGACAAATATGGATAATGACCATATCCCTGTTTACAGCACAAAATCGATAATTCAGAAAATCAGAAACCGAAGGCATAAAAAATCAGGATAAAACCTCCACCATATGAAAAGAAGCGAACTCCCGATATGGGAGTGAGACCAGGTGCCCAGGAAGAGTAAGCATCTCCTGCTTGCATGCAACACCCGCCGCTTCAATTCGGTAGAACTGTCACATCCGGTTACTTCCATACAGAATGCATTGTAGAAGGCGTTATCAAAACGCGTCGTGCTAATTATTTCCATATTTCACAAGAATCATGACATATCTAATGCGAGTACGGTATTCAAGCAGGAAAGAACAAATTTCTGCCTTAGTGTTACCCACAGTTTCGGTGCTTGGCCACGGAATGACAACAATTAATAGTGTGTAGCGCCAACCTGAATAAATTTGAAAAAGAATTGGATGTACACTATAATTGACAAATACAATTCCATTCACCCTTCACCCCAAAACCTAATAATTCCTTGTGGAATTTGCCATATCAAAATAGAAACACAGTGATAACTAAAATAACACAACAATCACCTTTAACATTCTATATGTGTGCGTCGCTGCACAACGTGATTTCTTTAGCCCCACCTACAATAAATATCGATTCAACAAAAACTTCTTTGGGAACTTAAGGTTAGGGTTCCGAGTAAAGGGAGATAACTCTATTTTCACATCACATAATATTTGAAACCGACATATACGATAAAAGGTATAACCTCAGTTTGTTACATTCTTTCAGAAAAAATAATACTTCTTGAAATATTCATTGCTGAATGGGTATTTTTGGGGAAAAATGCATATTTTTCAATGAAAAATCGCCGAAAAGAGGGAAAAAATTCGGAGTTCTACTACCAAAGATTCAAACATCAGAATATATACTATTGATTTTACTAATTAAATTTTATGTTTTTTTCTGGTCAAAATGTAGATTATTTTGTATAAATTATTGTGCTATTCATAGAAACAGTCATTTTCCTGCAAAAACTAACTCCGGTACATATTGGTTTGACTGCTTTAGGATAAAGTAACACCACAGCATTATATGTAGAAAAAGTAGACATTCAAGGTATTAATAAAAAATACGAGTTGTTGTCATGGCAACCAGGAAAATCGAGTGTTAAATTATACGTATATCTACAGTCAATAAGAGAATGTCACATTGTATAATTTCTCATTGTAAGGAATGAACATCCTGAATACATTTGCCATTTGAGATTTTTGGTTTTCTCCATTTCATCGCTTTTCAAGTTTTTATTCACTGTATATCATTCAATGATTTCTTTTAAATATAGTATTCCTATTGCTTTTGAGTAGTAAAATACTAATACACAAATTCCAATAATAGGTTAAGCATGAAAAACTGATAACTGACCTGGGTCAAAATGGGATCTGCATCCACATTTTGATACAACATAATCTCTCTTACACTCTCTGGTACAGCCATATTCACTATACGTTGGGAAATATTTCAGTGTGTTTCTGAAATTTTCGTCTCTGGTTTCCAAACAATATTTATCTCCGACAGCTTTGTATGGGTACGACAGATAGCTATACTGTTAATATAAAGAAATAACTGTTGAAAATCATAGTTCTTTTGATCTAAATGAATTGTTCTGTTTGAAAAATCCTTTGTAAATATGAATACTTAAAAAGTCATACGAAATACAATCTATTCAGAGATTTGACTGTTTCGTATGCCCCCTTTTCTATAACGATTTACAGAATATTTTGTGTGTTGCTTGGGTGTATTGTTTTTGTGATCATCTTACAGTGAGAGTGTTATTATTCACTACAATTGTGCGTTCTTTGAGACATCTATGTAATTGGAAAAGTAAGAAAGACATTCGCACGTAATCCGGATGACCACATCTTTTGCTGTTGTCGTGGCAGATGGCCGTCCTAAGTCAGCACCCATATCGATCCCATATCGGGATCACTCACTCCCATATCGGGAGTTCGCTTATTTTTATGTGGTGGAGGTTTTTGTTTATTTGCTCTGGTTCCTCCTGTTTTATCCTGATTTTGTATGCCTTCGGTTTCTGATTTCCTTAATTGTCGATTTTGTGCTGTATACAGGGATATGGTCATTATCCATATTTGTCACCGATTGCCCATTGGCTTCGTTGGTTTATGAGTTTATGAGTTTATGTCTTATATTTCTATGTCGTATTTCATGAAAAGGGAAGGATCTCCAGCATGACCACCCTGCACACGCCCAGCGAGACAAACCCACAAGGAAGTGACACAAATGACATCATCAAAACTACAAACCGCGAAAAGACGCAATATTCGCTAGAACATCATACAAAGCAATCGAAGCAGACGTATAGAAACATTTAAAAGACAGAATTAAAAAGACGTTTAACAATCAAACATTTATGACAACACAAAAAAAGAAGGAGACCAATGTGCACCCACTTTGATCGGTCATCTGCTATTAGCACATGGTTTGGTTACCCGGATTACGTGCGCACAACCCTTCCATTTTTCCTATCACCCAGATGTCTCGAAGAACGCACAATTATGGTGTTCCAAGACCCTTTTGCGTATCTTGCTTTGCTTGTCTACTCTGTTTTTTTTTTCGCATAGGGAACATTGTCTTTTTATCGTTGTGCTACAACCGAGTCATGTTGGAGTTCCCTTCCTTTCTTTGGAATTGAATATCTTTAAGTTTTATTTTATGTATTACCTATGCAAAACCATCTTCCCAGAAGCTGATCAAATTCTTTTCTGTACGGGTCTATATTTTTTTTAATGTAGGCGGAAAAAATTTATGTAAGAGTTATGAATTTAAATCGACTAATGATTCGCTAATATTTTTAATGTATGCTTGCATGTACCTTTTTCATTCTAATGGCAGCATTCACTGAGAACCCGGGAGAAGTAAGAAAAGCCATATTCATCACATTTGGTTCTTCTTCCGGGTCATGGATCGTCACCTACAATTTTGAAAAATATTTCATGTATTCAATTATTCTTGTGTTTTTACTTTTCATGGTTAGTGCCATCCTCATAGGCGCGACATGTGCGCTTCAGCAGTAAATACTTACGAAACATTTCTTATACCATCAATACTAAGGGCCTGTTTGTTCTTGATGTGCAATCCAACAGAACTACTGAATAAATTCCATGAAAATCTATTTTTAAAGATTTTTGTTGCTTTTTGTTTTGTTTGTTTGTTGCTTTATTGATGAGGTCCTTTTGAAATAAATATCACACTAACTTTTCGAATCTTGATGTAATCATATGTGAGAGAACTTTTTTTTTTGGCTATATAATGAAAACTTTTGTATTTTAAGAATGTGTTTGAGTGAATTTACTCAAATTGAGTGTAAAAAATTGATATTACCCATATTTGTCACCATAATGTTATAGAGGATAGTATGTTATTATATTATTTTTTAGAGTATTATTCATTATCATCAAGAAAGATAGACATTTTCCTATTATAGAGATTTCATTTAACAATGATGATAAATGAAAAACACTTACCTTGTAACCTGCTGCTACATTTTTGCTATAGACATACTCGTCCTGGTCAATCATAATGTATAAAGTAAGTGATGAAGTACTTCCGGTCTGACTTGTCATGCGCTGTCCGTATTTCGACACATGGTCATAACTATTCATGGTAAAACAGAGACCCATTTCTGTCATCTTTTTCTCAAACAGTTGGTCACATTCAACATGTATATTATCAAACAAGCATGCATAAAGTATATCACTTGTTTGGAAGGAGGCTTGATCAAGAAAAGTTTCATTGCCTGGCTCTTGATAAATAGGGTCTGAATAGTCTATCACGATATGACCCAAATGTGGGCCAATCCGGCTAATTGAAAGATAGTATCTCTCCAACTCATCGGTAAGATTTAAATGAGATCTTTTATAGGGAGACATAGGGCAAATTGTCACTGCCGGAAACGGAAGTTCCTCTACCTGTTTGACGGCTATGTTTGAAATTGTTCTTTTTGTCTTGAAGTCATAAAATACTCCAGTGAGTGTATATATCAGTGTTCCCAAACTTGCAAGAAACGCCAGAGTCCAAATCAACCTGAAGATTTAACAAACATATTTGATATTTATAATCGATCAGTAACCATACCAGTGAAACGTAGTTGTCACGTTTGTCATAGAGTGAGGTGTTCATGTGACCATCAGTGTCATAGGACAGCATTATGTCCAAATAGGATGCTGAATATTAAATTCTCATCTGTGATGCTTCCAGCCAAAATGATTTTCATAAGCCGCTCAAATTCATTTCACTACCGCCCTCTGCTTTTATTTTTAGAATTTAAATTTGTATTTACTTTACAGAGAGTGCGCGGCTCCAAATTTCCTGTAAGTTAGATTCAGTAGCATATCCATTTAAAATCTATGTTCAAAATATGGTGCTAAGATGTTAACCTCCATTAATTTCGATGATATTTTTCGATGAAAAGTTTCCGAAATAGCAAAAATTATATATCATGGCAAATTGATCAAGAGCAAAAAAAAAAGATTCTTTCAGGCGATAGAGCTGAAAAGAAGTAATTGCAAACATCAAATGACTCAAAGATGTGTAACTGGACATTAAAAGCATAGGCGAACGAAAAATAGTCCATGCTCTTCTGTCTAGATCGAACTCATGAATACCATCACCCAAGGAGTCCGACCGATATTCAGAGAGGACAGTTGGTCATGGCCCTGCCTTCTCTAATGGGGTTTTGGTAGGGGGCCTTCTGACCAGGACCTTGCGTTGAATTAAAGTTTGGCACATTTTTAGAAAAATAATTGTGAACAAACTTACAATGCTGTGGTAAAGTTTCATATTCCAAGTTTTATGTCATAGACCATTTGAACCATCCTACCAAAAATTGCACTCTATGTCTTCCGAAATGGAAGTAACCGGATGTGAAACTTCTATCGAATCGAAGCGGCGGGTGTTACATGCAATCAGGAGGTGCTTACTCTTCCTGGGCACCTGGTCTCATTCCCATATCGGGAGTTCGCTTCTTTTCATATGATGGAGGTTTTTGTTTGTTTGCTTTGGTTCCTGTTTTATCCTGGTTTTGTATGCCTTCGGTTTCTGATTTTCTGAATTATCGATTTTGTGCTGTATACAGGGATATGGTCATTATCCATATTTGTCATTATAGTGCTTGCATCAATAAGCATATTGATTTTTATATACCTTTTTGTTATATGTTTATGAATGAAAGGGCTTTAATCTATATTAAAAGTATACTTTATCTACTGTATATACCTTTTGGACCTTGTGATTTTGCATTTGAAATTAAACTATCCTTCACACGGAAAAAGAGGTGTTAAAACAATAATTAAATTGACAAATATGGACAATGATCATATCCCAACACACAACATGAAATCGATAACTCAGAAAACCAAGCCGAAGGCATACAAAACCATGATGATAATGTCGAAGGGTTCCAACTCTCTACCTTCTTGAAGAAAATTCCAAATCAACCAATAAGACATGAACCTAAGCAAATAAACAAAATCCTCCACCACATGAAGAGAAGCGACCTCCCATTATGGTTGTGAGATCAGATGTCCATGAAGAATCATCATCTCCTGCCCGCATACAACACCTGTCGCCTCAACCCAACAGAAAAATCGCACCCGGTTGCCTCCACCCCCTAAAGACACAAGCTTACTCAGTGGTTGGATGGTTCAAATGATCTAAGACAGAATGTCAACCATCAAAACTGTCAATTTAGTAGCAAATGCTGTGGTTATCAAAAATCAAAACCAAAGACTTAGCATATTTACTATTATTATCTGATTTGAATAAAATTCTAATATAAGATTTTGAGCCATGGAGTCCTTACCATCTTATACGATATTTTCCATTTCTAGTAGCGAACTTCAGTCCATGCAGGGAGGTTTCTTCTTTAAAATGTCTCCATTCCTGGTGAAGACTCGGTACATTCTCTTCCCGATTGTGTCCTTTCACCATGGGGTTTTCTCCATCTTGTTTCTTTTTCACATCTAAAGGTTGAACTGAAATTGACTTCACAATCATGTTCCTTCTTCCATAATCCATAACGTTATACTATGACATACGGAGAAGATTTTCCAGGATTCCAATCTGAGAAAAAAAAATATCGTGTCAGTATGACATGCCTTCAGCATTATATTAGGTAAAATAAACTATCCTGTCAAGCTACCAATCCTATTTCTGCGCGACTGGGTTTTCTCTTAATTATTTCCAAAGAGCAAATAATATTTCCAATGCATCACTTACTCTATATGCTCGACATTGTTTACCTATGTTTCCTGAAGTAATGATCATTAATCTAAAATATGATTGGTTTGAACTTATATCTGTGATGTGAAAGTCGATAAGAAGTCAATGAATACGAATTTCAATTTGTGTTTACATTTACATTAAATATTCAAGACCCAACGCATAATCACTTTCTTGTAGGCTCTGTCTGCTCATAGGGTCTCGTAAGTGTATATATATAACATCAAAGAAGTACCAATCAGTTATATTATTTTCATGCGTGAGCATCAACGGCGGGTGCGGCTAGCAAAACAGGGGATGCTTACTCCTCCTGGGCACCTGATCCCACCTCTAGCTTGCTTGGGGTCCGTCGATGATGCTCAACTTTGTGCTCTATTGTGAGTGCTGTTGAGATTATCGTCAGGATCTTCTTTAACTCATTTATGTCACACTTATGCCCTTTGCCGTGTGGATCTCGTAAAGAAGTCCCCCGCGAGGGGTTTGACAGTAAGTGTTTTGAATATTTAACCCTGATATGGTCGCCATAGCACTTTCTATATAGACATAACCTCAGACAGTGCATGCATTTTAGATATTATTTTAATGCGTGAACATCGACGGCGGGTGCGGAAAGCCAAACAGGGGATGCTTGCTCCTCCCGGGCACCTGATCCCACCACTAGCTTGCTATTGGTCCGTCGATGCTCAACTTTGTGCTCTATCGTGAGTGCTGTTGAGATTATCGTCAGGATCTTCTTTAACTCATTTATGTCATACTTATGCCCTTTGCCGTGTGGAGCTCGTAAAAAGTTCCCCGCGAGGGGTTTGACAGTAAGTGTTTTGAATATTTAACCCTGATATGGTCGCCATAGCACTTTGTTTGACAGTAAGTGTTTTGAATATATTTCCCTGACATTGTCGCCATAGCACTTTCTATATAGACATAATGTCAGAGAGTGCATGAATTTTAGATATTGTTTTCATTTTCGTGCTTAAACATCGACGGCGGGTGCGGTTAGCCAACAGGGGATGCTTACTCCTCCCGGGCACCTGGTCCCACCTCTAGCTTGCTAGGGGTCCGTCGATGCTTAATTTTGTGCTCTATTGTGAGTGCTGTTGAGATTATCGTCAGGATCTTCTTTAACTCTTCTATACAGACATAACCTCAGACAGTGCATGCATTTTAGATGTTATTTTCATGCGTGAGCATCGACGGCGGCTGCGGCTAGCCAAACAGGGAAAGCTTACTCCTCCCGGGCACCTGATCCCACCTCTAGCTTGCTAGGGGTCCTTCGATGCTCAACTTTGTGCTCGATTGTGAGTGTTGTTGAGATTATCGTCAGGATCTTCTTTAACTCATTTATTCAGTCTCAAATTCGAGAAGGCAAGGCAAAATCATTAGAATTTCCATTCTTACAGCTGCGAACATTGGAACGGTTGCGAACCTCGGAAATAACGACATTCCGAAGTGAGACCAGGTGTCTTGGGGAGAGTCAGCGTCTCCTGATTGCATGCAACACCAGTCACAACAGCTCCATGAAAATTTGTCAATTACGGTAATTGTTTCGATGTACATTCTTGTGTACATATCAAGTAAATATTTCTTGTTTGGTGATGGTGCCGGTCACTCCATCACAATCCAGTATGTCACAGATCATTCTGGAAAGGCGGATCTGATATGCTTTTATTATACTAGTATCAATGATAATTTCAGCCGTTGTGTAACATAACCCTGAACAAGTAGCTTACTTGCAAGCCGTCTGGCTCTAATGACGAAATCTTCATATTTGGAACATGTCCTGGCGTATCGTATCAGTTGAGAATCAAAAACGCCATAAGTAGTTAAAGTTATAAGCAGTTAAAAGCAGTGTTGGATGTTTCAATGTCGTATTTGTTGTTCCTTGTCCCTTTCTACGTCTCTTGTGATGCTTGTCTACTTTTTTAGCAAAAGATGTTTTGGTGTTTTGCTGTGCTATGGATGTTGTTGATGATTACCTCCTTTCTTTTATAATAGATTTTAAGGGAGGCGATATGAAAGCTTTAAAGAAGATCCTGACGATAATCTCAACACCACTCACAATAGAGTACCAAATTGAGCATCGACGGATCCCTAGCAAGCTAGAGGTGGGACCAGGTGCCCGGGAGGAGTAAGCATCCCCTGTTGGCTAGCCGCACCCGCCGTCGATGTTCACGCACGAAAATGAAAAGAATATATGAAATACATGCACTGTCTGAGGCCACGTCTATATAGAAAGTGCTATGGCGACAATGTCAGGGGAAAATATTCAAAACACTTAATGTCCAACCCCTCGCGGGGAACTTTTTTACGAACTCCACACGGCATAAGTGTGACATAAATGAGTTAAAGAAGATCCTGACGATAATCTCAACAGCACTCAAAGTATTGCATAATGAGACATAAATCGAATGTCGTTCCCATAAAAGGACCAATTTAAACACCCAAACCGAGTCTGCCATCCTAAATTAATGATTTTAACAGAGAGGAACAACTTGACTTATTGGTTGGTCTTGGCTCAGTCTCCAAGATCTATCCAAAGCAAGCTCACTATATTTCATAAAAGATCGATTTGATATCATATTGACTGAACTCTTATTTATATCGGTAAATAAAAATGGTTTCCAATAAGATTATCTCCATTTGGGCGTTCTCGACTACGATTTAAAAAATGGCGCCCCCTCCCAAAAACAATTTATTTTACTGAAATCAAGATAAAAGTAGAGGGGAATTTTGTTGCACAATTTGTGTTTGTGATCTATACATTTCATTTTGAAATTTTGAATCATTGGTATAGAACATCTTTTACAAAAGAGGAAAAGTGAATTATAAATGCAGATGTGAGTTCAGTTATTCAGGTTAGTACGAATCTCCTTACTAGAAAACAATGCAATCTGGAGTGCGCGGATTCAAGGGGGCGTTGGGGAGCGTACGCCCCACCCTAAAATTTGCAAATCATAGCTTAAACGACCGTTCTCCATATAAAGAAGAGTAAATATTAGTAAAGCTGTACTACCTGCCGGTTAATACAATTGATTATCCACCGATTTCAATTCTTTAATAAATTTTCAGTCACGAAAATGGGTCCGAGAAGGCTGAAACGCGTTAGTCTCCGGGGAAGGGGCCTTTGCCCCCCTGGTCCCCCTGCCAGGGCTCCTTTCTGGACCCGCTAGGGATCTAGGCGATACCAGACCCCTTGCCATTTGTTATGCCCCCTTTATCTTAAAAGTTACATCCGCCACTGATTTGCATTCTGTTCATGGCAGCCTCCATATTTTACATGTGTGGATAAACCACGAATCTCGTCAAAGAGGACAGAGAGGATTAGTCCTCGCTTTACTTTCACTTTTTAGTTGATGATTTCCCAATCTTAATATTTCCTCAAATACATGAGTGTATATATTGAAACTTCCAGTAGCAAGGGGCTTACCTTACAGAGAACTTTAGAGCATAATGATTTTCTTCTATCAATGATTTTCGAACTTTAGAGCAATATGATTTTCGATGAATGTTTAACGTCTTCAAATTCATTAGCATCATTTTAGAGCAGATAAATTTACAGCATGGACCAGACATGCACGTTTTGGTTCATAAACCCTCGTCAGTGATCCTCAATCTAAACAATGAAATATGACCAAAATCTGTGAAAATTATGTCCTAAATATACCGAAAAACGTAGCAAAATGGCTGGGATATGATGCTACAGGACCCAGGTTTTAGAAATTTAAGAGAATTTTTAAACAGAAATTTTCAAATGCGTTTGAAGAAACGACCAACCGAAATTGATCGAACTTGGCTAAGTTCGATCATTTTCGGTTGATCGTTTTTCAACGCATTCTAAAATTTCTGTTATCAAAATTAAGACTCCCGGGTCTTAAAAATCAAAGGGGAAAAACTCTTGCACAACTTTGTTATTTTGCATATATCATAAGAGAAAATAGACATTTTAAATGCGTCAGAAGTTACTGCCCTTTGTTTTTCTGACCCCAAAATTATTATTTTTGAGAAGTGGGCGTTATAACCTCTCAGAAAATGTATAGTTTATGGTACCTTACCAGGCATGCAAAAATGCCCTATTGTACATCGGATACCTTAAATGATGCTATTCAATTTGAAGACGTTTACATTTATACCACTTGGTGAGTGTCACTGCTGGTGGACCAGGAGTCCCCGAGGGCACATGTTGCCAAGTTCCATCAATTTCGATTGATCGTTTCTTCAACGCATTCTAAATTTCTAGTTTCAAAATTTCTTGAAATTTCTAAAAAGTGGGTCCTGTAGCATCATATCCCACCCATCCTGCTACGTCTTTCGGTATACTTTTTCGACACAGTCACTTTCATACTTTATAGCATATTACATTGTTTAGATTTAGGATCACCGATGAGGGTTAAAAACCCGAAACGTGCATGTCTGGTCCATGTTACCAATTTATCTGTTATTAAATGATGCTATTCAATTTGAAGACGTTTAACATTTGATGGATAATTACTGAAGTTAACACTCAAGGAATGACTGACGTTGGGAAAAAGAACTCAAATCAGGGAATGAAATTCATACACAAAACCTAAATGCAGAATCCCAAAATCATGGTTCGTAGGAGAACTAAATCTTTACGAATACAAAGCAGAGATAAGGAGGAGATCACTAACAGTGAAAACAGCGGAACACACTCTAACAAGACGAGACATAAATGTATGCAAAGAAGAACTGATGATCTTCATGCTTTCGATATTCATTCTACTGGTGCGGTACCAGTGACCGCCTAGTTTTCAGCGTTTTAGCTAAAAGAATTGTAACTTACAAAATACTTCATTGAATAAGTGAATGAAAGTCAGACACAAAAGCCGAAATCAGATTCAAAAAAAAGAATCACAGCCGAAATGATTACAAATTCTTCAAAAAATATATAACAAAACTTTCTCTAAAGATAGATAGGACAAACAGACGAAGACAATATCACAACACCATAGAGACACGAAGGACAACTTCTTCCAATTAACAATCTCAAGAGTCGAGTGCAGGTGCCGAATGATAATGGCAAACTGCTGTTAAAACGCGCCATTCTAATTCGCAAAGTTAAAACATATTCAGGTATCACATGAATCTCCCTTATTGGCCACGGTATGAGAACCTAGAACAAGAAATTACCAAAAATGATTGTAAGAACCGCCACCCTGTATAATTTCGATGAAGAAATTAGATGCATTATAATTGCAAGAGCCCAAAGCCTGCTAAAGATTATAATTTCTTGTGGCTTCTGCTATTACAAAATATCATTAGAAAAGATTTCCACAACAAATAATTCAATTAACTTAACATGATTAATGATTTACTTTTTATAACACTGAATAATGAACGATTTTTTTCTGAAAATTTTGTTTATGTACTAGTAATGTCTTAGAATGAGTTTGGAAAAAGTACCAGTAGCCGCAGTACAAGTTACCGCCTTCTGCGATTCGAATTTGTCAGAAGACTGCTGTATCACTTACTGCCTATTTTATCCACTATTTCATTTTGTTTCAGTCCTTTTACAGCATTAATAAAAGTAATCTTTACCTGATGGTGTTGTTTAATGAGAAATCCTGAAACCAAATGACCGCATTGATAAACTGAATATCCCTACCTTTTCCTCAACCCCAAGATTCGTGTCAGTATCCTCTAATTGTTATTTCAACAAGTCTAGCGACCTAATAAGATAATTCATCGTTTAATCAAGAAAAAAAAAATGTGTGAAAGACCTCTGATGTTAAACGTCTTCAAATTCAATAGCATCATTTATAAACGGGTAAATTTGCAGCATGGACCGGACATGATTTTCGAAATGCAGTAGGTGGTAACTGGTACTGGGCGGCCACTGGTACTTTTAACTCATATATTTTCCATTTTTGAAAATTCTTTTTTACTATTCTGAATACTTTCATTTATTATGAAAAAGACGAAGAAAAAATTTTGTAATGGAATCTCACGATTTCATGTATTTGCAAAACAAAAGAAGAAATAGATAATAAACTATTCATGTTGTGTTATCAAAATATTGAAATCCAACCTGTTTCTGATTATCATGTAACGCAATTTCGTATTGCTCATTACACACATGCGCTAACAACATTTATAATTAAAAACCATGTTATTTACAGGGACTGAGTAAATTCATCAATAAGGAAAATAATGAGCATATCCCCAGCATGACGATGATCACAGTGGAGCACACACGAGAACAGAGGTGAAAAACAGACGTTACTAAGACAACAAAATTAACACTAATTCTAATATGACCTGAGATTTTTTTTCTCTATATCTACTGTAGATCTCGCCTGGTGTAAATTTTCCGATAAGCTTCAAGTTCACTAAGCTTCGCCCATTCTCCGCCACTATAGTTTTTACATATCTAGATATCACATGAAGCATATTACATATCTAATGCAATATCTAAATAAGTAGTGCCGAAAATGAAGCTCTCTTCATATCATTTAAAAACAATGGGGGAAGTTTCACTTACGGTATTAGAACATAGAACAAGAAAATTACCAAAAGTGATTTGAAGCACCGCCATCCTGAATAAATTCTATAAAGAAATTAGATGTACACTATAATTCAAAAAATTGCATTTATCCCAAACTATGTCAAACATGATAATTTCTTGAGGCATCTGCGATTACAAAATATTATTAGAAAATATTTAAGCAACAAACAATACAATTAACTTAAACCATTAAATATTTTTAAACCAAATACAAAAGCCAAATCAGAAGATGCCAGTTTGCATGTGTGCTTGACATGATTAATGGTTTACTTTTTATAACACCGAATTATGAACGATTTTCTCTAAACATTTTGATAATTTTGCTCATATAGTGTCATAAAGCGAGTTTAGAAATTTTTTTTTAAAGTACTGTCCAGTAAAGTTACCGCTTTCTGCATTTCGAAAATTTGCCAGAAGACTGCTGTATCACTTACCGCCCATTTTCTCCTATTTCCCAAACTGAAACATTTTGTTCCAGTCCAATAAAATTAGTCTTTACCTATTTGTTTGATGTCGTTCTTCATGAAAAATCCTGAAATCAAATGACCACATTGATAGACTGAATAATCCAATCTCTTGGTTGTCGTTATAAGAGACTGATTCTAACTAGCATTGTTACATAGCGAATATTACAAGTCTTCAAATTCATAGCATCATTTAAGAACAGACAATTTGCATCAGAAAAATCCGTTGTCCAACGATTTCTCCGTATTAAGACCTTCAATATTGATTCTTTTGCAAACATTTACCCACCTCGTCTTTTTCTCGCTTCTCATTTATTGGTTATCCGGAGTATCAGTTTGTCTGATTCTTGACGTAGGGAGCTAAAAATTTACAAAAAATGAAATACTGAAGTGAGAAAAAATGCAAGATGGGTGGCGACAATTAGTTTAATGTTAAGTTAAGTGCCTTCTTAAATATGGAGAAATCATTGGGTAACGGATTTGTCTGACTCCGCTCTGTAACAATTGTAGTGGGATTCAGTCTCTTGCAATGGCAACCAAGAGGCTGGATTATTTAGTCAACGGCATTGATAGACTGAATACCCCCACCTTTTCCCCAATTCTGAGATTCGTGTCAATATCCTCGAATTATTATTTTAACAATTCTAACGACCTAATAAGATAATTTATTTTATACATAATCAGGAAAAACATATGTGTGAAAGACTTCTAACAAATTTTCGAAATGCAGTAGGCGGTAACTGGTACTTTTTTCATTGTTTACTCAGAATAATTGTTAACTGACATGTTTAACATGTTTGAAAATAATAATTTTTTACTTTTGTAATTTCATTATTCTGAATACCTTCATAAAAATGAATTGTTGAGATGAAGAATTACATTTGTAAAGGCATGTCAATATTTCATTTATTTGCGAGGCAAAAGAAGAAATAGATAATAAACTATTCATGTTGTGTTTTCAAAGTATTGAAATCCAATCTGTTTCTGATTATCATGTAACGCAATTTCGTATTGCTCATTACACACATGCGCCAATAACATTTATAATTAAAAAACATGCAATTTACAGGGACTGGGTAAATTTATCAATTAGAAAAATAATGAGGGTATCTCCAACATGACGATGCTGAAGAGATCACAGTGGAAGACACACGAGAACAAAGGGAACAAACAGACGGAAACAACGAGATTAACACTACTTCTAATATAACTTGACTTTTTTTCTCTATATCTACTGTAGAACTCGCCTGGTGTAAAATTTCCGACAAGCTTCCAGTCCGCTAAGCCCCGCCCATTGTCGCCTGGAGAACAATATTAGAATAGAAATAACAACTAGGTAGCCCTGGATATTCCCCTCGAATCAAATTATCACCTCGCCGCAAACCGTGATTATCGTCAGGATCTTCTTTAACTCATTTGTCCAGTAATTCCCCGAGTCGCATAAACCAATCAAAATATCATTTCGCTGCTCGGTGTAAATTTGATTCAATTTCGGGGAATTTCAGCACTTTTCGCGGCTTCGTGATACCGGAGGTTAATTTGATTGGTTCATGCGACTCGGGGAATTACTGGACAATAAACGACGGATAGCTAGTTATTATTTCTAACAGAAACATCACATCAATGAAACATGAAGGACAACATTGTATATCTGAATTATCTCAACAATGTATAAACAGAATTCATTATAGGTGACGCCTCTCAAAACGAACAGAACTTTGTGGCGTAATTGCAACAAAAAACGGATATTACGTCAGATGTGGTTGATCAATCATAGAGCGCACGATATGTTATGTCAATATTGGAATATTTTTTCTATTATTTTTATTGTGACGACTTAGATGTTTTCCTACCTTTTTGTCGGAGAGCGTCACTGGAGATTAATATACATGTATCTCCTTAATAATTTCATTATATGACAAATATGGATAATGACCATATCCCTGTATACGGCACAAAATCGATAATTCAGAAAATCAGAAACCGAAGGCATACAAAATCAGGATAAAACAGAAACCAAAGCAAACAAACCAAAACCTCCACCACATGAAAAGAAGCGAACTCCCGATATGGGAGTGAGACCAGGTGCCCAGGAAGAGTAGGCATCTCCAAATAAGAATAAAATCTATTAATTCTGTTGTCCCAGTGTCTGAATCTGATATTTTGTCTTTCTTTGTTTGTTCGCTTTTTCTCGTCTCGTGAGAGTATGCTCCGTTGTTTTCACTGTTGATTATTTCATGTATCTTTGTTTTTTCTTTGTATTTTTCAAGTTTTTTGAATTTCTGTTGGTTGTGATATTTTTAATCCAATTTTGGCGTTGTGGTCAACTGTCACTCACAAACACTAGAATCAAAATATTTATTATTTCATGTACTACTAAATTATCCCCCCTTTCTGTCCATGCTACTGACGATTAATTATTAGTAAATGAAATAATAAATTATCAAAATTTGGTCTCTAGTACCTGTGCTTTTACTCTATGGTCTGACATAAATTCAACAAATTACATTTCGTAATCACTGATTTAGCATATATAATATAATATTCAAGCGATACAAATGAGTTAATTTAAAAGAAGACCCTGACGATAATCTCAACAGCACTCACAATAGAGCACCAAACTGAGCATCGACAGACCCCTAGCAAGCTGGAGGTGGGACCAGGTGCCCGGGAGGAGTAAGCATCCCCTGTTTGCTAGCCGCACCCGCCGTCGATGATAACGCACGAAAATGAAAAAAATATCAAAAATACATGCACTGTATGAGGTTATGTCGATGTAGAAAATGCTATGGCGACAATGTCAAGGAATATGCGCACATGGTTCACTAAATAATGAATGGTATCTCTGCTGGTGGAATATTAGTCCCCGAGGATATCGTTCGCCTAGATATATAGTTTCCCTGTCCTTCTGCTCTCGAAAATTTTTTAACATTATCTTATACTTTGATAAATTATTCTGAAACTAAAAAGTATATCCCTTAAGGCATAGAGCTCTCTGTTCTTATCTGGCTCTTTTGTTGAAATGTTCATATGGTTCACTAATTTTAAACTACAATAGAACATATAAAAGATAGACAAAACTATCATACTAGAGAGCACTGCTGAAATGAATATGATTGAGGATCACTGACAAGAGTTAAGTACCCGAAAGCTGGTCCATTCTTTAAATTTATCTGTTAGATTAAATTATTCTCCTTATGATTGTAGTATAACAGAAGACAGAGGGTTGTATCAAGTGCAGAAAAGACTGATGAGTTAGTAACCCCATCTGATCATGTATACAAGAAGCTGGCATTGCTTAGTACATTGTAAGTATCCAAAATAATATTACAGATGTGTTCTTGTCGATAATCTCGTCATTTCTGACGTTGGAATGTGCTTTGGTTCTTTGAGAATGACCTCTAGCCAGAATACCATGCGATGAAGGCGACGAAATAAACATGCGCACTAAGATCATGAAATCGAGTTTGGTAGGGTTTTTTTTTTAATCTAAACGTCGTCGACGTCACGGCAGGTGAAATATCCTTGTTGAAGTTAGGGTATCCTTGTTTAGTCAAACTTACGTCAAAAGTTACAATAAACAGAAATATCAATGTATCCTACATCTTGTATGAAAATATTTCAAGATAAAGTTGACAAATCGCATTTTTACCATTTCTGAAGTGAGCTGCGCGGAAAACATGCTTTTAATAATATATAATGTGTAAAATGAAAAGGCATTATATATTCTACAATTCCATTTGAAGTTTCGAATTCCTTAAATGTATCCTTAAATCTTGATGAAAAGTTCAGTGAAGATAGCATTCATTTTCCAATTTCTGAAGTGAGCCGCGCGGACATTCACTGCATGTGATAGTCTAGTTGCCAAATAACAATTATGGAGGGAACCATACAAAATGTTTTTGCATGACAGTGACGTCAATACCCTCTTCTATGATAAGCTCTGGCATCCTTGGGCATTTCGAAAGGGGTAGGGGCAAAAGTGACCATTTTTGGCCCCAATCATATTTTTTAAACGGTTCTATTTTCTTATTCATTATGCTTCCTCTTAACAAAAAAGGACAAATTTCATGTGTTTTCTCGAAAACCCTACCTTTAAGGGCAAAATGATTGAACATTTAGCTGTATGTCTTCACATCAAAATACAGATTTTCGGCAAGGGACAAACATACTTAAGTCCAGTCAATTTTGAGGAAAAAATAGTAAAACCTTGAACAAATTGCAACAGAAATAGTTTTTTTTTTGTCACATAATTATGTAGAGCATAACATATGAAAAATCTAAGGCTCAAATATTTGAGGAAATATTATTTTTGGGGGGAAATGTGACTTTTCTAAATGAAAATCACCAAAAATAGGAATTTTGTTTTTACTTTTAATTGGATGATGGTTTTAAAAATTAGAAAATGTGAATGTATAGTATTTTTGATACTCTTTCGGATGAAATAAGTTATAAGTTTCAATTCCTATTTTTATTGTGTGTTTTGGGGTAAAAAAGTAGATTTTTTGCCAAATTTCACAGAATTTTGAGGAAGTTTTAATTTCTTCTTGCTTCTCAGTTCCGCATTATTGCATACATTTGTTCAGTGATGTTTTAAAGATATATTGAAAGTTTTCTCTTTCAAATGACATTTATTTCATAGTCTTAATTTTTTGCAAAATTCTCGAAATTGTCGTTTTTAACAAAAACCTGCGTTTTCATGCAGAAATCTCTGATTTCTGTATATCAATTTAAAAATCCCTTATCCATTATGAAATCAATGATTAAAGGCCCTTTTCTAATGTACCTTTTCATGCTTGTTCAGATTATTTATGTTTTACTTAAATATAATCAATAACTGAAGTGTTTTTAGGGAAAAAAGGTATTTTTCATTCAAAAATCGCTGATTTCTGGAGAATATTATTGAATCTATTGGATTTGTTTGAAATGATAGCAGGAATGTATTTTCAACTGTAATTGTTAAGACTCATTCATAAATTACATGTTTGAAACAAAAAGGGTATATTTATATTTATACTTCATTTTGGGCAAAATGCCTGTTTTCTGTTTAAAAATAACAGATTTCTGGACAAATTCTATAGATTTATTATCTTAGCTTAAATTAAAAACTTAAAGCTATTTTCATATTGAAAATTAGTAATCTTATCAAATAAAAGTAAAAAGATGTAATAATTCATTAAAATCATTATTTTGAGAGTGTTTTGTTCAAAAACCACTTATTTTGAGAAAATAATTACTATATCATTCAATCTGCCCGAATTGACACGTGTCAGCTTTGATAGGATGCTGTTTCTTGTTATGAAGGGATAAGAATGTCATGCGAGAACTGAAATTCAGTTTATATGTTATTTTTGGGCAAAAAAAAACAACCAATTTTTTTGTGCAAAAAACACTTATTTCTTAAAACGATTTATAAAATTTATATATTTCAGTAAATCAAAGCAGGAAAGGTTTCCTATGATTTAGTGGCATTTAAATTATCAAGTGAAATGAGCTAGAAGAGATTGGTTTGATTATTTTGCTATTTTGGGGGAAATGACTGAATTTTAATTTAAAAATCGCCGATTTCTGGAAAATCTTTATTACTATAAAATGTTACATTATATATTATATTCAAAAGTGTAATCTTTGGTATATCATAATTTGTCCTTGTAAGATATATGAGTTTTAGGTATCCTTTGTTAATTTGTTTGAATTTTGGGGCAAAAAAAGATTTTTATATAAAGACATAGAAAAGGGGTAGGGGCAAAAGTGACAATTTTTGGCCCTGATCAAAAGTTTTGAAATATCATATTTTCTCATTCAGCATGCTTCTTGTAAACAAAAAAGCACATATTTCATGTGGTTTCTCTAAAACCCTACCTTTTAGAGCAAAACGATTGAAAGTTTAGGTCTATGTCTTCACTATAGAAATTTATATTTTAGGGACATACATACCTACCATAGTAGGCCCTAGAGCAAGGGCATGTAACAGGTTCAAACTCACATGAGACATTACTTTCAATATTCTAGATGTACATGAAAAGTATGACTTTGTCACACGTGCTTGCTCTATATATATACTTTAAAGTATGATGTTGATAGGAAATCTTGTTGTTAACATTTTATCACTAATTTTGGTAATAGTGAGCAACACTATATACATTTACAATATCATTTTTCTATTCAATTTTAATAAACATCAATATGAAAATAGCAAAAAAAGGGACCAAAAACAGCAGGTTTTACCCTTACCTCTTTATTATAGAAAGTATCATTTTTTAAATTACAACTATTATTACATTGTATCTTTATTTGCTATTTAACAGTTTATTCTTTATACTTATTCATTATGTTACTTCAATTTTTTTTTGTAATATTGTTATATTTGGGGTAAAATACATTACATTAAAGTACATATTAGCAAGCATTTATCTTTAGAAATCTTGATCTAAATATGTTTATTGCATTTAAGGAGGTCCAGGACAGCCAGACTTAAATTTGATCCTATCATTTAATTTTCCTAAAAATTACAAATGTTAATAATTGAAACATACTTTTTCTACATGCAAAGTTTCATCATTTTTTTACCGTTAGTTTTGAAGCTACTAACGTACATATATACCATTGAAAGCTTCAAAGTGGGCCGTAAATGTGACGTTAAAATTAATACACTTTAGGAAATGAAAAACAATTACAAATCTTCTGTAAAGGCAGAGTATTATAAAGTTCTGTATTTTTCATTTGGATACAATGTGGGCAATCGGATCTGTATAGAATTATACATGATCACTCAGACTTTTTAAAGAAATTGTCGAAAGGAGATAAATTTATGTCTATTTTCAAAACGTCTTTGAGTTGCAAATTTTTAATCGTAAAGTCCGTTTATCTGATACCCTATCATTTATTTTCCGTAAAAACTTGATGCTATCTTCTTCATATATCAAGTGAACCACCGATAAATTCCTGTTGAAATTTGACCGTCAGTTTTTAAGTTATAGCGATTTTGTTATCCCCTCCCCCTTATTTCTACGTTACCTAATCCTGACGTTCTTGCGAAAAACGCGCCAATATAGCCGTTTCTATTGTGACGTCATAATTGATCCAGAGATTTCCGATGGGGTTCTTTCGGATACTGTTCTGGACCCCCTTAAGTGCTTGCTTTTCCAATTGGTTTTATATTTTTCAAATAAAACAATACTTCACAAGATTTGAATATGTTGTAAATACCATGTACCATGTACAACTTGTGAGAATAAAGAAATTGAATTGAACTGAATATATTGAGAGGTAAATCAAGAAAAAATAAATAATTTGATAGGAAATCAAATTTTGTGAAATAAAACTTTCTGTAGTAATTTTCTTGATTTTAGCTTTTTCTTATACTTTTGCCAAAATATCAAACAAATGAACGAATAATACCATGAAGTACACATTACATTACATCACTTAGAATGACAATTATGATATTACATATACCTAGTCAACTCCTCTGAATATCATAAATAATGTAGCATTTTATAGTATTAAAGATTTTCCAGAAATCGGCGATTTTTAAATAAAAATTCACGCATACCCCCCAAAATAGAAAAATAATCAAACCAATCTCTCCTGAATCATTTCACTTGATCATTTAAATGCCATCAAATTATAGGAAACCTCTCCTGCTTTGATTTACTAATATACGTATATAAATTTTACAAATTATTCACAGAAATAAGTGATCTGAACACAAAAACTAGTTTTCTTGCCCCAAAATAGCATATAAATAAAATTTCAATTCTCAGATGAATTTCCTATCCACTTTTAATAAGAAACAGCACCTCATCAAAGTTAAAATTTACTATTTTTCAATATGAAATTACATTGACTCTATAATTCTAGCTAAGATAATGAATTTATAAATTTTGTCCAGAAATCTGTTATTTTTAAACAGAAAACAAGCATTTTACCCAAAATAAAGTAGAAAATATACCCTTTTTGTTTCAAATATTTAATTTATGAATGAATATAAACAATTACAGTTGAAAATACATTTATGCCATCATTTTAGACAAATCCAATAGATTCAATAAATATCCAGAAATCAGTGATTTTTAATGAAAAAATTACCTTTTCCTCCCAAAACACCTCAGTTATGGATTAAATACCAGTAAAAAATATAAAATCTGAAAAAGTATGAAAAAATACATTAGAAAATATCTTTCAATCATTGATTTCATAGTGGATAAGGTTTGCTTAAAATGATATACAGAAATCTCAGACTTTTAATTTAAAACACAGATTTTAAAAATTAAGAATATAAAATATATGTCATTTGACAGAAGATACGTTAAAGATATCCTTAAATCATCATTGAATGAATGTTTGCAATACTGGGGAACAGAGAAGCAGAGAGTATTAAAATTTCATCAAATTTCTATAAAATTTTACAAAAATTTGACTTTTTTACCCCAAAACACACAGTTAAAGTAAGGTTTGAAACTTGTAATTTATATCATCTGAAAGAGCACCTATAATACTATATATTCACATTTTCTTATTTTAAAAATCATTATCCATGTAAAAGTTACAATTTTTTCCTATTTCCAGCGATTTTTGCACAAAAAGATATCTTTTTCTAAAAAAGAAGTATTTCCCCTCATTAGATTTTCTTAGATATTTTATATGTCATTAAGTACATATCATTTTATCCTTTACAACAATAATTATTTCTGTTGCAATTTCTTCAGGGTTAAATTGAAATTTGACTGGATTATATAATGTTGAAATATGGTTGTTATCATTTTACCACTAATTTCGGTAGTAGTGGGCAATTTGGGCAATAACACTCATATTAAATGAGTATATCTATTTACGATTCAATTTCAATAAACAACAATATACTCTAATTTTAAAGATAAAAAACAGTAAATAAATATTTTTTTGAAAATAGCAAAACATGGGGCCAAAAACGGAAAATTTTGCCCCTACCCCTTTTTGGGTAAAAGTTATATTTTTCGGAGAAAAACCGTTGAAAATTGGGAAAATGCAATTACTCTTTCCATGCTGCAGCTAGAATAATTTTGGTATCAAAAGAATGAAAATGCAATTGCCCTTAAGTCTCAATGTTTAACGTCTTCAAATTCAATAGCATCATTTAAGAACAGATAAGTTCCATGACCAGAAATGCATTTCGGGTACTTAAACCTTGTCAGTGATCCTCAGTCTAAACAATGTAATATGGCCAAAGAGTTTGAAAGCTATTATATCCTTAAAAACTCAATTTAACAATTTACTCGTACATAAAATGGGAAATTCTATGGATTTTCGATGAGAAATCGTTTAAAATTGTCTCCTTTGCCATTAACTCTGACAATTCTCTGCTCCAAAACATTTACAGAATTTAAGAAATTTGAGCAGATGATCGGTCATATCTGTTGGTTACACAATGCAGATTTGATGTGCAACTGCAACAAATCAGCAAAAGAATGGACAGAGGTACAAGCGATTGGCATAATATTATCACTAAAAGTCTCAACATTTTCTTAAACATCCTTTGTCCACAAATACATCTTCCTTATGCATGACTGAAAATAATACGGATCTTAATATCTTATTGAAATGCTTCAATTAATAGTTGGTGGTAACGGTAACCCAATCTTATGGTTTATTTCATTTAACCTTACACTGAACCTGACATCAGATTTACTGTCCAGATTCTTTTGACCATGATAATTTTCTATGAATATGGTGGCCTCAGTCACCATCACTTCAAACTCTGAATTTACTTCTCTACTGAACCTGACATCAGATATACTGTCCAGATTCTTTTGACCATGGTAATTTTCTATGAATATGGTGGCCTCAGTCACCATCACTTCAAACTCTGAATTTACTTCTCTACTGAACCTGACATCAGATATACTGTCCAGATTCTTTTGACCATGGTAATTTTCTATGAATATGGTGGCCTCAGTCACCATCACTTCAAACTCTGAATTTACTTCTCTACTGAACCTGACATCAGATTTACTGTCCAGATTCTTTTGACCATGGTAATTTTCTATGAATATGGTGGCCTCAGTCACCATCACTTCAAACTCTGAATTTACTTCTCTACTGAACCTGACATCAGATATACTGTCCATATTCTTTTGACCATGGTAATTTTCTATGAATATGGTGGCCTCAGTCACCATCACTTCAAACTCTGAATTTACTTCTCTACTGAACCTGACATCAGATTTACTGTCCAGATTCTTTTGACCATGGTAATTTTCTATGAATATGGTGGCCTCAGTCACCATCATTTCAGACTCTGAATTAACTTCTCTGAAAACTACTTGAAAAGCTTCCAACACCTCTCCAATACCTTAAAATGTTGACGCGGTATTTCAGATGGATGCTTGATATGGCGAAATATACAATAGGTAACGGGTGGAATTAATTAGAAAGATTTTGTGCATGTACATTTTCAATGTTCTATTCTGTTTGGTTCTGAAAGTTAGTAAATGTGGAATGATAGTTGATTGTACCATTGTTGCAATTCTTGTCTTTTTGTCCTTGTTCCTTCCATGTAGAGTACACAATCTATATAAGTGTAAAAATAGTGTAACATGAGAGGAAAAGATGTGGCCGGACCGGTAATCGAACCCGATACCTTCTGCTATCAGGGCAGACGCTCTGATTCTGAATTCTCTCTCTCTGAATTCTGAATTTTCATATGGTGGAGGTTTTTGTTTATTTGCTTTGGTTCCTGTTTTATCCTGATTTTGTATGCCTTCGGTTTCTGATTTTCTTAATTATCGATTTTGTGCTGTATACAGGGATATGGTCATTTTCCATATTTGTCACTGTAACAGGAGAGGAAAAGATGTGGCCGGACCGGAACTCGAACACGAGACCTTCTGCTATCAAGGCAGACGCTCTTATCAACTGAGCTATCCGGGCACGATACCCGTTCCTGTCACACTCCTCTCCACCATTTTTTCAGGTTCCCACGCCCTCGAAACCTCACACGAGACTCCACATCACCGTGAGTCATTTAGTTGGACGCCAGTGAATTATTTAACAGGAGAGGAAAAGATGTGGCCGGACCGGGAATCGAACCCGACACCTTCTGCTATCAGGGCAGACGTTCAAGATTACCAACTGAGCTATCCGGGCACGATACCCGTTCCTGTCACAATAGTAAAGAAACTTCCGTATCCTCAAATGAAAAGGTAATGAAACTTAGACCTGCATACATGAGCTCCTTAGGTATGACATCAGTATCATCGTGATCTGTTCTGAAATCTGTTCTCTCAATACCTACATCTTTATTAACTTCAGTAGGATTTTCTTGAGAACCTATGATGTATAGAATGTGAGTTATTAATCAATCGGATGGATATCAAATTCATTCTCAATCAACTGATTGCAAGTTCATGTGAAGTCAATCAGTTGCACTTCACTTTCAGTGACTGAGAGAACGACACTTTGAGCATGCATTGGTGCTTTTTGGGTCATCGATGAACTAGTCAAGATATAGCTTTCCTGACTGAATCTTTTATGCCATCGTGATAGTAGGTAGCGATCAATTAAATATATGAATAACTGAAGTGTTTGGCTTTTGGGAAATATACGACCAGAAACAATCAAGGTTCAAGCCTTCAGTTCTTACATGTAATGGCCAGTTGATACACTAGAGTACTGTGTACATCAATCAACAATGAGCATCAGCTCCTACATATTTTTTCGACCTAATAACCTGAAGCTTTCTCTTTTTCAGATTTCGAAGTTTCAAAACTGAAGTAATCTTATCGTTACACATTGACGGAGAAATTAGAGCAACTCCATGACTAAGTCACGATGTAGGACACCTGTTTTATAAGCACTCATTGAGCTTGAATTATATAGTTATTTCAAGGCCAATGTATCATTTCTAACTCTATTTACCCATTACATACCTAAAAGCGGATAAGTTTGAAAATTTGATATTGCGAAAAATAAAATCGCACCATTTTTTAAATCCATTTAAGAGGTTTCAAATGCTCGGCCTTGGCAACACATAATATTGCATAAGCTCCCAAAGTAATGACCCCCCTCCCTTCCCTCTTCCGAAGTCTATCTATTTTTAGAATTCGCAAAAAATGAAAGCGGAAGTTATTATGTCGCTGCACTTGTAGTGTTTTAAAATGTACTTTTTATTGATTGTTAAAGATTTATGGTAAAAGTAAGTGTTTCTTAGCATATAGATATACACGAACAATTATTTGAACAAGGTGCATGTGTGTATTTTGAAGGAAAAGGGGTATTTTTTCGACAAATTTTATGTCAGAAATAATTCGAGCTAAATCCAGATCATGTCTAAAATGCTCGGTTTCATGGAGAGAAAGCAGAGGGTATGACCCTCTTGCTTTTTTTTCTGAAGATTTCTTATCAGATCCATGTATCATTTTAAGACCAGAGGGATTTATTGAGAGCATTCAGGGAGTAATCTTCCTCTGCATCCCGCGTCTCTGACGCATAAAAATCGCTCAGGACCCATTGAATCTTGATCGTTGTGACCCAACGTACGCATAATTCTCTTTCGTATAATGCATCCCCTTTAGTTTGTTTACATAAAACTTTCAGAGTCGAGAAACTGGAAGTGTATTATTCCGTTGATCAATGGCCAGTATTGGTGATTCAACGTACCCATACAGATACAGATGTTTACTAGTATATTTTGTCTGCTCTTTTAAACCTTACAGAGGGTTGATCATGTCTGTAGTATTGTACAAGAAATTGTTGCGCATCAAAATCTTTTGATATAAAAGTTATAAGCGCTTCGATGCGAGTCTAGAGCGAGGAATATTTCGCCGGTGACCATATTTCGCCGTTTCATAGTTTATTGAGTGTCACTGGTTATTGGAAATATTCATCAAGTTTATTTTTCAATATCCTTTCAAATATGACTGTAGTAGTCATGTTTTGATAGATTGTGATATATCCTGCACTCAATTTTGACAAAAAATTATCACAAAATGGGGAAAATTTAACGAGAACACCAAAATTTAGACGTACATGTAATTAAATAAGATACACATCAACAAAGACGGCGAAATATGGTCACCCCCAAAAACATGGAAACCAAATATTTTGACGTTTTATAAGGAAACAATGCATAAAATAAATTCTTTTTGTAGTTTTCAATCGAGAATGGAGTTAAATGAAATTCTAGCAAAAGCAAATATTGAATTGGCCTCCAAGTTTTGAGATTTTTTAAGAAATGTACGAAAATTATAGCGAAATATGGTCACTTGCTCTAACTTCTTATCATTCAGAATCAGATTCAGATGTACCGGTAAATGCAATATCATGAATATATACAATATATTTATGAAAATTTTTTCCAAGGTAAACTTTGCAGGATAATATGAATCAATCAATTCAAATCGTTTGATTCACACGTGTAGTAAGTTCTGTTCTCGTACAACATATACAACTGGTTTGTTTGTATAACGTCTCATGTACGAAGCCTCACTTGCGTAAATAAAGCAACTAAAGCTTAATTCAGCAAATTTGACTATTAAGACTGAAGTTTGGAGGATAGATATTTATTTCTAATATTTTTTTTCTGGAATATAAAAATCTTGTGGACATAAATTGCCGCAAGCCATTCATATCACTTGTATTCGTGATCTTAAGATGCTGTGAAAAAAGACGGTTTATAAATTATAGTACTTGGGACCCATAAAATTCTGCTGGGACCCATTGTTTTGGCTCGGGACCCATTAGTCAAATTACATTGGGTCCAGAGGACCCATTTAGATCAAATTGTAGATTAATCTCTGGCTTTCCTGCAAGCCCAGGATTGGCAGGAATGGGACTAGCAGTCAAAAGAAAGTAAATGTGATTCAGTTCTTTGCGATTTTGTACAGGATTTCCCAATTTTGATTTTCTTTCTTTCTATTTGTGCACTCGGCAACCCTCTACTGGTCAGTTGGCTGTATTGATGTTACATATATTGTGGAGAACTCATTGACCAACTGGATGCAGGATGTTTCGGTACAAAGACGTTTTGGTACATGATTTAGGTCGTTTCGGTACATATTATTGTTTTTGTACATTACCCAATTTTTGTCTGTTTAAAGAGGATATATTATCAATATGTTATTTATTACCACAGTAAGAGTTATTTTCGGTCATTAACATATTATATGATACACCCCCCCCCCCCCCCCCAAAAAAAAAAAATTAAAAAAATCATGTCCCCGAAATGTTAGAATAGAGTGGAAAAGCAGAAAACTTTTAAGTACACCAAACATTATTTTGATTACATAATAAATTGAACATGAACTTTTCTGTTAATTTTTTGCTTTTGTTTGTTTGTTTTTTTTTTGGGGGGGGGGGGAGGGGGAGATTTTTTCGTCATAAATGATTGGTATGTCTTAACGACAAATTGATTAATTAATCCGTTTTCTTTGCAATATTTGATTAGGCCTATAATTATCAGGTATAGGATGAAATGTTTGATCACCGAAAAATATAATTTGTCATCAAATAGGTACCAAAACTTGTTTTAAAAAAAAACCCAAATTAACACAAACTGAGATTATCAGTGATATCACCCTATATCTCAGAAAAAAAGATTTTGTATCAAAACGTTTTTTTGTTGTACTGAAAGGTCTTATCTTGTACTGAAACATCTTTCTATTGTACCGAAAAGTCCTTGTACTTAAACGTCCAGCATTCGACTAACTGCCAGTTGCAGAGTTCTCTAGCCAGGCCATACCCCTTTAAAGGTGCCTCATAGCCCCATCTATTATTTAAAGGGCGAAGTACTACCAAATTTCATGCCTACCCTCCACTTGTGTGTATAGTGTATGCATGTATGCAAGAGGGTGGTATATTTTGTAATGCTTGGATGGTCCGTATTTCCAACAGCTTTTACATGTATAAGTTAGTCACTTTAAGACTTTTAAAAGTTATACATTTAGTATAAGGTGCCACAACACCTGGATACCCTTGCCACGGCATGAACATGGTACACAACCGGGCCCTTTGTAGTCCTCCAGGTCAGGAGACTAAGTCCTCCCGTTCAGGTTTGATTTTGGTTTGCTTTTTTTCTGTTTTATGTAATGAATGCTTAAATGCTATTTAATCTTGACTTTTCTTCAAGACTCACTTGCGCACACACATATAGAAATAAAACTTCCGTCGAGACAAAATTTCAGCCCATATTTTGTATGGATAAGACAAAAAGGGGTTAAATAAGGGGTTTTAATTATATATTTTTTTCTTTTTAGAGACACTTCTATCTACATGTACCGTATAAGCTTGCTGCACTCTCTATCACTGTGGAGATTTACTACGGGCTACTGGTAATAAGATAGGCCCTGTTGAAAACTGTTCAAATGTTAACTCTTTGTTTGTCAGATTTTCAGGTTCATACAGTGCTCAAAGTAAAAGAAATTGTATAAATTTTTTGAATTGATGTGATGAAATAATATGTCAATCCCAACCTCTGAAAAGCTACAAGTACATGTACCTGCACTGTATATTAGTAGTGAAGGGGTTTCACATGTAGTTCTTTGATCACAACCCATTGACAGTGGTAAGATGGCTTAGATACATGTGGTTTATGAAAATTAAAGTATTTTATCTATTACATGTATGCTACAATATTGTAAACTTTATGGATGGAACCCAGAATTCAGTCACTTTGAGTCAAGACACTTAACAATTTGACTGGATAATCTATTGTGATAAAACTGAACCAAGAAACTGCCATTCAAAATGCATACTGAACAGAATAAGTTACTGAAAAATAATGTCAAGACCATCCACCAAATACTAGTCAAACAGTTCTTCACACAATCAATATAGACTACTTGTATCAATTTGTATCAAGGACTTTTCTTTTGCTACATGCAGTCTTAGGAATATACCAGTAGTCCATGATATCTTGATTGCTTCTTATAAGACTCAGATTTTCTCCACTATCTAAAAACTTCAGAGTTTCTAATATTAACCATGCTTTTTGTGTCGCCTGCGAAGCATAGCGACACTTAGGGATCACTTTGTCCGTTGTCCGTCTGTCCGTCTGTCCGTCCGTCCGTCCGTCCGTCAGTCCGTCTGTCTGTCTGTCACACTTTGGGTGTCACAGCCCATAACTTTTGAATGGTAAGTGATAGGGCTTTGATATTTCACATGTGTATTCCTTGTGACAAGACCTTTCTACACATACCAAAATTTTTGACCTAGTGACCTTGACCTACATATTTGACCTACTTTTCTAAAAAAATAAGAATGCTTATATCTTTTGATTGGTAAGGGATAGGGCTTTGATATTTCACACATGTATTCCTTGTGACAAGACCTTTGTACACATACCATAATTTTTGACCTTGTGACCTTGACCTAGATATTTGACCTACTTTTCAAAAAAGTTAAAATTTGCATTATCTTTTGAATGGTTAGTGATAGGACTTTGAAATTTCACTTGTGTATTGGTTGTAACAAGACCTTTCTACACATACCATAATTTTTGACCTACTGACCTTGACCTACATATTTGACCTACTTTAGGAAAAAAAATAATATTGTATATATCTTTTCATTGGTAAGTGATAGGGCTTTGAAATTTCACTTGTGTATTCCTTGTAACAAGACCTTTCTGCACATACAATAATTTTTGACCTAGTGACCTTGACATAGATATTTGACCTACTTTTCAAAAAAGTTGGGATTCGCTATATCTTTTGATAGGTTAGTGATGGGGCTTTGATATTTATCATGTGTATTCTTTGTGACAAGACCTTTCTAAACATACCATAAATTTTGATCTAGTGACCTTGACCTAGATATTTAACCTTTTTTCTTAGAACTGCGTATATGTTTTGATTGCTAAGTGATAGGGCTTTAATATTTCACGCATACATTTCATATGATGTGACCTTTGTTTTGTTACCAAAATATTTACGCAGTGACCTTGACCTAGTTGATTGACACTATTTTCTGAAAATTTGAGATTGACCATATCTTTCAGTTGGTAAGTAAGAGGTCTGATATTTCACATATGAATTTCATTAGACTTTTATAGTGATATCAGTAATTTTGAACCATGTGATCCACCTCCTAGAATAAACCGCTTCGCAGGCGACACAAGCATTCCTTGGATTGCTATTTTTAAGATTTATCATTTCTTTCTACTTGTAGGAAAAATCCTATGTCTTAAGATTGTTTGTCTCACATATCCTTGTGATATCAGGGTTTTTTTCCTTGTTTTTGGGCTGAATTTTGGCCCCTTCCCAATGCCAAATTTCCTCTATTTTTCCCAAAATATCACTCTTAAATTCCCAAAGAGGAATTCTGAAAAATAACCTTATAAAATAAGACTCAAAACCTGGAAGTCAGCACAAAATGTCCTATTTCTAAGTGCATCATCAAGTTTTTTATTCAACCCTTTCTCAGTTCAAGCAAATCAATGGATTAGCAGTGTTAATAAATGATACTTTTAAGGGTTATACAGTGGTGAGAATTTGTGTAAAAATTTTCCCAATTTCAGCAAAATGTCGCAAATTTTCCCAAATGGGACAGGCACAAGCACCTTCCCCAAAATAAAAAAAAAAAACCTGGTGATATCCTTGTGACAAAACTTTTTCTTTTGTGACGAAGGTTTCACCTGTTGACCTTGACTGTGCTCAGACGTTACATTACTTACATAGTACTGGTGCAATCTATACACCGCCATCCATAAATAACTATACAAACAAGGACATCATTCTAAATTCCTCATAAGTTTATCCAAATTTTTCCATTCTGAACATGAAAGATCCATAATAATTGACTTCACATATTTCAAAATTATGAATTGTGATAACGAAAATGGACATACAGACTTTTTTCCTCAGCACAATTTTTTTTCAAAAATTGTCATTTTTATATAAAAAACATAAAAATTCAAAAAATGCAAATATTTTGTTCAAGTTTGTTACAAATGATTTCTATAAGGTTCATCTTCAGAATTATGTAGCAATGGATTTGAAGCTGTGTATTTTCTAACAGCAACATGAACAGATATGGTGCATATTAGTTCATGGATGGCAGTGTAGATGTGAGCTAGTGGTGGCATGGTGATTCATTATCACAAATACAACTTGTTTGCTTGAATCGATGCAAAGTCGTCTAAGTTTTCACTTCCCCTTTTGATTGTTATTCTAGAGTATGTGAAAATCAATGACAGTACCAGTACATAATGTTTTCCAAAGGAAATAATCAATACATTGTATTCCATAACATTAGGCCACATGCATCCGTGTATGCATTCATAAAGTAAAAAAAAAAAATGTGACCTTACAATGTCTTTCCTCCTGACCTTCTTAACATCATAATGTGGTGTAAGGGTATGGTAAGTACATGTAAGCTTTTACACGGACTCAGATACTGAGTGATAAATTTGATGTCAGCCTGTCCCAGGTTCTAATGATGGCTTAATAGCAGCAATATGATTTTTTTTCCATTTACAATGCTGTACAATGGTGTTAGGCAACACTAAATTAATTCAAGGGTTTTCTTGTTAGCTCTTAAACTATATACCATGCATACAATTACACATGTTTATGTTTTTCAAGATTGTGCTTTTTTATATATTTTGCAAGTGTCATAAACTTTTATTGCAAGACCTTTTAATGAAACCTTGACTGTTGACCTGATGGCCTTGACCTTTAAGTTTGGTATATATGTACTTTTCACGAACTCTAAACTTGACGATATCCATGTGTGTTTCTTGTGACATGACCTTTCCATTGGTTCCAAACTATATTACATTTGTACCTTATGACCTTGACCTTAGAGTTGACCTACTTTTATGAAACATAATCCTTTTGTATAACTTTGAATAGTGAGTGATATTCACTAAGAAGGCTTTCAAATTTCACATGTATATTCTCTGTGAGAAGACATTTCCATTGGAATAGAAATTGTTACTATGACCTTGACCTTGAAGCTTGACCTACTTAAGAAAAACGTTGATTTTGTGCATTTTGAATGTTGAGTGACATGGCATATATGTTTTACAAATGATTTCCTCTTGGCATGACCATTCCGTTCCTTTATTCCCTATACCGGTAACAGTTTGAGCTATTTTCATGACAAACACCCCAAAACAGGAAACCGCAAATTATATAACAATTCTCTGAATTCGACTTTTTGTGAGTTTAACGTATATTACAGGAACAAGCATATATATTTTTTTACCTAATTTAGATATCATGAATTATTACAAAAAATGTATAAGATCTGCAAAATGATTATTAAGATAAGGAAAACTTAGCTAAAACAAACATAGTCTCTTCCTTCTAACCTTGAAACAACTAGGAAATCCATGATTTTAATTTGTTTGTTAAGTAAGATGAAATGAAAATCACGTTTGACACATCAAATAGAAGAGTGTTATTCTGAAATAAACACAGAAAAAGGAAGTTCTAATTGGTCTCTTTTAAATTGTACACTACATGTACGTGTATCAAGAGTTATGTTATTTGTGATAGTAGGTACATCTTATTAACTTATGATAGTCTTCCCAAGTTTTTCACAAGTGGAGTAAGTCATCAAAAATTTTGAATAAGTGGTGGTGAAGTATATGAAAGAATTCTTTTGTTCAATGTTTAGGCCACTCATGGGATTTTCAAGAGCTAGATAAGTATTACAATGTTTACTAAGGTAACTCAGGTTTGTTTTTATTTGAAAATTTTATCCTTCCTGATTGAAGTATCAATGCAAGTTTGCAAGATTATGATATGCATCATTATTTTTTTTCTTTTCACATTTGATTATCAAGTGTGGAAGCAGTATGAGGAAAACATACTAGAAAATGGTGGATTTTTTTTTTGGTACAGTATCATACAGAAAATATGAAAACTGTACAAAAAAGAAATTTCTTACTAAAAATTAGATGGCAACATTTGAGCTAAGCCAATCACAGGCTCTCAAATTGCTCATCTTATTTGTGAAGAATCTGTGAAGAAACCGTCTTCATGGTCGTCATGGATCCTGCCTTCTATGATAGATGAACAGTATCATACTTAAAAAAATATGGGGTGCGAACTTGAGGCCTTCAGCATGCTCACCGGCATGCTAACCAGGTTCACTACCCACTACGCCAAGGGTAGTTGCCATCTTAAGTCGGTTAGAAGGTATTTGCAAGTTTCTACATGAACATGATGAATAAGAAGGGGCTTTGCTGAAGCTCCGCCCACATCTTATTCATGTAGAAACTTCAGAACACCTTCTAACCTATACTCAGGGCAACCCAGAAACATTAGTGTCTCATGATGCAGTACTGCACACTTGCAATTAAACAAATACAGGAAATGGAAAGCATAGGTACTTTACTTAACATAGCATACACCTGAAATATTTGATGGTTTTTTTTAGTATTTTTATGTCTGTAACCATGGTAACTGTCATAGAACTTATTATACACCCCCCCTGCAACCAAAGTTTGGGGGGGGTATATAGGAAACACCTTGTCCGTCTGTCCATCCGTCCGGTTAAGAAGTTCTTAAACATGTTAAAGCAGATAACTCTTTAAGTGATATACAAGTGATAGGGCTTTCATATTTCATACATGCATTCACCATAATAAGTACTACATTTTGATACCAAGACATTTGACCTAGTGACCTTGACCTTGAACTTTGACATTGTATATATATATATAGATTCCTATGTCATACATGTATCCGTGTAGAGAAAAACGTCCCGCGGGGGTTATAATTTGTCAGTTTAGGGCAGTTCTAGTTTGAGTCGGAGAATATTTAAAAAAGAAAAGCCTTTTATGTTAGAATAATGATAATTCTGTTTAAGATTATGTGATGAGGAAGTGTGCTCAAGTTGTTCAGTGCATCTTTACATAACGGTATCTGAGGCAGATTAAATGTTTGAGTGGTTCACATCCATGTTTGTATCACTGAAATTTACACTGAAGTTAATATATAACTATACCGGTAGGACTTTGGTAAAAGCAGGAAGTATTTTGTATTTAGTAATAGATACATTCTTGTGGTTTTGAGTTAAAAGATGAAGCATCACATAGCATGGTTAGAGAGAGAGAGAGAAAAAAAAACCTCTTTGTTTGGTAATCAGAATTTTTTTAATACAGATACATGTATTACATCTGCATGCATTGTAAACTGGAAAAAGTTTCATCATGTTCATTCATTTTGATATCCTATATGACCTCTAGCTCTGCTATATAGTTGTAACAGGTTGAGAGGCCTGTTTGTGTTTACTTGGGTAAAACAGAGTCAAGGACTGGCAAGAAATACTTGGTTATACCCTTCAAAATAATGAGTCAATCACATTCATTACAACTACATGTACAATAGCTTTGGCAAATTTAGAATTTTAAGAGTTGGGGGGGGGGGGTGTCCAACTACCACTTTCAGGGGAGTCCAGCATATGGCTTGAGTAAAAAAGAATGTTAACACGAGGAGAAAAAAAACAGCATTTCAAATTTCAGGGGATCCTGACCAACTCCCCTCCCCCCTTTCCAGATCTGCACTTGCAATGATGTAGAGATTGAAGACATGATAATACCAGTATATCTTGAATCTTTCTATCAGACTATAACCTTTACATCCAATTAAATTTATCTTGTTAAGATTTATCTACTGTAACGGATATTATCAATGATAAATTCAACAATTATAAAGAGGAAAGATGAAAGATATATAATACACAATTACAATTTTCCGAGTTTGATAAAGAGGAAAGAAACAATTACAATTTTCCAAGTTTGATGTTGAATATATTATATGGTGGATTGTCATTTGATAAAGATGGTCATCTGATACAAGTTTGTCTTCCTCCATATAGTGTTCGATGATGTACATGTGTGTCACTGCAAGTTACTAGTATATCAATGGTTAAATCTGCAGGTATCAAAGATCAATACGCATATTGTAGTATTGTTTGTTTGTGCTAATCAAAACTTATCAACTTTGCAAACAATTATAAAGTTATGAAAAAGTGCTTTACATTTCTTTCATTATACAATTGTTTGACCTTGTGGAATCTGTGGTTTTCATTGTGTTACATGTAAAAAGAACTACTGTCTGCACAGATCACTTGAGAAATCGCAAAATTGAAGTTTTATCTACTTTAATGTTGGCAAATTTTCTGATTGAAATTTATATATGGGGATAGATCTCTAACTCTCCTAACTAACAGTGTAATATGTTTGTACGACCAATACTACACTCACAGTGAAAGATTATGGTTTCATATAGGGAGTTTTCTATGTAAATTTTGGCATGACGTTGTTGATATTTAATATTGAGCCTATGGAGGATGTCAACAATGTCACGCTAAAATTAGCATTGAAAACCCCCAACCTAAAACTATACTTTGTCTCTGTGAGTTTAGTATTGATCAGATAGACTTATAACTTAAACTGTTTGTTACGAGAGTTCAAGATCTATCATTCATTGTAAATTTTAATTTGAAATTATCTAGATAAATGAGTTCAAGATCTATCATCCAATGTAAATTTTAATTTGAAATTATCTAGATAAATGAGTTCAAGATCTATCATTTTAATTTGAAATTATCTAGATATATGAGACAAAACTTAAATTTTCCAATTTCTGAAATGAGCTTGATTTAAAGAGAGAATGTTAGATGCCCTTGCATGATTGAAAAATGTAGTTAGGAAAATGTGAGCATTGAAATTCTTTTTATATAGCAGTAGTTGCTAAGACTGAGTTGGAAAAAAAATTCAAGTTGACAAATTCATTTTACACTCACATACCATGTTAAACTTCAACTTAAATCTGATTCTACTGTCTGTGCGGCTCACTTTGGAATATGGATAAACATGATTTTGATTACTTTATCATGCAGAAATTCGAATGAAATGGATACCACTTAATAGATCTAGCTTAGTCGTAACTTTTGGTATAAGTTATACCATAGTCAGTGATTGACGTTGTGACATCATTGTTAAATTTGGCGACTTCATATTGAAATTGAACATTGAAAACGTCCCATCTAAATGCTATTTTGTCTGTATAATATGATTACATAGTAACCATGACGATGTATCATATACCAAAATTTACGACTAAGCAAGAACTATTTAATGATATAAAGTTTATTTAAGAAATAACAACTAGCTAGCCATGGTTTGTTGTCCAGTAATTCCCCTCGTCACATGAACCAATTCAATTATCACCGAGTCGTGAAGCAGCAAAGTGATAATTTTATTGGTTCATGCGACAAGGGGAATTACTGGACAACAAATCACAGCTAGCTAGTTGTTATTTCTATTCTGATATTGTTCTGCGCTAGATCTATAGTACGTGAATGGGCGGAGCTTAGCGAACTGGAAGTTTGTTGGAGATTTTACACCAGGCGAGTTCTGTACTGTACATATAGGGAGAAAATCTCAAGTCATGTTAGAATTATATTTTTTCAACGCAAAGTAGTCAAAATCATGTTTATCCAGAGCTGAGCCTTGTCGACAGTAATTCTTTCCTCTCTTATATCCTTAGGCTTGTACTTACAGGATATGCGTAGTACAGCCCTATTTTAGCCAACGGGAGAACAATTTTCCGTAAAAATTTTAAGGGAGGAATTTAAATTTTATTGACATACTTGTACTTACAAAAATGTAGTAACTACTGATAAAGATTTTCATATTGATTTCATATTTTTCAGTAGAAGATGGGATTTGGAACAGATTTCCAGGGTAGAAAATCCCATGAGACCTTGCTACAACTTCAGGACCAGGAAATCAAGCTGCTAGAGAATATAAAGCGATGCCTACAAGTCCGTATAAAAAGCGACAAAAGCTACGCTGATTCCTTGTCATCTCTGGTGAAAGAAGCACAGAAATTCACATCTCCGGACTTTCTTCCATACTGTTCTATGTTTCAGGTTAGACGAAATACTTTTTCTGCCTGTAATTTGTTTAAAACTATGTAGTAAAATTTTAAATTTAGTTTATATTCTTGCTTGTTGAAAACAAAAAAGGTAAATGAAATTTTGCCATCACAAATTCTGATTTTTTTTCGGAAAAGGAGCTTCAGTTCTTCAATCAGAATAAAGGAGCTACTCTATGGATGTTAATTGTAATTATGACCAGGATGTATTCTGATGTTGGCTTTCGTACTACATTTAATTAGTTTTATGAATTCTGTCATACTTAATCTAATATATTGTCTTTGTACTATTAGGCATGGGACACCATTGTAAAACAAACGGACAAATTTGTGGAATACTTAAATACGAATGTGAAAAATCTGACATCGACCACAATGACTCGCCTCTCAGACCTCATCAATGACAAAAAGGCAGCCAAAAAGTTCTACTTTGATGAGAGGAATCGACTGGAGACTGAATTCTCTAAGGTATGTTGGCTTTGATTTCTTGGGCCATTTTTATACGCCCGTCATTTGACGGGACGTATTATGGTATGGCGAAGTCCGTCCGTCTGTCCGTCTGTCCGTCTGTCCGTCTGTCCGTCCGTCCGTCTGTCCGTCCGCCTATGGAACGCAATAACTTGAATACGCGTCAACGGATTTTTATGAAATTTATACATAGTGATCAGACTGTGGAGAGGAAGCCGCCTTTCGATTTTCAGGTTCATCCGATTTGTCGTTACAGAGTTATGGGACTTAGATTTTTAAAATACAGTGAAAATATACTAAAATATTTAAAAATTATTTAAAAATCTATTTCTGGTCGAAATGTTTTGAAATTTTGTATACTTCAAGTAGAAAGGATGTTCTTTGACATATGTAACGGGTTTTTAATTTTTTTGTCACATAACCGAGATATTGTGTGTAATAGGAAGGGGGGGGGGGTTATATGCACATACATTTTAAGCTAAGGGCAAAATATAGGCGCATGGAACGCGATAACTTGAATATGCGTCAACGGATTTTCATGATATTCATACATTATGATTGGACTGTGGAGAGGAAGCCGCCTTTCGATTTTCAGGTTTATTCGATATGTCGTTACAGAGTTATGGGACTTAGACATTTTAAAATACAGTGAAAATATACTAAAATATTTAAAAATTATTTAAAAACCTATTTCTGGTCGAAATGTTTTGAAATTTTGTATACTTCATGTAGGAAGGATGTTCTTTGACATATGTAACGGGTTTTTAATTTTTTTGTCGCATAACCGAGATATTGTGTGTAATAGGAAGGGGGGAGGGGTGGGTTATATGCACATACATGTTAAGCTGAGGGCAAAATATAGGCGCATGGAACGCAATAACTTGAATATGCGTCAACGGATTTTCATGATATTCATACATTTTGATTGGGCTGTGGAAAGGAAGCCGCCTTTCGATTTTCAGGTTCATTCGATATGTCATTACAGAGTTATGGGACTTAGACATTTTAAAATACAGTGAAAATATACTAAAATATTTAAAAATTATTTAAAAATCTATTTCTGGTCGAAATGTTTTGAAATTTTGTATACTTAAGGTAGAAAGGATGCTCTTTGACATATGTAACGGGTTTTTAATTTTTTGGTCGCATAAGCGAGATATTGTGTGTAATAGGAAAGGGGGGGGGGGGGGGGGGGGGGGGGGGGTTATATGCACATACATGTTAAGCTATGGGCAAAACATAGGCGCATGGAACGCAATAACTTGAATATGCGTCAACGGATTTTCATGATATTCATACATTTTGATTGGACTGTGGAGAGGAAGCCGCCTTTCGATTTTCAGGTTCATTCGATATGTCGTTACAGAGTTATGGGACTTAGATATTTTAAAATACAGTGAAAATATACTGAAATAGTTAAAAATTATTTAAAAATCTATTTCAGGTTGAAATGTTTTGAAATTTTGTATACTTCAAGTAGAAAGGATGTTCTTTCACATATATATCGGGTTCTTGAATTTTTTGTCACATAATCCAGAAATTATGTGTAATGGGGGGGGGGGGGGGTTTATATGCACATACATGTTAAGCTAAGGGCAAAATATAGGTGCATGGAACACAATAACTTGAATATGTGTCAACAGATTTTCATGAAATTTGTACATTTTGATCAGACTTTGAAGAGGAAGCTGCCTTTCGATTTTAAGGTTCATCCAATTTGTCCTTATGGAGTTATGGGACTTAAATTTTTTGGTGTTGTGAAAAAAATCCCAACGGGCGTATCTTGCTGCGTGAGCGTAGGCTTTATTTTGTATTTTTCTATAAAATTGTACATGAGTGCCTATGTTTTGAACACATGCTCTTTAGAATTAAGATACTTGATGGTAATATTTGATCAAATATATGTCAAACTTAATATACTTTTTGCATATAAATTTATAATGTAGTAAAGCAGCCGAATTTGTCTAGAAAACGGAGGAGAAATTCTTTTAAGCATGTCTTAAGCATAAGTTTTGAATTAAAATTTGGTGCATTTGTTATTTCATGTGTACATAAAATCAGTTTAATTTGCCATGTCATATGTTGAAGGTCAAGCTGTCAAGTTACTGATCAGTTTAATTTGCCATGTCATATGTTAAAGGTCAAGCTGTCAAGGTTACTGATCAGTTTAATTTGCCATGTCATATGTTAAAGGTCAAGCTGTCAAGGTTACTCATGAGTTCAATTTGCCATGTCATATGTTAAAGGTCAAGCTGTCAAGGTTACTGATCAATTTAATTTTCCGTGTCATATGTTAAAGATCAAGCTGTCAAGGTTACTGATCAATTTAATTTGCCATGCTGTGTGTTAAAGGTCAAGCTGTCAAGGTTACTGATCAGTTTAATTTGCCATGTCATATGTTAAAGGTCAAGCTGTCAAGGTTACTGATCAGTTTAATTTGCCATGTCATATGTTAAAGGTCAAGCTGTCAAGGTTACTGATCAATTTAATTTGCCATGTCATATGTTAAAGGTCAAGCTGTCAAGGTCACTGATGAAATACATGAAATATATTTAGGTTACACATAAAAAATTCTGTTTAATTCTTGAAAAGAAACAAACAAATCCTCTTTTTTTAACTGCATAATTTCCATCATCAGGTTCAAGATGAAGCACAGAGACATAAAACAGAGTACAGTAGATGTGTGGCAAAAATGTCTACTGATGAAGCAAAGTATAATGATTCAAAATCTAAAGGTAAGTAAACGTAAAAATCAAGGTTCTTTTTGTCTATTTCTAGTGATGAAAAAGTATTTCTGAATTATTGTCTTTTGTACATGTAATTTAGAGATGTCTACTCATTTAGTACTTTTTTTCATTCTGTGGCTATGCATGGCCAGCCAGTTTTGGTCCTTACAGAGAATTGGTTAAAAAAAAATATTCCATGTTGATAGCTTTTCAGGAAGTTAATTTTGATACATATGATATGAAGATATGAGTTTTAAATGGATTTGAGGAAAAAATAACTAAGGTGCACAATTTGTTTTAATGATTGCTGGATTGATATTCATGAATTATCATGTCTAAGGATTAATGATCTTTATTTTCAAGGTGGAAAGAAGTTGGAGGAAGCCAAGTCAAAATACCACAAATCTGCATCCAAGCTCCACAGGGTACATAACGACTATGTGTTGTCGCTGAGAGAAGTAATGTCTCACCAGGAAAGCTACCTCCGGCAGACACTGCCCACTCTGTTAGACTACCACCAGGCCACACAGGAAAACTTTGTCAAACAATGGTGAGAAGTTTATGATAGACATACCTGTCAACTTTTTTCAGACAAAAGAGGGTCAATGACCCTCTTTGGGAAATGAAAAAGAGGGTCATAGCGCGCGAACCAAAATCGCGACCTTTTGCTTGTGTCATTATGAATAAAATTTACCCCCCCCCCAAAAAATACATGTCAGGTCAATAAAGTTCATTTTACTGTAAGACATGTAAAGCATATATATATTTATTGAAATTGTAATATTGCATAATCATGATATTGTAGTACATGTGTAAAATTTTAGGACTTCATTAATCAAGGCCTGAAGGTTCAAAGTTGAATTTGTTTGGCTAGATAACATATTTTTATTTAGTTATTGCTTTACCATGATGAAGATTCTTTGTGAAATGAACTCTACATTTCTCTGCTTCAATTGTTTTAAACACTCTAAAAACATTCGTTCCTTTTCGTCTGCATAAATCTCCGTGTTTACGATCGTCTTCCCATTGACATTTCCATAATAATCCAAGCCCAGATTGTTTAAACAACATGAAAGTGGCTAATTACTTCCCATATCACTAAACAAACAACCCAATTTACCTGTAACTGCAGGTGTTTTAATGAAAAAGTCACAGCTGGAAATTTAAAGTCCCAAGTAATAGTCGGAACCAAATCGAAATCGGGTGATTCCCGGGTCAGCACAAAAAATCGGGTGAAAGGCATGACCCGCGCGGGTGATGAAAAATAATCAGGTCAAAGGGTAAAAAAGCGGGACTGACCCGCCGAAATCGGGTCAGTTGACAGGTATGATGATAGATGTTAAATTTATATGAATGATCTAGTATTCGGTCTTTTCAGTATAAAGAGTAAATTGCATGGGGACATTATCTGACATGAAGTAATTCTGACGTCACCAATTGCTATGTAAGCTAACTAAACATTCAGGGCAAAGGAGCTTCAAATATGATGTTTCTAAAGGAATTTAAATTATTTCATAAAGGTTTTTTGTCAGATACTGTCCAAAATGGTATTGAGAAGTAAGTCCTTATAATATAAAAAACCAAAGCTGTCAACTGACCCGATTTCGGCGGGTCAGTCCCGCTTTTTTACCCTTTGATCCGATTATTTTTTATCACCCGCTCGGGTCATGTCTTTCACCCGATTTTTCGTTGCTGACCCGGGAATCACCTGATTCCGATTTGGTTCCGTCTATTACTTGGAACTTTAAATTTCCAGCTGTGACTTTTTCAATAAAACACCTGCAGTTACAGGTAAATTTGGTTGTTTGTTTAGTGATATGGGAAGTAATTAGCCACTTTCATGTTGTTTTAACGACCTGGGCTTGGATTTTTATGGGAATGTCTATGGGAAGACGATCGTAAACACGGAGATTTATGCAGATGTTTTTATAGTGTTTAAAACAATTGAAGCAGTGAAATGTAGACTTTATGCAGATGTTTTTATAGTGTTTAAAACAATTGAAGCAGTGAAATGTAGAGTTCATTTCACACAAAATCTTTATCATGGTATAGCAATAACTAGATAAAAAAATATCTAGCCTAGCAAATTCAACTAGGAACCTTCAGGCCTTGATTAATAAGTCCTAAAATTTTACACATGTGCTACATTATCATGATTATGCAGTGTTACAATTTAAATAAATGCTTTACTACATGTCTTACAACAAGGACTTATAAACAGTTTATAAGTCCTTGCTTACAATAAAATGAACTTTACTGACCTGTATTTGGAGGGGGTAAATTTCATTCATAATTTCACAAGCAAAAGGTCGCGATTTTGTTTCGTGCCCTATGACCCTCTTTTTCATTTCCCAAAGAGGGTCATTGACCCTCTTTTGTCTGAAAAAAGTTGACAGGTATGTAAAAAACTCAAATGACTTTGACCTTGAACTCTGACCTACTTTTGAAAATTTAGTTTGCATGGTCTTCATCAATTCAACTGTAAGGGAATTTTATATTACATGCATATATTTATTATTACCAAGACCTTTCAATTGAGACAATGACCAATAACATGGTGACCTTGACCTGAACCTTTTACCTACATGTACTTTTTGATCACTCATACTTTGCCTGTATCTTTAGCTCTTCAAGGGATAGGACTAATATTACATGCATAGACTCCTCATGACAATACTTTTTGAATTTTAGAAGTTGTTTGATTTTCAACCAAAACCTGCTACTGTGAGTTACATGTATGTAATCTTTGATTACCCTATGTTTGATAAAAACCTGCTACGGCTAGCTTTGTAATCTTTGATTTACCCTATGTTTTTCGTTTGTATGACAGTAAGGACATTCTCCAGGAGTATCATGACCTAACCAACGTCACTAATACAGAATGCTGTGAAATATTCAAAGCTGCCGAGGAAGCTGTTGATAAAGTCTCGCCAGAAAAAGAATACAGCAGCGAAGATTTTGTCAAGACTTATTGGTGGGTAGTTATTTTCATACCAGATGTATGTAGAGTAAATAGTTTGCTATTTTTGTTTATCCAAGAATTGTACAATGTCAGTATGGATGATAAAAACAGATACATTTGAATCTTGAACTGAATAGACAATTTTCATATTACATTGTAACGCTAAACTTTCATTTTAGACACTCCAAGACCTGACATCACAACTTTTGATGTTGTTGTTCATTATGACATCATAGACCTGTTTCCTCTTCACATTAAAAAGTTGCGTCAAATTTTGTGATGTCGGGTCTTAACCTATATAAAATTTATGTCCTCTGCGGTAATGTGAAAATTGTCTATTAGAATTCTATGTACAAATTTACATGTATGCATTAATGTAAATTTCAAGAATCATCATTACATGTTACACCTCCTTGCCAAAATTGTGAAATAGTCTCTTTTATACATTTTAATTCCAAGTGATCAAAAATCACCCAAGAATCTAAAAGCTAAATCTCTGTGTAAAATATTACATTTAGAATTGTACTGATTGTTTGTCCATTACCTTTCAGTTCTGATCCTATAGAAGAGTTCAGTATAGCATTCAGTCAGGCGTTATTGTCAGACTATAATGGTACACTGAAGCCAGATGTAATGGCAGTAGATAATCTGACCCGTGATGACCTGGTCAAAAGGTATATATTATTTATGTACATGTGCTTTAGATACATCCATTTTTATACCCCCGCCATATAATGGTGGGGGTATATAGTGATGCACTTGTCCATCCGTGCGTGCGTCCGTCCCACCTGTGGTTTCCGGACATTTAAAGGAAAACTGTAACAGATAAACAATTCATTTCTTGCATATAGCTTTTACACCAAGAAATACAGGTCAAGTTCGAATATGGGTCATGTCCCTCAATTTTGTGCAGAGTTATGCCCCTTGAAACTTAGAAAAATTCAAAATTTTGTGGTTTCCGGACATTTAAAGATACGCTGTTATAGATAATCAATTCATTTCTTGGATATACTTCTTACACCAAGAAATACAGTTCAAGTTTGAATATGGGTCATGTCCCTCAATTTTGTGTAGAGTTATGCCCCTTGAAACTTATTTTTGGTTTCCGGACGTTTAAAGGAAAACCATTACAGATAATCAATTCATTTCTTGCATATAGCTATTACACCAAGAAATACAGGTCAAGTATGAATATGGGTCATGTCCCTCAATTTTGTGCAGAGTTATGCCCCTTGAAACTTAGAAAAATTCAAAATTTTGGGGTTTCCGGATGTTTCAAGGAAAACCATTACAGATAATCAATTAATTTCTTGCATATAGCTATTACACCAAGAAATACAGGTCAAGTTCGAATATGGGTCATGTCCCTAAATTTTGTGCAGAGTTATGCCCTTGAAACTTTGTGGTCTCCAGACATTTAAAGGTAAACCGTTGTAGATAATCAATTCATTTCTTACATATATTTATCACATGATACACCCTTTATTCGGTTACATAAAGCCATTTCATAAATAAATTTTATGATAACACGTTACATATCGCTCTGCGTGAATACGATTGGTCAATTTTGGAGGTGTGTCTCCTTAAATATATCTGATTGGTCAGCGCACTAGCCGAATCACGTAAACTATGATAAATTGTATTCCTACGCATTGTTGTCAAACAAACAGACGACAAAAAAGAAAATCTAGCGAAATGGCCACGATGCGGCATCTTCCTTGGCCTACCGGCTCCCTCGTAGAAATAGATGGATCAGGATTGGGGAAAATAATGTCATCAGATATGTCTACAGGCGATTTCATGTACGAAGTGGAAATTGACGGCACAGATTTTAGAGTAACATTACCAGAGCATCGTCTCACATTGTTGCCAAAGAAGAAGCGATTCCAGAATGTAGATGAAAGTGAAATTGATAACTTTGTGCACAATCAGACGAATAAAAACACTCTATCGATGACCATGTATGACCTAAAACTGCTGAGAAACTATCTGTCCAGCATAGGAGAACAGAGATCTATTGAACAAATACTGGTTGGCGAACTGAGTCAGATACTTTGCAAGTTTTTCCTGGGTATTCGAAAATCAGATGGATCAAATTATGAGCCAAGTTCACTCCGTTGCTTCATGTCAAGCTTTGATAGACACTTGAAAAGGTTAGATTATGGGTTTTCTCTTGTTACTAGTGATGAATTCCGCAAAGTCCGTGAGGTACTACAGGCCAAACAACGGGACTTGAAAAAACAAGGCAAAGGAAATAAGGAAAATAAAGCAAGTGCGATAAATGACGAAGAAATAGAAAAACTATGGGAAAGTTGCCAACTTGGAGACAAAACCCCTGAGAGCATAATCAATACATTGTGGTTTTATAACACTGTGCATTTTGGTCTTCGTGGTTCTGATGAACACAGGTCTATGCAGTGGGGAGATGTAAAACTAAACCGAGATTCGTCAGGCGTAGAATTCTTGGAATTCACCGAGAGACAAACTAAAACAAGACAAGGGGAAAACCCGAAAGATATTCGTGAAGTGAAACCGAAAATGTTTTCAAATTCCGAGAATGCAAACCGTTGCCCTGTTGAAGTGTACAAAACATACGCTGCCAAGAGACCAAAAGATTACTGTAATGCTGAAGATCCGTTCTATGTTGCGACACACACCGTTCAAAGCAGCATGAAATCAAATGCACAGTGGTTTAAACGTCAACCTATCGGTGTCAATAAATTATCTTCAACAATGAAGCGTATGACCTCTATCGCGGGCATCGAAAAGAAACTAACTAATCATAGTGCACGTAAGCACCTTGTACAAAAACTAAGTGAAAACAACGTACCTGCAAATCAGATTATGCAAATCACGGGTCATCGGAACATCCAGTCCATTAATAATTATAGCCACATCAACGAAACTCAACACAAGGCAATCTCAAAGATTCTCTCTACACCAAGCTCGTCGGCTGGATCCGCCACAAGCTCTATTTATCTCGCACAACAAAACAATCATATTCAAAACACTGCCGCCTCTACAACTTCGAGTACTTCCTCGTCATGTGTCAAAATTCACGGCGGTCTAAACACTTTAATCTCCGGTAATGTATATGGTGGAAGCATAACTGTAAATGTCATGTCCAGCACACAAAATTGTGGAAGTCCTCCTATGAAAAAGCGCCGAATCTTGCCAATAGACTCCGACAGTGAATAGTCTACTGTACTGTACTGTACTGTACAGTAACATTTGATCGTGTGACAAATGTGACCTTGTTAAATTTAGACTCATATTCATTATCATTGAATTAATTGTTGTTATTAAATTAAGTATGCATTAAATACTAAACAAATTTGATTTTTTTTCTCTTTATGCACAGAACATCTATAGATACGATGGGGAACTACTTCTCGTAGCGTAGGAGTCATCCAGCTTCTAGGTCATATAGCGTGCTTCGCCTCTAGTTCTCAGAAACGTTGATTTCACGTTAGAAATACACAACTTTTGGCAGGATCATGTGATAAAAAGAATCTCAAATGAATTTTCATGTCATACGATGTATTATGAAACTCGTTGTGTGTTTTATATCCCCTCGCCAAGGCTCGGGGATATAAAACACACAACTCGTTTCATAATACATCGTATGACATGAAAATTCATTTGAGATCCTATATATATAGCTTTTACACCTAGAAATACAGGTCAAGTTCGAATATAGGTCATGTCCCTCAATTTTTTGCAGAGTTATGCCCCTTGAAACTTAGAAAAATTCAAAATTTTGTGGTTTCCGGATGATTAAAGGAAAACCGTTATAGTCAATTCATTTCTTGGATATAGCCCTTACACCAAGAAATACAGGTCAAGTTCGAATATGGGTCATGTCCCTAAATTTTGTGCAGAGTTATGCCCCTTGAAACTTTACTTAAAAAATTCAAAATTTTGTGGTCTCCAGACATTTAAAGGTAAACCGTTGTAGATAATCAATTCATTTCTTACATATATATATATAGCTTTTACACCAAGAAATACAGGTCAAGTTCGAATATAGGTCATGTCCCTCAATTTTGTGCAGAGTTATGCCCCTTGAAACTTAGAAAAATTCAAAATTTTGGGGTTTCCGGACATTTAAAGGAAAACCATTACAGATAATCAATTCATTTCTTGGACATAGCTCTTACACCAAGAAATACAGGTCAAGTTCGAATATGGGTCTGTCCCTCAGTTTTGTGCAGAGTTATGCCCCTTGAAACTTAGAAAAATGCAAGTTTTTGTGGTTTCCGGACATTTAAAGGTAAACCGTTATAGATTATCAATTAATTTCTTGCATATAGCTTTTACACCAAGAAATACAGGTCAAGTTCGAATATGGGTCATGTCCCTCAATAATGTGCAGAGTTATGTCCCTTGAAACTTAGAAAAATTCAAAATTTGTTGGATTCTGGACGTTTAAAGGAAAATTGTTACACATTTCTTGCATATAGCTATTACTCCAAGAAATACAGGTCAAGTTTGAATATGGGTCATGTCCCTCAATTACGTGCAGAGTTATGCCCCTTGAAACTTGGAAAAATTCACAGTTTTGTGGTTTCTGGACATTAGAAGGACAACTGTTACAGATAATAAATTCATTTGTTGAATGTAGCTATTATACCAAAAATTACAGGTTAGGTATGAATATGACTCAATTTTATGCAGAGTTGTGATCCTTTCAACTTGGAAAAAAATCAATAATTTTGTGCTTGCCTGACATTTAAATGAAAACTGTAACAGGGAATATATTTATTTCTTAGATATAGCTTTACATTGAGAAATACAGGTCAAGTTCAAATAAGAGTCACGTTCCTTAATTTTGTGTTGAATTGTGCCCCTTCCAACTTTTTATACATTGCTTATATGTAAAATATGCCGGGCGGGGGTATCATTGATCCTTAGATCAACAATAAATTTCATTATATTAACGTCAGGATATTTCTAATTGCAGTTTCTTTTATTGCTTGTGCATATATTAACAAAATTATTTGATAAACCTTATCAAGAATACTCAAACCAGTGATGAATAAAACTTTGTGGGTGGATGATTCTTTAACTATTGTCCAACCCCACCCCACCCCTTTCTCCTAACAGAGAAGGGGAAAGTTGAGCATTTTGTTTTGCCTTTGTGTAAGGGCCAACACTTGATACATATCTGCTTGATATTGTACAACAAAATAACATCCTATGTACACAAATGTGTGTTATTTTATAGAAAAGAAGACTTTATAGAGACAGAGAGTCAGATGGCAAGTTTTGATTAATTTAAAAGTAAACTGATTGATTTTGTGCATGTAAATGGTATGTACATACATGTTTATATATGTGTGTTATTTTGTAGGAAAGAAGACCTGACTGAGACAGAAAGTCAGATGGAAAATGTAATGAAAGAGAAACAGGAGAATTATAACTTGGCTCAGGAACAGCTCAAACAGTTTGGTCCCACGAAACAACAAGATAGAGAGTAAGTTCTGATTTCTGTAGATACTGAAACTAAGCTTTTCCTTAAGTTACAATAAGCAGAGGGAAACTGTTTGCCCATTTTTGGCCGGATTGCAAAGCGATTCCGGTCTATAGATTGACAATGTCTGTCTGTCCATCTGTCTGTCCATCCGTCTGTCGTCAACAATCTGGTTAAAGTTTCTGGTTGAAGTAAAATCTAAGGAACTGTATGCAGTAGAAACTTTATATAATACATGAAGGTTGCCCATGACAAGACCTTTCAATTTATGCCGTAACAATTGACCTAATGACCTTGACCTTGGACTTTGACCTAGTTAAGATTTTGGTTAAAGTTTCTGGTTGAAGCTAAATATGAGGAACATTATGCAGTAGAAACTTATACATGAATGTTGCCCATGACAAGACCTTTCAATTTATGCCTTAACATTTGACCTAATGACCAATATACCTTGGACTTTGACCAATTTAAAGATTTTGGTTAAAGTTTCTGGTTTAAGCAAAATCTGAGGAACATTATGCTGTAGAAACCTTATATTATACATGAAGGTTGCCCATATGACAAGACCTTTCAATTTATGCCGTAACATTTGACCTAGTGACCTTGACTTTGGACTTTGACCTAGTTAAAGATTGTGGTTAAAGTTTTTGGTTGAGGCAAAATCTAAGGAACTATATGCAGTAGAAACTTTATATTATACATGAAGCTTGCCCATCACAAGACCTTTCAATTTATGCCGTCACATTTGACCTAGTGACCTTGACCTTGGACTTTGACCTGGTTTAAGATTTTGGTTAAAGTTCCTGGTTTAAGCAAAATCTATGGAAATGTATGCAGTAGAAACTTGATATTATACATGTAGGTTGCCTCTGACAAAACCTTTCAGTTTATGCCGTATTATTTGACCTATTGTCCTTTGACCCAGTTTGTGACAAAAACTTGCTTTGCAATACGGCCATACCGTCTTTAGCGGTGTTTTATTCGTTACATACTGACATTCATCCATCAGTTTTAATAGGGCAACAGAAGTTGTGTGTGCTTGTTAAATGTGAGTCCCATGACAGATTGACACAGCAAAATTCTGTGGTAGCTTGAGCCTATGTAAAGATACTTGAAGTATTCACAGACCTGCCTACTTTTACTATTTTGGCATAATTTTCATGATTTTTGACCGAAAATTACGCTCTACGCTTTTGCTGCTCAATTTTACGCCTGTAACATATTTCCAAGCAGAAAGACTTTAAAGATGTTTGAACCAAGAAGTATCCTTGCTCACAAAAATTCTTTGTAAATTGAGCGTTTCAATTGTGTGAACGATTACGATTTGTAATAAAAATTTCAAAGTTGGGAAAAGACGATGCCTTTTTCTTTGTAAATTACAATAAATTGTTTATATTACTCTTTACTTCCCTAAATTACACTTTCTTTAGCAAAATATTACACTTTTGGTAAGAAACAAGTAGATGGGTCTGTATTCATGCAACAATTTTGCTTCTGGAGGAGTTACATGTATTGTATGGTCTATTTTTGACAAGTGTTCAGCTTTTATCCTAAAAATGGAAAATTTCTACAGAGTATGATCTAATAAGTTTTTTGTGTGGAATATAATAGGGGATGCATCTTCCAAATCTTTGAAGATGCATCCCCTACTAGCAATGAATAATTATTCAATCATTGGTGATAATGGGGGGTCACTTTAAGACAGGTTTGACTGTATAATTAAGTTTTAAAATTCCTTTATTTCAGATACCTTGATCAAAAACAAGAGGTTGCAAAATTACGATATGAATTAAATGATGAGCAGGGTAAGGTTTGTGTGAAGCAGCATTTACTGAAGGAAGTTACAGAGGTTCTTGATAAAGCTGGCGATGACCTGCCTGATGTATTGGACTTCTCTATGGACTCTGATAGGCAGGACGATACGAGTACGGTAAGTTGATGGGGTTTTACTAAGAAATGGGAAAATCACATTTTTAGCTTGCCGGGACGAAAAAGTCCGGAGAGCTAATGCCATACCCTCGGCGTCGTTGTCGTCGTCGTCATCAGTAGACAAAACTTTAACCTGGGCTATATCTCTTGAACTATAATGGGTAGGGCTTTGATATTTCACATGTAGATACCTTGTGACGAAACCTTTCATTTGAGACCATGACCTTTGACCTAGTGACCTTGACCTTGGACTTTGACGTACTTTCAAAAACTTTAACCTGGTTTCTGACTAAACCTGTATAGGCGAGCTATGTAATCTTTGATTACCCTATGTTTAAACATTGTTACATTGTGCTCAAACCATATTGATTACAATTCCAAACTTGAATATGGATTCTAGAGCACTTACTGTACATGTATAAGAATTCTTAAAGTACATATTACATGTATGTTAGGACTGAAAGGCGGTCCAATCTTTACTCTATTGTGCTATTCATTAGAAACGTAACAATGAACCGGTTGGCCTGCCTTTGGTCTAAGTATATGTCCATGTAGATGAATCATAATCAAAACTATTAGATAATGTAAAAGGCAAATTCTTTGACAGATGTCGAGTTCCAGTAATCACCACTCTTCTGCCTTGGGAGGTGGTCTGAAGAAGATTAAAAGTTTAGGGGGAGCGTTTACAAAAAGAAGTAAAAGTACCGTAGATGAGAAATCAAATGTCAGTAGTTATGAGGACAATGAGATCAGCCAGTCATCTAACGGCCCTGTATCAGACTCCGCTTCAGCCTCCAGCTCACAGGTTTGTCTCCCTTTGATTTCAAGTAAAGTGGAAGGAAGTTTGATTGTCACCGTGGAGAAACTTTGATTATGTGATAGACTGTGCATGTGGATCTAAATTTGATTTAGATTTTCATTGCAAAGAAAAGCTAGGAATAATGTTTGATCAAGATATTTGAACTTTATCTGTTCATAGGTTATTTTTTCTTCTAAATATAGTTTCAGAGCAATGGAAGCCTGCCTCTAGAGGAGGAAGAATGGTTTCATGGTGTTTTGCCGCGTGAGGAAGTTCAGAGGTTGCTTTGTAATGACGGAGATTTCCTTGTTAGGGAGAGTAAAAACAGAAAAACAAACGAAACCCAATATGTACTATCAGCATTCTGGCAGGGACACAGGCACTTCATTATACAGTATTCTGACGTAAGTTTACTGATGTCGAATCTAATTTTGTGGTGGTGTGTGTGTGTGTGGGGGGGGGATATTGTTTTGTATCATCTGTTTGTTAGTTTGTTTTCCTGATTGTCTGTCCATACTTTTAACTTCAGTCAAAACTATAATTCACCATTGGCAGTAAATGTACATGTACATGTACATGTATCTTTCATCTTTTAAAATTACTGAAGTGTCGTCATGAAAGTTATGCTCATACCATGGTTTTTTACCTTTAATTTCATAACTCAAAAATATAACATGAAACTTTATATGAAAACAGCATTATTTATGAATAGTATCATATAAAGTATGAATAATTTGCATGAGCATTAATTGTGTCAAGACCTTTCTTTCATATCTTGACCTTAAGCTTAATGACCTTTACCTTTAGATAACACCTCACAACTCTAGAAGAAAAGCTACCGATAGGGGCATTGTGTTTTACAAACAAATTGTTTTCTTGAAACATGTACATGATGTACACCTGCAGACTTAAATATATTCAGAAATGTATTTAGGCAGAGAATTTCACAATTTTGATAGATTAAAATTGTGTACATGTATAGTGAAATCAAGAAATTGAAAAGTTTTTAAACAGTCTAAGTAAAAACTGAATGTTTTTATTCATATCTACTACATACATGTATGTTTAGAATATAGAATTTGCTTGTTTTGTACATTTCAGCATGAAGGTTGGAGATTTGAGGGCCGTCCTTTTCCAACCATTGGTGAATTGGTACGACACCAACATAAATCTGGGGAACCGGTTACTACCAAGTCTAAAACCATTCTGAAAAGTCCGATATTACGGGAACAATGGCAGCTAAGGAATGACGACATTTCTCTGGAAATGAAAATAGGAAATGTATGTATCATCATGCTTTATTTTGAAAAATAGCCAGAGTATCCTTTATGTAATGAACATCCTATTTGTACCTTTCACACTTAAGGTAATTGATAGTTGTTATGACTTCTGGACAGTGTCTGTTGCAATTATAAAATCTTTCGTTCTGACCCCATTCACAAAAATTAAAGCTAAAATGTAGAAAAGTGAAAAATTCAACCATCAAACTATCATAAAATACTGTAAGTGAATTACATTTACTTGTGGTACAATAAATATTTATATTATTCATTGGAATGTACAATGAAAATGTACACAAACAAGATACATGTATGTACAATGTCATATGCTTTTTTATAAATTATTGGTATGCTTGTACAGTGTGAATTGTATGTACAATGTAATTTTGATACTGTATGTGAATACATGTTACAAATATTCCTTATAATGTCTTGAATTTTTCAGGGAAATTTTGGTGAGGTATACAAAGGAGTATATAAGCCTAAAAACTTGGTTGTAGCTGTAAAAACATGTAGAGACACGCTCTCTGATGATCAGAGGAAGAAATTCTTACAGGAGGGAAGAATATTAAAACAATACGACCACGAGAATATTGTCAGATTTATCGGCATAGCGGCACAACGTCAACCTGTGATGATTGTTATGGAATATGTGGCAGGTATGAACAATATATTCTGACATGAAGACTTGGATTTGCCAAATTTATATTACTGTAATGTAAATGTACTTATTTCAGCTTAACCTAAAATGGTGATAAGACGACAAATTGAGTCATTTTACTTAATGTACATGTACTTGACCTACATAATGTATGTATTTTAGCACAACTTAAAATTGTGAAAACAGGGCAAAATTGAGTAATTTTACTGAATGGCATTATTGTGATAAATTCTAATGAAACAAAACAAAAATGTCAAAATGCTGATTTTACAGTGCAAAACATCCAAAATTCTGGCTCTGCTAATGTGTTGCCAGAAAATCTCATTTTTGCCACTGTAAAATCAGTATTGTGGATGTGTGAACTTACAGTGTCTACATATAAAATGTTGTGAATGGTCCGTTTTTCAGGAGGTGCATTGCTTGGATTTCTCCGTAAGAACGGGAAAGCTCAAACGAAGAAACAACTGACCAAGATGTGTGAGGACGCAGGGAGTGGAATGGCGTATCTGGAGAGTAAAAACTGTATACACAGGTGAGTATCCTCTCATCAAGGCTGTGTCAGATTCAGTGAAAATCTCATCACTCTGCTTGAACTTTATTTCTGATAATGAATGATGATTTATTCTATCTGCACATTGTATCATCTGAGTTGATCAATGTGTTCAACATCCTCTTTTGACTGGAACGTGTGTAACACAAGTCAACACAGCATCTATTCTCATGACAACAAATATTAAAATTTCTTTTATCCAATCGCCTTTCTACATAAGATTCCATTACCTTGACCTTTTTGTCCTCTCATCTTTTGCAGCACACATGTATTTCCTAGATTTCATTTTCATAACCATGTTACATGTATATTGTAAAGAATTTCTTAGAAAACCTTCCTTTATAATGTATTGATTTCTCTTACAGAGATTTAGCGGCTCGTAACTGCCTCGTAGGGGACCAGAGCGTAGTGAAGATATCCGACTTTGGTATGTCACGTGAGGAAGAAGAATATACGGTATCAGACGGCCTCAAACAAATCCCCATAAAATGGACGGCACCAGAGGCACTTATGTATGGTAAGTAATACATAACGTTTATATTATACCAGGTAAACAAAAACATACACATATGCTTGAAATACAAAACTACGTGTAAATCAGTACGAAAAGTTGTCTCAAAAAAGTGTATGTTGAGTGGTTACAAATCTGCTTTTCATTGTGTGTAATATACATGTATGTACAACGTATATTAGTCTTTATTCCAACTGATGAGAAAGAATTTGCTTACCATATTTGAAATGAATAAATTGTTAAGAAACAAAATTTACAGTAAGAATATGAAAAAAAAGATTACCTTGTGACAGACAAATACATGTAATTGCACTTTTATAATGAAAAAAAGAAAGAAAATAGGGATTTAATAAAATATTAACGTGTAGATATACAATTTTTAAAGCTGTAATTTCTTTCAGGCAAGTACACGTCACTATGTGATGTATGGAGTTTTGGGATTCTGATGTGGGAAGTATTCTCCTCAGGACAGACACCGTATCCTGGACAGACAAACAATCAAGCTCGCGAAAAAATAGATGCAGGTTAGAACATTTTCAAATTACAGATATTGCCCTGTATAGTGGTACAAAATAGACAGAGGTGGCAACATTTACTTCCTCAAAGTTTGTTTCAGTAATAACATTAATAATAATAAAATTATTAAATATTATCAAATGTGAATAAAAAAAGTCTCTTCCTTCAACTACCCAATCCAGACTACTTGAATATCTGTCTGTTTGTATTTCACATTGTAATTTCTTACTTTTTGCAGGAATTTACATTGTAGACAAGATATTTAAATTGCCTCTTGCAAAGATCCACTTTTAGAAATTTGTATAGCTTTATATTTTATAGCTTTTTTTTCATAGCTTTTTAACATAGTGATCAAATTATAGTTAAGATACAAAAAACTAAATTGTAATAAAAAGTCAACTATGCATTATGAAGTAATAATTGTTTATGTTTAATTTAGGATACAGAATGCCGGCACCTGAGGGCACTCCTCCAACATGTTATGACTTGATGCTCAAATGTTGGGAGAAAAATCCAGCCGATCGACCACACTTTGCTGGAATTGTGAAGGAACTGAAATCTATTGGCAAAAAACTTTGAGATGTTCCATAAAATCTTGGCATGCACGGCAATACTTTTGTGATGTTCCCTGTTAGATTTTAAAGGAACTGAAATCTATCAGCTATAAACTTTTGAGATGTTCCATAGAATCTTGGCATACAAGGCAATAGTTTTGATAAGTTCCCTGACATAAGCTTGTGTGAATTTGGCTTGTCTTTCTTACTGTCAAGTAAAGTTTATAATATTATACCTTCATGCGTGAAATATTTATTGATGATAGAAGAATAATGGGGTTTTTTTTTTCATAATACATTTGTACTACTGAATAAAGTAATTCTGTGCATTCTAGATTATTTTAAAGCTTAAGGTATCCATTGTACAAATAAATATCAAGTGTATTATGTAGTTAGAATCATGACATATTTTTACCTAAATATACCTTATGCAACGTAAAAAATGGTTTCTATCATCATAAGTCAACATGCCAACCTTTGCTCAATCGACGGAAACTATCGAGACACTGCCGAAGATTACCGAGATAATTTTAACACTGTTTAAATGGACAAGACGTTCGGGAGATCTCCATTTGTACACTGGATACGTTAAAAACTATTGGAAAACATGTAAGTTTGAATTAGAAAAAAAAAAACCACACTAATTCTAAAATTTACCAGATCATACATGTACATGTACATGTATGTCATGGGTCAAAAATTAATACCAGATTTTACAAAGGGGTCAGAAACTAAGTGCAAAGTTCTGATGACAGCAAGTACATGTACAAATATATGTGTTTCTCTTTTACAAACAAAGAGAAGCTGTTAGCACAGATAATCATTATAGATATATAATACATAGTTTGTTAAAAACAAATAGAGGACACTGTGATACAGAATAGAGTCTGTCAGATTGGTAGAAATACTCATCATAATTGTTTTTCTCCCTATTTACATGTAGCTCAACTTTACAAAGAAGAATGAGCTAAATGTATTGCTATGCCCTAGGTGTCGATGTCTTTTTAGAAGTTTGCACAAATATCTGATGTGTTGCTTGTACCAAACTTGTGCATCTCTGGTTCAATTTTCCAAAATTAACCAAGACATACTTTTCTTACTTGAATGATTTTATATTTTCATCTGCATGTACTCTACTGTCCGCGCAGCTCACTTCAGAAATCGGAAAATTAATGTTTTCTCTAATTTGTTGGCATCTTTTCCGATTAAAATTTATATAGGGGGATAGATCTCAAACTCTCATAACTAACAGTGTATGATATATGTCTGTACGACCAAAAGTATGCTCACAGTGAAAGAAAATAATTTTAGATAGGGAGTTTTCTATGTTAATTTTAGCATGACGTCGTCAACGTTCTCCATAGACTCAGTGTTAAACATTGGCGACGTCGCGCTAAAATTAACATAGAAAACTCCCCATCTAAAACTATTTTCTTTCACTGTGAGCGTAATATTTGTCGTACAGACATATATCATACACCATTAGTTATGAGACTTTGAGATCTATCCCCCGATATACATTTTAATCTCAAAAATTGCCGACAAAGTAGAAAAAAGTTCAATTTTCCGATTTCTGAAGTGAGCTGCGCGGACAGTAAATGTGGTTATTATCATTTGGGGAAATTTCCGTGAAACGACCATTACAACCGTACACGTGAGGGTAATGTTGACGAAATAAGTTGTAATTTTCATGTGGGGGCTATTTTTGCAATAATAAAACAATAGCGAAATTACCTTAACGCAAAAATTTCCCTCCATACGAAAATTTCCATGTTGACAGTAATTCCAAATATTATAACAGATAATTCCATATATATGAAATGAACTTGATTTGCTTTATTGCTTAGAGTTGTACGAAAAGCAATTCATTAATTTCTCCTGTAAAGATATCATGCTTCCCAAAGGTGAACTTTGTTATCTTTGATAAACCTACATGTATGTTTTCTTTCTAATTTCCATTTCTATAATTTTTCTTAGAGTGAAGTTAATTTATAAATGTAGTGCTCTTTTATCTAACATTCTCTCTCTGAACTTTTTCCTCATCATATATGTATTTAATTTATCTTGTGTATTTTTTTCTGTAGAAATAACAAGAGCAATGCTGTTAGCATTCTAAAGACCTTACTATTCTTAGATTATTTAAACTTGTTTATCCATGTGTATGTACTTAGTATTTTGCTAATCCATCAAACCAAATTCTATTGTTAAATACATTGCTACTTCCAGAGGGAAGGAATTGATGAGCTTAATAATATATTTAAGCTTTTTAGGACACAATGGGCATAAAAATCTGAGAATTGGGATTTTGATGACCCTATTATTGTGATGAAATAATGACTTTCTTAAATTACATGTGAACAACAATTTGCTATGCACTGTTTATTTTTGTTTTTAAGCTAGCAACGTATACATATTCTTAGTGCAATATGCTGACTTTTCGAAAATTTGTATCGAGAGCTAGTTTAATGTTATTCTTCCTTTTCTTATACAATATTTATCTGTGTTTGAAGCCTTTTTGCAGCTGTATATACATGTAGGAATATAAAAGTTTGATAAAGTGCCTTCAAATTGCAGGGAAATGCCATGTAATGTTCACAGTTGCATACTACATTCAATTTTTCGTTTTATGTACTAGGAAAATAAGGTGCAAGAATGATTAAACACTTGTAAATGGCCTAACATTTCAGAATTTTGTATTACCTGTTTCAGCATTGTGCATTTAGTAATAATTTGGTTGACTCAGTTGCTCATCCTTGTTTCTTTTTATCTCCTATACAAATTCTTGAAGGAGGAAAGTATTTTTGGGATCATTTTATTTTGGACTTGAAAATTAGAGTTTATAAGTCCTTGATTTCAGCCACATAAAATCCCCTCCTTCATCTCACCTACCCCTCCACTTCCCATTTTATCAGGTGTGAGTAAAGTTCAACCTTCCTTTACAAATATTAAATCAGTAGACATGAAATTAATGTTGTTTAAAATAATGAATTACTTGTGTTTACAAAAATGACAGAGACATGTCTTGACCAAACTTCGTATTAAGGACATATACATGTACCTTGCCATAATTCCTGGCCAAAAATCATAAACCTTTGAAAACCAGATACCCCGTCTAGCTTGGAAAAATCTATTGTAAAATCTTCAATATCACCTTAACTATAATTTTTTACCTTCAATACATTCCTATACATTGTTTCATTGCCCAAGTCTTCCTCTGACCTGTAGTGTACTATTATTTCTTTTCACTGTGAGCGATTTGGTGCATCTCATACATTATAATTCCCCCTCCACTTTCCCCACTTTTGAGGTCACTGGATCCACATCTTTGAGTTTCTTATGTTGTTCATAAATTAGTCTATTATTAAAAACGAGAACTTTACCTAAAAATTAATTGAAGTTCCAGGAGTGAATTCAGGTTTCAGCATTGACCTACCTTTGTGCATGCAAGTTTTATTCATTAATTCATATTTACAAATTTTCATAATGGCATGCTCAAACCACAGAATTCCCAGTAACAAATATTTCAAGTTCATTAATAAAATAATTTATTATGTGATAGTGTAATCTAATTAAGTCATTACTCTTAACCACATTTGAGCTCTTATTTTACTGTGTCAGTTTATTCCTACAAATGTATAATTTTTTCAATGCCGATTCAAGAATCATGTTGAAGTTATTGAATGTTTGTTATGAAATGATGAAATTGCTTTTCATAAGGAAATATTGTAATGCCATAATTTTTTTTTGTCGAAACCATGCATCCATCTGCCCCAATATATTACTTTTTCAGCTGCCTGTGTGGTAGTCACACTTTTCACGTTATTCTCTACAACTTACAGGTTATGCATTGATATACATCATTCAAACTTGAAGGTAGGGTCAAGCACGATGAGACAATATCCCTTACGAAAAAATTTTATATGTGACATATAGGGATCTGCTATAGGTTACATATAGTTCTCTTATAGTCTTTACATATATGTGACATATAGGGATTTTAAATGCAAATTAGATGCAAATGAGCTTCAACCTATACTTGCTGGCAGCTTCTACCTATATCACCTATAGTTTGTCTATATGTCTTTCACCGTTATGTCCTTTATACTCCTCCTATACTTGAACTATACATGCATGTAGGTCACTTTCAGAGGTACCTGTATTCCCCCTATACTCTACCTATACATAGATAGGTAGATACATAGGTCCCATTCAGAAGCTCGCCTATACTTCCCATATAGGGCAAATATATGGGAATGTTAAGCCCTCTAATTGGTTCTTTACCAAGTATTGAACATTACATGCTGTACAGACATATCAACATATGACAAATATTCCCAATTATTGATGGTAAAAATAACTATCAAGACATAAAATTGAATTAACTTTTTATCTCACATTAACACAACAAAGCAGTTGAAGTTCAAATCAATTTTAAAATGTAACATATTCATAGTTTTTCTGGTCTGGATCTGGATAGTTATGTCGCCTGGCCTTTTACAGCATATGCGATGGAGGAAAGAGCATTCGCTGCTGGATGGCCGATCGAAAGGCCCCTGAACTTTTCACAAGCATGATTGTGTCTTCAAGTAGGTTCCAATCAGTAATGGTCTTTGGGAAGTACGAATTTCTGTACGGTTCTGTATTACACTGGATGATCTTATAATATCCACGAGAATTACACAGAGAATGATTATGATGTTTCACAACATGTAAAGAAGTTTGGAAATTGTCAAAGCGTTTTGGTACAGTATCTACACATTTTTCTGTCCTTAATTTGGCCTGGTTCTACCTCTACTTCTACTTCTAACAGTCAGTGGCCACTGTCATCTTGCTGCATGACTATTCTGCCACGTTGGTTCTCCCTCTACCGGTACAATTGTACAGTACCCCGTAGTCTGAAAGTAAAAAAACGAGCAAAATTTATGATACTAGATTCAGGAGAAATAGTGATGAACAATTGGACAAATTTTACTATTGATTATCTGGACACTATCGGAGGCTAGCTATTGATTCTGTACCGGTAATTATCGGAACCATCAAAGTTTTAAAAATGATGTTTAAAACCAGTGAAATACCATTCATGCTGTGTTCTTTTATACATCTACGCACACTGCAAATGCATGAAACAGTGACACACAGTGACACTCTTCATATACATGTAGGTGCACATTTGCCCTAGCTGCACTATTCCCTTCTTCCTCCAACCCCATTCCTTCCCCATTCTGTCCTCTTCCATGATCCCTCCATTCCTCTCACTTCCTGGCCCTTCCCCGGATTTAAAGTCATGACATTGGATGTTTCCACCGTAGAATTTTTCAGTCCCATGATGCAGTAGAGATAAGACATAAAAGTGTATTTTCTCCGCCCTTTTGTTAAGATTTAGCTCCGATTCCCTCTGTTCAGCTGTTAATTTACAACTAGCGAATCAATTATTTCTAATACACAAGGAAAACATAGCTTACCTTCTTGTCGGTCTAACATCAAAATTTCTCAGCTCTTCTAGTTCTACTGCATCTTTTTCACAGAAAGTAAACAAAGATTTGATGTAAATATCCCATCGACTGAGGTGCTTAGTATACCGACGTGCTCAGTAGACCGTGGGAATTTTCACTTAGCTTCATGGTCGTTTACTTTGATTTATTCACTTTTCTTTAGTGTATCACATAAATGCAGACGAAATTACGATCCAAACTTCAACTTTTCCGCCCGGACCTTTTAAAATCCGTCGTTTTGATTGGCTGTCTTCTAATCATGGACGTGTCGTACACAAACATTTCAAACTAAGATGCTTCTTAAGATATACTATGTCGTTATTACGTGAGTGTCGTGGCTCAGTTGGGTGAGCGTCGGACTTCTGATTTAAGGGTCCAGGGTTCGAATCCTGGCATGAATGGATTTTTTTCATTATTTTGTATTTCATGGTCTATGAGCCTTTTTCTTTTCATATATTCAGAGCAGGAAAAGGGGGGAGGGACATTCTTTGCTTTTCTGATTTGTCATATTCTTTTTATTAGGCTGGACCCACTTCCATGGCTGTAAACAACCGCCACCCCACCCCACCCCCAAACTAAAAGCAATTACAAACAGATTAACTGATAATTAAGGTACAATGTGAAAACAGTAAAATGTGAAATACTGTTAAATTCCAGATTGCTTTTCTTTTCTAACAGATCTCGGAAAAATACACATTTTGATACCCATATTGCCTTGTATTTCATGTCATATAAGTTTAAACACAATTTTTAAAGAAATTGTCATGGTTCTGGACTTAGAAATTTTCCCTCAAAGATGCAGAGCAGTACAATTTTCTAAGTCTAAAGAGAAGCTAAATTAGACTAAGTTCAGTATTCATATAGTTGCACTATAACCTCCCTATAGCTCCAGCAGACATGGTATGCTGTATGCATTTCCCCTATTTTTAACATATATATCACCTATAGGTTAAATTCAATTTTACCTATATGTTACCTATACCTATAACCAACCTAGACACAAAAGCTGGAAACCTATAGGAGAAATACAGTTTACATATAGGAGACATATAGTTTTGTATAGATTTTTTTCGTAAGGGATGTTCACAATGGGTCAAGGTCACTTATGCTGTATGCAGCATACCTGTTTTTGACCATTCTATTCTGAATATTGGTTTCAAAAGTGATGGAATCATAAATGTTCAAAATAATTTCATGTTCTTAAATTCCAATAACGTCAAGTTCATGATGTAGTTTATTGTGAATGTGGGATTACGTATTTAAAAAAAAAACTTCAAATATTTTTAGTTCATATAATCTTTCAGCTCTTGCATATGAATTATTATTTCAATATTTGATGGTTTAAGGAATACAATCATAAATTGTCAATCTTTACTTAACACTTGTACTTTTTTTTGCCATCTCTTAATTTGTTTGTTTTTGTTTACTTAGTTGTTAGGTTGTATGTTTTATTTGTTGCATTATAATTGTATATAAGCTAACCACAAAATCTGATGCAGAAAAAAATTATAAAATTCATAATCTGTATGATAATCTTGTTGCCATAGAAATTATTACCACACCACAATTTTTGTACGTTTTTACACATATATCTCTTGTAACGGAAATTTTCAGATACACTTGTACTTTGTCTTTCACAAACAACCATTTCATGTGCTAGCTGTTTAGAATATTTTCGTTTTTTGTAGCTATTGGTTTAACATAAATGAAACCTCATATTTTGTTTATGTGCTGTCAAAGAAAAAAAATACATAAATTTTTGCTCTATTTACATTCTATTAGTCTGTCACACATTATGATAATGTACATTGATAATAGATTTTCTTTATACTACGATATCTGCAAGAAAAAAGAAAAGAATGCACTGATATCAGTTTGCTTACAGCATTAAAAAATTTTTAACTTTTATCTTATATTTAACAGTTTGAATCTTTGCCCTATTTAATATGTGCTTTATTCTTATTAAAATGTTTATTCAATTGACCCTTCTGAACGCGGGAAAATTTTGAGAAATTCCATGACGTCACAATGCAATTTTGATGTTTGATCGAGGTTCAAAGCTTGTTTGTCCAAGGTAAAAGCATTGTGACATCATGAAATTTTGCATTTTTTTCCCGCAATCGGAAGGGTAATTATTTATGTTAGCTGGTACTAATGAATTTTTGTTTCAAATACATGTAACTTGTCCATAATATATAATGACTAAGTATGGTCAACAATAATTCTAACAAATTTGCAAACATTTTGTTAAATGTATATAATTGTTAAATATGTATACATAATATGTTAATAAGGCAACAATAAAATCATTGGAATATTGTTTCTAGATTTTTTTATTTACAACAAAGTGAACATTGTAGTGCCTCAATGAGCTAGTTTAAACATGTCGACTTTAAATGTATATTTCTTGTTTCACAGCTGTAGAAGATTGGCAACAAGTTTTCTTTTAAGAATAAATATAAATGGAGTAAATTATTTTCAAAAAAGGTTACCACTCTGTAGCCAGAGAGCAGCCCTATTGGCAAAAATAGACCAATTTAGTGCACCAGGCATGCATGTTTTATTTTTTCATAAGAAGTACTCTTAAACCTTATGCTAGTAATTTATTTCCTTCATTAAGTGGCAAGTTTCCCTGTGTGGGAAATTTAAACTACTGAAACAAGACGATTAATTTGTATAAAACAAGAGGTAGTTCACTTGCAGTGACTGCATGGAAATCACAATAGATTTTGTATCGCTTCTCGATACTTTAACATCAAGAGTGAAAATAATAAGAAAAAAATGAAGACAGTGCATTTGATTAACATTTTATTGTAATAAAATGAGATATGTAATAAAAATGAAATGATATAAATACTAACAGATCAATCAATGTGATAAGTGGTGATGACCAGCACCTTTGGTGAACAGACAACCAAACTTTCACAACATACAATATACAATTATTGACTTTTGATTTCGGTCTACTCGTGACTATACAGACCTGGTCAGGTATTGGTTGACCGAGGTCTGTATAGTCACGAGTAGACCGAAATCAAAAGTCAATAACTGCTTTATTAAATTATCAGGATTTTATTATTTTATCAAATTATCTAAAAAATTAACATTTGCATTGTAAAGATACGTGAAGTCAAAAATCTAACGTTAGAAAAATCAACGCACGCCCTGGTCCCGCACGCGTTAATCCCGAATAGACCGCTTTGGAGCGTTAGCGGTCAACTCACTCTGAGGTACACTCTATCAAACAGCGTCTCCACCAATCAGAAATAAGCAAAATCGGCAATAATTCCTGATCATTCAATAACAGTAAATGTTCATAAGGCCTATAAGGTAGAAAAGGTCTGTATCTTACCATGGCCCCTTCCTTCAACATAATTTCACATCAAAGCATAAAACAATCAATATTACCAATTTACCAGAGCTTTTTTCAAAAATATGATTAAACATTCCTCTGTCTTTTTCTCTCTCTCAAAATGATTTTTGATTCTGACGAATATGGCACGCAATGAGATAATTTGGCGTAAGTGATATATTACAGTTTGCTACATGCATGCAAGATATTAAAATGATGTAGAGGAGCCGACAGATTATAAAAACATGCATCTTTAAAACAAAATCTGGGTAATACTAATGTAAATGTAATGCAAATGGTAAATGTAATTAATGAAACGATTGTGCGATTGCGTTGGCATCACTATATATACTGTACGTGTACTTATGCCTCGTTCACACGGTTGCGCAATAAATTTATTTCGCAATAACTTTATTGCACAACAAATTTGTTTCGCAATAAGCTTTTTTGCGTTCACACGAGACCGAAACTATTGCGCAATAAAATGCCAATGAACATGCAAAAGAATCATGAAGAAAAGTGTACAACGAATACCTTAAGGAAAAATTGTTCGAATAATTTTCGTAAGGTTAAATTTAAGACTAATTTGCGAGGTAGTAAATTCATTTATTTGTCATTTCAGTCTAGAGCATGACGTCATTCAATTGTGACGTCCTTCTCTACAAGGGGCCCAGACTTTTAAAAGAAAAACGTTCTAATATATACGAAAAATCGGAATCTCTCAAAAGAATTGTAAAAATAAACACGTCGAGTAATTATATTCGTAAGTTATAACAATCTCTTTCCCTTATCATGTTGATGCGCATGCATCAGATTTATTGCGCAACAGTTTCGCTTAGCGTTTACACGGCAGAATTTGTTGCGCAATAAAGTTATTGTGAAACAAATTGAAAATTTATTGCGCAATAAATTTAGTCGTTTGAACGCAAAACAAATTTATTGCGCAACAAATTTACGTTTATTGCGCAATAAACTCTCCGTGTAAACGAGGCATTATTTAAGCGCAACCAAATTTTAGTGGAAACAGAGCAGAGTTTGGTAAATTGACATACCGTTATTAGTGTAATCATGAATTAGCGCTTTGATTTATTCCCCATGCCAATCTATTGGAGATTCATGATTTAGTGTATTCTTGACTTATTGCAGTCTTTGAAGCGCTAACTCCACTAAAATATTAATCCTGCTAAAATAAGTACACATGCATGTACATTACGTGTAATACAAATGAAAGACAATGAGATCAGCAAAACCAGAAAGTTTGTAGTAAATTCATACAGTACTTAGAGAGTGAACAATATCTTTTTTCCTCAATATCAAATTAATGTATTCTTCATATAAAAATATTAACATTATGAAAATATGACTATTTAAAATTAGCTACAGCGATGTACAGCTGTTGGTCGTATTTTGATGAATAATTTAATACTGTATTTGTGTGCTATGAATATACAGGGGGTTGATCACTGTATTTTGGGGGTGGACTGAAGGCTCCTAATCGTGTATTGGTTGACGAAGACGGATTGGACGCTCCAGGGGGGTAGGCGGGGGCACTTTCCATATATGGAGGAGGTTCGGGGAATGCACCATGTAACTGCTGAGGTCTATGATTGGAATATTGAACTGAAAAAGAAGGTAGTCAAATTAACTTAATACTTTCAAGTTTTTCAAAATTTTAAAATTCCCGACTTATTAAGTGACTAAGACTTTCTTTTCATTTCTCAAGTGAAGAAATCTCATGCAAATGAACCTGCTTTAAGAGACCACCTGCTTTATGCGACTTTGATAGGACATTCCATGGAAGGGTCTCTTGAAACAGTTTTAAAAGACGAATACTAACAGATCACTTACCAACATTGATATTAGTTGGAGAGATGACGTTACCTCCCCTTTGAGCACGTTTGGCCTTGGACGCCATTACACAGCACGCCACCATTGCTATGATGACAGCCAAACATATTATCCCTCCTATAATGGCACCAGCTATAGTCGCTGTACTGAAATTTCAAATATTATTTTTAATTTACAATTTATATAACATGAAAAATATCAAATAACATGTGTACTATGCATGTCCGACGGACGGACTGACCAAAGGAGAAATCTTTGACCTTCCCTGCTACAAATTGTATTTCCCAACACAAGGATCTAACACTCACAATTCAAATGCAATGTGTCCATTATACTCCAAAGAGAATATATCATAGGAATAGAAAAGTTCTTTTGTTAAGTTTATCTAATGAAATTTTCAATACGTATGGTGTCTTTCCTTTGGTTTTTGATGGACACATATGCATTTATAAAGTTCATGTCGTAGATCTGTGATTCCAAAATTCTGCATCCTAACTTGCTATTAGCTTAATACTTCTTTTTACTAGCAAGAAATTCTTCAAACAAATCTACGTAATATGTACAAAGAAATCAACCCCCTAGTGTTATGTTAAAAGGAGAGCTTAGAAACTTTCCATATAAACGTTTCGACTTTCGTCTTGGAGTATCCAAGTCATTTCAAAATATCTAGAGCATTCGTTAGCAAAACTCGATCAAAGCCTTGATAAATTGGATCTATATGTACCGAACGACATGATTGTAAAAGTTTTGGTAAAAGGAAAGCGCGAATCTAGAGGGGGTTGGGGTCCCTCTTCCTCTTGGAATTTGCCAAAACAAATGTTGTTTTTTCCCGTTTTATGTAGATTTTATCAAAACCATAGGCTGAACACCCCCCCCCCCCCCTGACGGCTTGGACCACATTGGATTTTTTTCTAAATCCGCCTATAAAATCTGGTTTCAAATGTAATACATTTCTCCAGATCATGATGAAATAGGTCACAGTTTGGTTCTTACTTGTTCGAACAACAGTATCTGTTTGAGTAGTAACCGCAACAGGATTCATAACAGTAATAAAAACCATAAACGTAATGCGTATTGGTGTTGTATCCGTAGTAACAGAAACTCCCTCCATCTACCAATGCTGAAAATACGATGAAATGCCATTATTGGTACATGTATATGAGTTTAAGCATACTAACAAACATTGGATAGTTGTACTTCAGTAACATACTTTCCCTCCATATCAATATTCATTGAAATATATATGGGGGTGGAAAGGGGGGGGTATCCCTCACACCCCTTACCCCCCTCTCCCTCCCTTTCACCCTCCCCCTCCTTTCTTCCACCCCTCCTCCCTCCCCCTCCCTTTCACCATGTCCATCCCCTCATATTTTATATAAAATCAAATTCAAGGAATTGTGGTCCCCCGCTTTTGGGTGTTTGTCTTTAAAGAAATGCTTACAGACACCCTCCCCCCCCCCCCCCCCCCCCATTCTTAAGTTTTCATAATATATCTCATATATTATCAACATTGATGTGAAAGATTAAACTCCAAGAAAAGGTCAAATGGTCCAAACTTTTGTTTTGTTACCAAGTGACAGGGCTTATGGAGGTATGCAAATGTGAAATATTAAATATGAAATATGAAATATTAAAGTCATTTAAATTATCATCCAAAATTTATGGTCGAAGTTGAAGTTTTTAAGTGTGGGTCAACCTCCAAGGACGATTACCTAAATTAACTCATTTGTTACAATCACTTCCAAATCCAAATTCAAGACTTATTAAAGAAATAGAAGACTTATTTTATCAATATGTATGGGGAGGTAAACATAATAGAATTGCTAGAAAAACTATGTGCCAAGACTTTACATTTGGGGGATGCAGGATGATAAATTTGGAAATATATATAAAAAGTCTGAAAATTACTTGGATACGTAGACTTCTACAGGCAGATAGATTAAGTAACTGGATGAATTTATTTTTGGATAGTAACGCAATATGTTTGAACACATTTTTAATATCAGGGGATGATTACTACTTCAAATTATCAAAATCAGTTAAAAATATTTTTTGGAAAAATGTACTATCAAGTTTAACAGATTTTATGAGAATTATACCTTTGGACAGTAAGGACGATATCCTTGATGAACCTCTTTGGCTTAAAGAAATAGGAAATAAATCTATATTTAACAAGGACTGGAGTCTCAAGGGTATCCATATTGTACAAGACTTGTTTAATGAATATGGAGACCCTTTAAATTTTGAATGTTTTAGAAACAAATATAACTTAAACATACCTTTCACCTCTCACTTAGGATTAATAAACACAATTTTATCAAAATGGAAAATTTTGAAAGATATGTCCCATATAAATGAAACTCCCTACAGACCCAACTTGATAAAATATTTACTTAAAGAAAAAAAAGGTTGTAAGACATTCTATGATATATTTCTTAAATCGCTTTATGCTAAACCAGCTTCAGAGAATAAATGGGAAAATGAACTAAATACTGAAATAAATGCGGAAAACTGGAAGACAATTAATGTTAATAACTTTAAAATCACAAAAGACTCTAAGCTCATCTGGTTTCAATACAGACTAATACACAGAATTTTGGCAACAAACAAATTTTTGAACTGCATAAAAATAAAGAACAATCCTTATTGTGAATTTTGTAATCAGGAAATCGAAACATTGATTCATATTTTTGTAAATGTTCGTTTGTGAAGATCTTCTGGACTTCTTTGGAGAGAATTATTTTTAATAAAACTGGCCTAGATATTAAGTTCACAAATGATGAGATCATACTGTTACAACATAGGAATAATTCAATAAATTTTATTATACTGTTAGCAAAATATTACATATACAGAAAAAGATTTTATGATAAAAACTTAGATATATCAGAATTTATTCATGTTGTTAAAAACTATTATGAAATGGAAAAATTTTCAGCACTTTTAAATGCAAAAAGTCATAAATTTGATAAAAAATGGAACTGTATAAAAGGAATATTCAAATAATTCAATTAGTATAAATATATACTTAATGTTTTTGTTCAATATATATGCAAACTAATTCGTTCATGTACTATGTATTGGAGTGAAAGTGTTGTGTGAAAGTGTATGTATGTGTACGTAAAACGAAAATGTTCATTCTCCTATAAAGAACATTGAAATATTTATGTCATGATTTGAATGAACGACAAAAATAAAAAAAAAAAAAAAAAAAACCTCCAAGGACGAGGTCACCAGGTCAGACTGTTGTTACCAACAGAAAGGTCTTGTCACAAGGAATAGTTTCATAGTTTATTTGCAAAATACCATGTGAAATATGAAAGCCCCATAACTTTCCGTTCAAAATTATGGTCAAGGTTAAAGTTTTTGAAAAGTATGTCAAACTCCAAGGTCAAGATCACAAGGTCAAAAATTTTGGTATCCATGGAAATATCTTTTCACAAGGAATACACATGTGAAATATCAAAGCCCTTTCACTTTCCATTAAAAAGTTATGGACAAGGTTTAAGTTTTTTTTTTAAAGTAGGTCGAACTCAAAGGTCAAGGCCACAAGGTCAAAAATTTTGGTATCCATAGAAAGGTCTTGTCACAAGGAATACACATGTGTAATATGAAAGCCCTATCACTTTTCATTCAAAAGTTATGATCAAGGTTAAAGTTTTAAATAAGTAGGTCAAAGTCCAAGGTCAAGGTCACAAGGTCAAAAATTTTGGTATTTATGGAAAGGTCTTGTCACAAGGAATACACATGTGTAATATGAAAGCCCTATCACTTTTTATTCAAAAGTTATGATCAAGGTTAAAGTTTTAAATAAGTAGGTCAAAGTCCAAGGTCAAGGTCACAAGGTCAAAAATTTTGGTATCCATGGAAAGGTCTTGTCACAAGGAATACACATATGAAATATCAAAGCCCTATCACTTTCCAGTAAACATAGTGTAATCAAAGATTACGAAGCTCACCTCGCGGCAGCAAAGTTCAATTAAAACATATCTCTAAGTACATGTATAATAAGAAAATCACTAAAGTGGGAAAAAGTAGGTCAAGGTCATTTTATGAAAGTTTGATCAAAGATACATCCAATATGCAAGTTTGGTACATGTAGCACTTATACTTTGCTCAATATTGGCCTTTAAAGGCAGAATCGCTCAAGCGGAAAAAGTAGGTCAAAGTCATTTTATTAAAGTTTGATCAAAGATACATCCAATATGCAAGTTTGGTACATGTAGCACTTATACTTTGCTCAATATTGGCCTTATAAGGTAAAATCACTCAAGTGGAAAAAGTAGGTCAAGGTCATTTTATGAAAGTTTGATCAAAGATACATCCAATATGCAAGTTTGGTACATGTAGCACTTATACTTTGCTCAATATTGGCCTTTAAAGGCAAAATCACTCAAGTGGAAAAAGTAGGTCAAGGTCATTTTATGAAAGTTTGATCAAAGATACAGCCAATATGCAAGTTTGGTACATGTAGCACTTATACTTTGCTCAATATTGGCCTTATAAGGTAAAATCACTCAAGTGGAAAAAGTAGGTCAAGGTCATTTTATGAAAGTTTGATCAAAGATACATCCAATATGCAAGTTTGGTACATGTAGCACTTATACTTTGCTCAATATTGGCCTTTAAAGGCAAAATCACTCAAGTGGAAAAAGTAGGTCAAGGTCATTTTATGAAAGTTTGATCAAAGATACATCCAATATGCAAGTTTGGTACATGTAGCACTTATACTTTGCTCAATATTGGCCTTATAAGGTAAAATCACTCAGGTGGAAAAAGTAGGTCAAGGTCATTTTATGAAAGTTTGATCAAAGATACATCCAATGTGCAAGTTTGGTACATGTAGCACTTATACTTTGCTCAATATTGGCCTTTAAATGCAAAATCACTCAAATGGAAAAAGTAGGTCAAGGTCATTTTATGAAAGTTTGATCAAAGATACATTCAATATGCAAGTTTGGTACATGTAGCACTTATACTTTGCTCAATATTGGCCTTTAAAGGCAAAATCACTCAAGTGGAAAAAGTAGGTCAAGGTCATTTTATGAAAGTTTAATCAAAGATACAGCCAATATGCAAGTTTGGTACATGTAGCACTTATACTTTGCTCAATATTGGCCTTATAAGGTAAAATCACTCAAGTGGAAAAAGTAGGTCAAGGTCATTTTATGAAAGTTTGATCAAAGATACATCCAATATGCAAGTTTGGTACATGTAGCACTTATACTTTGCTCAATATTGGCCTTTAAAGGCAAAATCACTCAAGTGGAAAAAGTAGGTCAAGGTCATTTTATGAAAGTTTGATCAAAGATACATCCAATATGCAAGTTTGGTACATGTAGCACTTATACTTTGCTCAATATTGGCCTTTAAAGGCAAAATCACTCAAGTGGAAAAAGTAGGTCAAGGTCATTTTATGAAAGTTTGATCAAAGATACATCCAATATGCAAGTTTGGTACATGTAGCACTTATACTTTGCTCAATATTGGCCTTATAAGGTAAAATCACTCAAGTGGAAAAAGTAGGTCAAGGTCATTTTATGAAAGTTTGATCAAAGATACATCCAATATGCAAGTTTGGTACATGTAGCACTTATACTTTGCTCAATATTGGCCTTTAAAGGCAAAATCACTCAAGTGGAAAAAGTAGGTCAAGGTCATTTTATGAAAGTTTGATCAAAGATACATCCAATATGCAAGTTTGGTACATGTAGCACTTATACTTTGCTCAATATTGGCCTTTAAAGGCAAAATCACTCAAGTGGAAAAAGTAGGTCAAGGTCATTTTATGAAAGTTTAATCAAAGATACAGCCAATATGCAAGTTTGGTACATGTAGCACTTATACTTTGCTCAATATTGGCCTTATAAGGTAAAATCACTCAAGTGGAAAAAGTAGGTCAAGGTCATTTTATGAAAGTTTGATCAAAGATACATCCAATATGCAAGTTAGGTACATGTAGCACTTATACTTTGCTCAATATTGGCCTTTAAAGGCAAAATCACTCAAGTGGAAAAAGTAGGTCAAGGTCATTTTATGAAAGTTTGATCAAAGATACATCCAATATGCAAGTTTGGTACATGTAGCACTTATACTTTGCTCAATATTGGCCTTATAAGGCAAAATCACTCAAGCGGAAAAAGTAGGTCAGATGCTGCATCCGATGCATGGGTTCACCTCAGCATCTCAAGATGAATCATTTGTGCAAGTTTGGTTACTGTAGCATCAGTACTTTGTCAGATACTGAATTACCCGAAAAACTTTAACCAGACATTGACAAAGTCATTCAACTGGAAAATGTAGGTCAGATGCTGCATCCGATGCATGGGTTCACCTCAGCATCCCAAGATGAATCACTTGTGCAAGTTTGGTTACTGTAGCATCAGTACTTTGTCAGATACTGAGTTGCCCAAAAACTTTAACCGGACGCGGACGCGGACGGGGACGCGGACGCCGGGGTTATAGCATAAGCTCATCTCAACTTCGTCGAGGTGAGCTAAAAAGTTATGGACAAGGTTAAAGTTTTTGTAACTGACGGACAGACGGATGGACGAACGGACAGACGAACCGGTTTTAATGTCCCCGCGCTTTCGCGAAAGCGGGGGACAAATATAGTCTATATTCATCATTTGGGAGTGAAATCTCACAGAAATTTCTGTTCGAATCTGTTCTGAATTGAAATTATATTCGATAGTATACATATTGTATATACTAGTAAACAGTTTAAAGTAAATATCCAATAAAATTTATAAAATATGTATTGAAAATAGTAATAAATTCCTAAACAATTTACATTTAAAAGTTTTGGATATGGAAATCAAGTATTCAAAGACGATTTCGATTTGTTGAAGTTCTATTTACAGAAACAGAAATGTATACTTTATTACGCCTGAAAATGTACATGTTTGCTTACATTCGAATCGATTAAAGACAAAATGATTGTAAGAAAGACACGGAATTTAAATTAGATTTTGGCATATATGTATTTGAAGACGGCATGATCATATGCTTTTTCTTGTAAAATAAAAAGTCCAAGTATTTCAAAAGACTTTATATCACCCACTATGCATGTAATGATAATTTTAGATAGGTAAAATTGGAATAAAGTCGAAAGATAGGTCAGAAATGAAAACATGAAATTTGCTTATCAATAGGTTTCGTCATTGTTGTATTTTAAAAGAAGAACCTAGAGGTTTTGTCAAGATAATACTGATTCATATGATTTAAAAATTCTCTTTCGTCCGATTATAATCGGTAGATAATCAGTAGATCAAATGTGCATGTTTATAAATTGCAATGCAATCAATTTGATCTGCACAAGAAATAATTTAACACTAGGAAATAAGGTACATTGTATGACATACGCTAAAATACTTTTTTATTTAATTCCTATTTTATTGCATGATCTCCTTAAGTTAGTTTATTATGATATAAAACTTTTTTTGCGAATTAAACATTTTGATATATTCTAGATACCACATTGATTATCAATGTCAAACATTTACATGTACATGAAAAGTTCTGTTTTCAAAACGATCACCATGCAGAAAATGTAGTCGAGAAGCAACCTTATTGTGCAAGGAAGATAATTTTTGAGTTCAAAGGGCATCAGGTTAGTGTCAAGGTCACAGTATCATTTGCAAAAATAAAGTACTTAAAACCATGACAATGTATTTTTTTAAAAAAGTGGGTTTTGAAGATACGTACGCCCCAATGTCTCATAATCAGTTACATCATAGTAATTTCTACTACTAGTTTTGAAAAGTTTTGCTTTCTATAATATTGCCTTCGAAAAATCTGGTAAGTATTTTTCCTACTTTATGAGACATTGTATAAAAAATTGGCATTTAACGTTTACTTCCTTATTACACCAAAATACAGATCGATATTTGACCAATTTTAATGTTGTCTAACAGAGATTAAATCATGTTAAAGACGCTAAGGTCAATTTAATTTTCGTAATGTGACTTAAAAGGCTTAACACCTTTTTCATTACAATTACTCGTTACTACATGTCTCACCGCATTTTTCTTGTTTTCATTCTCTATATTTGCCATATAAAATGACATAAAGAAAAATTTGTCTTTACGATTCAACAATTTTATTTTACATGTATCTAAGTCTATCATTCAATTTTGGTTAACCAACTTGTTTTTTTCTATGAATTGAGGTACATGTATTGGGATGGAAAATTTGACATTGTCTTGGATAGATTTGTAAACCGCAAATGATCGATCGACCTACTACTGGTTGAGTTGTGCCCCTTGGTTATTCTAGGACCGGGATACTGAGGTCAACATTGCTCCTTAAAACAGTCACGGATCAAAGTATAAATTTACATATAGCCTTCGTGATAAGTTTGGCGATATTCTAAAAACCCATATATACTCTAGACTTTCTAGACTTTATTTTCTTTGACGACCGTCCCTCCTTCCTCTTCCAGAAACTTAGTTTATAACCAAATACGAGTTGCTATCTTTTTTCGTGGACCTGTTGACAATTTGAAAGAGTTATCATCAGACTTACCTATTAAATTTGATATAAATATTCCTATTATAAATTCTACATTCGCCATTTTATTTCCAATTTCAAAGACAACATTAGGATCTTAATGTAAGAACCGCCTCTGTCTATAAACAGCTCATTCAGTATGGTTTAAATCCAAAGTACCCCCATGTACTTAAGAATTTATAATATACGGTCTGCCTGATATAAAGGTGTCTTGAATGTATATATAAGAAATTGGCCTGACTCCAAGAGAAGGGACATTGGTTTATATCATCCCGTGCCCTTTACATAAAATACATATACCCGGCTCGTAAAACCATTCAAGATGTTTATTTTTTCGCAATACACTTTTTGCTGAGTATATTTGATTATGCTAAACAAATGATTGATCGTGTTTGAAATGATATAAAATGAAATAATAACTTATAACACATCATATTTTCCTTAGTTCCGATTGGCGAGTCGTGCACAATGACTTATTTATATTGACCAAGTCATTTAAACATGACTTTCAATTTCAGTCAACAATATACATGAACATACAGTTTACGTAATTTCTTTAACTTCCTTAAAGAAAAATGACCATTATTGATTCTTTGCCCCCCCCCCCCCCCCCCACGAATGTGTACGACAAGGAAGTTGATGGTGATAGAGCAACATACGCCACTGCACCATAGATAGCTACTTCGACAGTCAGCTACATTATATAGCTCTAGCTACAAAGATACCATACTTTTCTACAACGTACCTAAAGAAGACATCCCATTAACCCTATAATCCCGAACAAACATATGATAAAGATGATCGAGCATTGACCTATACAGGATAGTGATAAATTACGAGGATCGACATAACGCCAAATCACTATAAATATTTAACAAGATGCCCTACTTAATTATACACATCTACAATATCTTGCACTGTGCTTATATTAAAGCTTCATTCCATCTCCATATAATTTAGTATCAGCGGACGCATTTTCGACTTCTCGTCCGCAACATTTTCGACTTCTCTTCCACAAACATTTTCGACTTCTCATCCGCAACATTTTCTACTTCTCTTCCGCAACACGGAATCTTATGAAACCTTACAAAACTCAAGGTCCGCAACAAATTGTGTTTTCGGCCGAACTGCCGTACAAGATCGCCACAGCTCATTTGGTAGAGGATCTGAGTTTATCTGCGTAATGTTTCGTGAAATTCTATGTGTAGTGATTGAGAAGTTGATAATTAGTCAACAATCAGATCCATTGGTGGCTATCTTGTTTGTAACATTGAGTCTAAAATCTCAATTTTGGAAGAGGCTTCCTGTGTGGTTTTGTGAAATGCTGTGTTGTGGATGCAGAGCTGAAGATCTGAAAAAAAAACCCAGAGGACGGCGCTACGGCAATGACTCATTTAATTTGGTTCATTTAAGAAATGACTGTCTTACTTTTGGTGTTCATGGGTGTATAATTCTGGTTGGTCACGTGCAAATTCCGTGAATCGCGAAGCGATTCTCGGAAAATTTGCACGTATCCAACCAGAATTATACACCCATGAACACCAAAAGTAAGACAGTCATTACTTATATTTACATTTATTCTAAATATCGGTCATTTTTATTTGCATGCATTTCGCACATTTTGCCTGGTATAGCGTTGAATGAGTTTGAACGTCGGCAAAATCTCCCTACATGCAAAACTGGAACGTGACGTCACAATAGCAACCCAAGTTATTGGAATATAATTCTAGTTGCCTAATGGGCGTTCAACATGGGGAATATACCAGTAATGTAAATATTTTGGTTTATTGGTTTTTTCTCTCTTTGATTCATCAAGGACGTCATAGATCGTTGTTCGAAGCACTTACAACATAAAAAAGGAATTAGTTGATGAAGCACGAATCCCGTAGGGAAGCTGATATCCGGAAAAAGAAATCAAAATTATAGGTCAAGATAAACATTTCCGTCTCAATAGAACGGTGTTGTTACAAGGAATACATATGTGAAATATGAAAGCCACATCACTCAGCATTCAAAAGTTGATATGATCAAGGTCAAATGTTTAAAAAGAGGTCATGAAGTCAAAAGTTATCATGAGAACGTCTTGTCACAAGGAGTGCTCATGTGAAATATGAAAGTTCTGTCACTCACCAATCAAAAGTTATGGCTAAGTTTAAGTTTTGCGAAGAGAGACACTCAGACGTCCAAACAAAAAACATGCGCCCAGAATGTTTCATTCTGGGAACACATAAAGTACATGTATGCAGAAATGTAATAAAAGTTAAACTGTTTAAAATAACAGCTTCTTACGATTGAAATTGTTTGATTCCTGTCAAACGTAAACATGCTCGATTTTTATTATACCCACGGCCTTTTAAACATTTTTTCATGAATTCACATTAGTTCTGTTGCCTTCTGCTTAATGAATTGGAATTTATGTAAATCCAATCGCGAATTCCATAAAGCCATTTGAAGTATTACGTCATAACCCAGTGGTATACATACCATTGACGTCCTATATTATAGACGTTTTGTTTTTCTCTTGTATTCAATATGAAACATTTCAGTTAAGTGACAAATGATCAAAAACTGATAAAATTAAAACCACGGATTGAGAATCGATACATGGGGAATTAAGGTTCAAATACAGCGAGCTCTCCCCTAAGTCTTGTCTTGGTGCCTCACTGTGGTATTTTAAAATTTGACATACACAATTTGCTACGTTTTGTTAATATACCAGCTAGGCTAAGGTTTTTAACTCTCCGAATGAAAAGTAGTTTTCCAAATATTTGAATTCATTTTCAAAGGCATTTATTATAGAATATTCGGCCATGCGAACGAGACTTTTAAAGAGGGTGTAGAGAGAGAAAATCCCATGAAATCTGGACTATTGTGTTTGGGAGATAAATTCTGATGAAAAAAGGTGAAAAACAGTTTCAGCTAGGGGTGCGTATTGATAAATGTTGTTTTTTATGATAATTTTACATGTAAATTGATCTCAGTAATTTTATTTGGGTATTTGTCATAAGTTTTGAAGAGGTTAAGAATTCGTTTCAGTTACTAGTATTATTGTATTTATAGAAGTTTTGCATCAATCTAACTACATGGATACCGAATCAACAGGTATTGTGATTTTGGTCCTTCTTTAAGATAAAAATCCCGAAGTGTCCCGTGGGTGATATCGCGGGGATTTAGAGAAAGAGTGTCGTTTGGAACCTAAGAGGAGATGTATCCAGAAGACACAATTAAACATGATAAGAATGGACACTGTCAAAAAGGAACGAATTTAGACAGAGATCAAGGCCAACCAAAGGGAACCAACTATAGTTCATGTAACCAACAACACCCTCCCCCTCCCCACCCACACCCACATTATCATTTTCAGGCGAATTCAATTTCAAGTCATGGCAAAGGGCAACTTCAGAAACTATCCCTGATCAATACATAATTTTGGATTCATATAGGGCCTTGACCAAACATAAATCTCATACATGTTTTAGACATAATCTTAGCGGCATTAGACACTATGTTTTGACCTTCATTCCAGTATAGGGCCGAAATAGCTGAAAACACTATAGTGGACAATGCACCGGTCATCCGCTCACACCCCACATGTCTCCAGTGTAGAAAGCTACAGGACGAGATCAAAAGACTCAGAAACATTGTGGCCGAGCATAACCTAGGTCCTGTCATCATGAAGCCAAGAAACTGGTAAGGCAGTATAGATCCAAAATACGAAGCTATCTTCCTCTTAACTTGCAGTTTAATAGCAATTTTCTGTAATGACCAAAAGAATTTCAATAGCACGTGGAAATAGCATGTCTCCAATTTTGGTATGGAAGGTGTATATGATGTACTCAGACAAAAATAAACTTAAGTCTTCCTTTTTACAAATTAAGTCTTCGTTTCCATGGCAACCGGTATTGTTATTTTCAAAAATATGTTATTTTTGAATTCAGTGCATTATACATACCAATTATAGAGAAAATCATAAAAATCCATGACATGCTATTTCCAAAATATTTTGGTCGTTACAGAGAATTGATATTAATAGACAAATTTCTTGTAAATCTGGGATATAACCGTACTGCTTTCTAGAAATGTTACTCCAATAATTCCAATCACCCATTCCTTGACATGTATGTTGTAGGAGAGACACCTGGGCGGAGACTCCTGACAAAGTGTCCCCAAAACAAGGCAACACTTTTGTGACAAGACACAGCTATAACAGCAGCCAAGAAGAAGAGCGCATGCGTAAGGAAATAGAGCGTCTTCAATACGAATTGAATATCTGAGCAGGAGAGGTCCTGAGGTTACGAGGCAAGACTACAGACAGCCAAACCAAAGCAAAGAGCAAAGGGCGAGGGTGATGATACTATTTTCATATAGATTTAGATAAAATTCATAAAATTCAAGAGGTCGACGCTACCGATCCACAATGACATCCACCTCTGAGATATTGGAAGGGGCGGATTTCGTTGAGGGTCATTGGTGCTTATGGGTTGGAATGTAGAGAACGAATTTTTTCTTTTCAAAAATTGTAATCTATAACAACTAGAGTACAAATTGCACCAGGAAAATGTAAATTTCGGGTTATGTAAAATTGTTATGAAAATTCAGTTTTAAGCCAGACTATGAAATCCCGTAAAAAAGATAGTTTTCATTTTCAGAGGCACGAGAGAGGGGACGGTTCGTATTCCCGAAGGTGAGGACTACAACGCCCTATACTTACAGGAATGGAAGACAGCCTACACCTCCCTCTGTGAGGCCAATGTCAGGGAGAATGAAGTCATTGACCTGCTTCTCAGTGTCCTGAAGGTCCGGCATGGTCATAGCTATGTAACGTTGATAATACTTCAAAATTGAAAAAAGTCTCATTAATCCAGTTGATATTTCAAATAAGATAGAAAGAACATTTCAGTTATATTGGAAAGAAATAAAGGAGTTACATGTAAATACAATTTTGTATTTTAAAAATTTGAAATTTACGGAAAAAAGGTAAACTGTTTCGTCATATTTCCAACAGGTTACGTACAGCCATTGTTCTGCGTTAGCAACAAGCCAGTTAGACAGCATCGTGGAAAGTACAATAATAGTAAGTCCGACATAAAAGGCCTCGTCGTTATATCATACTATTATCATTAACTGTCAATTATAAATCCAAGTCTTGGCTCCTATTAGGCCTGGTTTTAGGAAATTGTGTAACATGTACATGTCGGGCCTAACAGGTGGAACCCGTCACTGAGAAAATATATACCGCTAATGCAAAGGAAATCAAAGGGATGGTGCATGATTCTGTAACTCGCTTATATTTCGTTGTAGAAAAATCCCCGTGAATCCAACGAGACATTACAACGTGACCGTATGGAGGCCAGAGTAGAAGCTAAACATTACCAGAGAAAGGTAGCTCCACAGCAAATACTCAGTATACAAAGGGTAGGTCACCTTTAGGCTAATCAGTATACAAAGAGTAGGTCACCTTTAGGCTAATCAGTATACAAAGAGTAGGTCACCTTTAGGTTAATCAGTATACAAAGGGTAGGCGAAAGGGTAGGTCTCCTTTAGGCTAATTAGTATACAAAGGGTAGGTCACCTTTAGGCTAATCAGTATACAAAGAGTAGGTCACCTTTAGGTTAATCAGTATACAAAGGGTAGGTTACCTTTAGGCTAATCAGTATACAAACGGTAGGTCACCTTTAGGCTAATCAGTATACAAAGAGTAGGTCACCTTTAGGCTAATCAGTATACAAAGAGTAGGTCACCTTTAGGCTAATCAGTATACAAAGGGTAGGTTACCTTTAGGCTAATCAGTATACAAAGAGTAGGTCACCTTTAGGCTAATCAGTATACAAAGGGTAGGTCACCTTTAGGCTAATCAGTATACAAACGGTAGGTCACCTTTAGGCTAATCAGTATACAAAGACTAGGTCACCTTTACGCTAATCAGTATACAAAGGGTAGGTCACCTTTAGGCTAAAATCATAAGTATTATCAAAAGTACATTTATGTGCAAAGAGATGGATACTCCTCCCTTATAAATAAGGTCATCACATGTTCATCAGAAAGTGCAACCAACATATTTCAAAGCGACCCTCAATCTACTAAACTGGGAAGTTTCTATATCACATTTGTCCTTTTCAAATATCGTATGCATAATTCTAATAATTGTCATCAATTTAAATTATTTTCAACCATGTTGAATATAAAAGTAAACGACATCAGTAACAATATAACCTGTATGTATGCTAAATGGACAAAGAGTGCTACGTGTCATAGACCTATTCTTATTTCATTAACTGCTTCATTCAACAAATTCACTAATACCAACAAAACATGTTTCAGAGTCTATATCCGAAAATCTACAGTAGTCTGCCACAGAGAACAGAAGCCAGGAGGGACACCAAAGTCCACACATACATCAACAAGTGTATAGAGGTGTGCTGGCACATGTGTATAGAGGACGACGTCATAGGACTTGATAGTAATGTATCTAGGTTCAGTAACTTTAACAAAGACCTGTACCGTTATTTTGGTCAGGAAGATCAGTTTGTGGACTTTGTGATATGGCCGCCAGCGGTGGCACAGAGCGGCAAGCTGGTGGCTAGAGGAGTGGCTGAGGCAACTTCAAGATCAGAATGATACAAGTTTGGATGAAAACTACACATGAAAGAAGCAGCAGAGAATGGGATGGGTTTTCTTGAACTTTTTTTTATAATTCCTTCCAACCAAAGTATACTATGACGGCTTGACTCATGGATATATTCAAAATAGAATGATCACTTCATGATTTAACTTGTTGTAAAATTACATATGAAATACTCCAGTGAAGAGATATGAAAATATAAACCAAACAAACATTTGTTGTTTTTAAATTAATATTTACTTATTTTTATGGTACTGATGATATTCCTTGAGAAAACAGAAAAAATTCCATTCACATTGCATAGGAAGTACAGGTGATAGCTAAAATCTTTTATTTATTTCTTTTGCTTATATATAAATGAAACAGAAAAAAATCTTCAATTTACATGTTGTTATATTTATGGCAATAAATTAGACATAAATCCTTAAAGACTTGTTTGTGAAAGCATTGATAAGTTAGCAATTTTGATGTGAAGGAAATCAACAGTAGAGTATTGGGTACACTTGATAGATTGACTTAACTTGATTGTTTTCAATTCAGCGTCGTTATAAAATCATATGCAAGTTCTTACAAAAATCTGCTAGGTGGACAGACTTTAAATGTTCTTATTGGTAAATTTGAATATAAAAGTTTTACGATATAAAAATGTGAGTTTATCAGAACAAAAGTTAACAAATTACTGACAACAGTATACATACTAAGAACAGCTTTATAAAAGTTCAGAGGAAATCCGAAAAAAAAACCAACAAGTAAATAGTAAGGTACATGTATGAAATTTGTCTGATCTTCATTGCTTAGTTAAGTACTAGCTAGTAAATTGAAGAGAAGAATTTGACTTTTTCTTTTTTTTAATTTTGTTGAGGTTTTTAATGTTTGACCTTTTTGTTTTATGAATACCAAACTACATGTACTTTTTAAGTGCTATCTATACTATTGACAGACATGTAACAACTTGGTGTAATTTCTGTACACAATATAGTTCAAGTTCTCATAAGGAGCTGAGCTGCAGACAAAAATTGACTACAATAAATGGCGCTTTCCGAAAAATTTGCTTGGGTGTAAATTTGCCTGAATCTTAACAATAATTGGCGCTTTCCGAAAAATTTGCTAGGGTGTAAATTTACCTGAATCTTAACAATGAAGGCATAAAAATGTGTGTATGAAAACTGAGCTGTTAATTCTATCTTAAAAGACTTAAAACAATGAAAATGAACTCAAACTGAAAAAATATGGTTTTCGGAAAATGACAATTTTCAAATACAGATATATTCTACAGAACTGTTTTATATAGGCCAAATAACGGAAGCAGAATTCCACGGAAAAAAAAATCATGTCTGATACATGTATCTATAAAATGTTCAGGAAAACAATTCTGAGCACTCCAAACACAAAGTCTGATGCAGTTGTTTTCTGTGCATGTTTATAGATACTGATGATGAGAAAAGATGTTTACTGTTTAAGATGAACAAATTTATAAAATGGAAGAGAAGTTGAGCATTTCAAAAAAAAAAAAAGAAATTAACAAAAATACAAGATATCAGTGCATCAGTGAATGATATCAATTCTAGTAAATACAATGTACGTATGTTTTGAAAAACATGTTCAATATAATAAACTTGTAACAACAGAAACCTGAGAAAGTAAGAACAACAGGCAAATGCCTCACAGCAGAGTTGAAAACAGCTGTTTGAAACAAAACCTACAAGATGAAAATTGGATGTTTAACTTATATTCAAGAATTCACAATATGGGTATTTTGTTAGCCTTTGTAATGCATATTCTTGGCATTTACAGCTGACACTCGTTATCTCAAACTTGGTTATCTCGAAATTCCGTTTATCTCTCCAAATAAAAGTGAAATCGCACGGTAAACAAAAAAATTATAGGTACCGGTAATGCAGGTTGAGTGATTCGCCGTTGTTTGATTGACCTTGACATAAATAAATTAAGGAGGATAACAGTTAATTAGATAATAATATCATTGCAGAAACAATGATATGTGCATGTTTCATTCACTAAAATTGCCTTGTTTGTAAATGTTGACGGTCCAAATAACAAAAACAAAATTGGCAAGATTCACCGTAACTGAAATAAGCAATTTGAGCAAAAATGATACTGATAATCTACAAAATAATCCATACATAAAACTTCATACACTAAGACTTGGTTGCATACGAGTTAATGTAAGGGAAAAATGTGCGACATTGAAATCTAGCAGACGAAACATAGGGTAATCAAAGATTACATAGCTCGCCGATATCTATTGTATAAAATACAATACCAAAACGATTCTTTAAGCCTTATAGGTGGTACAATACATTCCAAAATATAGAGTAAATTCGACAGATGGTTATCTCGAACTCCGTTTATGTCAAAGTATTTTCAGTGGGCCCATCGACTTCGAGATAACGAGTGTCAGCTGTATTTTCAAATTGCCATTACAATTTTTATTTGACATTGGTACATTTTTTCTTTGTTCAATCTTGACTTACTATGCATAAGGGAATACTGCGAAATTTCAGGGAATTGTTCAGCTTTCAAAGAAAAACAAATTCATTAAAACATGTACATCCATTCATTCAGATATGTACATGTATCAAAGATATCAAAGGAGACTATTTCTAAATCTTCCTATACTTCTTTTAGCATTTTACTTTATATCATATAAATACCTAATAATTTAAGAGCCATTCTCTGTAAAAACCAAAGAATTTTATAGGGGTGTTCAAATGACCACCTCAGATTTTCGTGATTTTGATAAATTTTGGTCAACATAAGACCTGTATTCAAAATTGATATCATTTTCATTCATACATGTAACGGTTGCCATGGAAACGCACTGACTTGTTTGGCCCAATTTCAGGTGGTAAAAAATGACACAAAATGAGGTAGGTTTGTAACCCCACTGTTTTTAAATTAACTTATCAGCATTAGATTTAATGCAAACATTTGACAGAGTAACCCAGGAACTTAATAATGAAGAAGAAAAATTAAAAGAAAATTATTTCCAAATATGTAAATTTTCAAGACAAATATGCGTAATTTTGCCAAAATTCACAAACTCGTAAATTAGCACTTTTCATGAGGTATCTACAAAATGATGCAGGCACTCGCGCCTGATATGATACTGTTTTCAGATAATTCAATCTCTCCTCATAACAATATAAAAAAATTAGAGATGTTATTTTTGTTTAAAGAAAATAAACTTATTTTGAAAATTGTTACCATGGCAACATCTGCATTTTACTCGATTTCTGTTTTACGAGCAGCATTTCAAATTCAAAAAAGATAAAAATACCAAAGTAGTATGAAAATCAAAGTTAGAGATCTCATGATATTCTTACGTCAATTGAGGCTGTATTTTGTAATCGGTTGCCATGGTAACCATGTCGAAAAGTTACAATATTCACTATTTTCAGCATTTTCAAGTCATTTGTCTTTGTTCCTGTGCCTTATAATAAACGGAACTTAACAATTTCATTGTTTTCGTATAACAGGTATATCATATTTTGAAGAAATCATTAAATTGTAGAGGAAATATATGAAAAAATCACATATTTCTCCATAGCAACGCAGCATATTCAGATGTACCGAATAGCAAAATGTTCATGAGTATGCTTTAATTTTCAGTTTCTATAATATTATCTTGAATTATTCTATACTAAAATAATATTAAAACACATACCTAAACGTAAAATTTTAAATAAGCTCACTCGTAGTGTCTGATATTGTGAAAATGGCTGGTTACCATGACAACAAAATTAACTAATATTAATATATCAATTTCAAAATGTTGTCTGTATTTTACCAATTTTGCTTCTCTCTTAATGGGTACATGATAATATTTTTTTTCAAATTGATGGTGGATGCTATAAACTCTATCAAAATACATGAAACAAGTTTCAAAATGATAGTAGTTGCTATAGTTATTTGGCCATACGATCTGAAAAAAGCATTTTCCGCTATTTTTGAATCCTTTTCCTTTAAAAAAAGAAACATGCTTGCACAACTATTTTTACATATATGACAAAGCAAAGTCTTAACTTTTTTTTAGATTAAAACACTTTCAGATTACTTGACCTTTGATAGCCGTATCCAAGGACTCAAAGTGGCCTTATGTGCATTTTTATACATATGTTTCCATAGCAACGGACTATTTCCTAAAAATTTGTGTTGAATTTTCTTCCATGTAAAGAAATGTCTAATTGAATACATTTATTAATTATCATCACTTTCAATTAAAGTTCAATGATCTAGTAAAAACCGGACACTAAATTAAGTCTAAAATTACTTTTATTTGTGCTATTTGAGTTTATGTTGCCATAGCAACGATAACAAACTTTGTTCCAATGTGAATGCTGATGTTATATTTGCATAAAAAAAACTCAAAAATAAAAGTTATTTATCATTGAATTTTGAAAAAAAATGCCAAGAGCAATTTTTTTTATAAGATACCTTTGTTGTTGCTATGGGAACATATAGATTATGCATTTAACCAACATTATTTATCTTACTTGAAAGAGCAATGATAGGGGACTAATAATTCATCAGTGTTTGTTTTAGATTATGCTGCATAATTGATGTATGTGACTTCAGAAACGCCCAGATATGCATTTTCTCAATGTGTAAAGTCTGTTTCCATGGCAACCTGGTGTAATATTCTGGAAAAACAATTTTTTTACTTTTTGGATCAGACCCAACCTTATGTATATTTTTATCAAACTCTTAGGCATGCCGTACCATGCCTCCCTAATAAAAGTGCAAATACTTAGTACAGAGTATATATAGTTTTTGGTCTGTCCGTCCGTCTGTGTGTCTATTTGTCTGCAAAAACTTTAACTTGGCCATAACTTTTGAATGGTAAGTGATAGGTCTTTCATATTTCACATATGACTTTCTTGTGGCCTTGTGGCAAGACCTTTCCTTGGATACCATATTTGACCTTGTGACCTCAACCTCAAAATGTGAACTACTTTTCAGCTGTTTTACCGACGATGCCAACGGGGGCATTCGTGTTTCACAAACACATGTTTTTTTCAGCTCCGTGTGTTCAAACTTGCCAAAGGGCCAACTCTAAATATGTTAATCCATGGTATACCAGAAGCGCAGCATTAACCTTGATTCTTGATTTCATAACAAGGAAATTTAAGTCATTTGGGGGGGGGGGGGTTACAACAATTTATTTCATCAACACACAAACTTGTGAAATATGGCATTGAGTTCTGTGAGACTTGAAACCTAAAACGTTCTTTCTTTCAAACACTGAACCCTGATAAAAGCTATGGTTTTTTTTTCCTCGTTTTGCATACCTTTTTTTCTAAAAGCAATTTTCTGGAGCACATCCTCCCTTTCGGAATAAAAGAAATCTGAATCTGCTAATATCAATGGTCTTTTCAATGTTTTCAACAGAGAGGTTGTGATCCTTACTGTGTAAAACAATGATTGAAACGGGACATTAAAAAATTAATTGCATATCTTTTCATGAATAAAAAAAAAGACACCTTGTATCATCAGTATCGTTGTACAATTGAAACCAATGAACAATTTACCACAGTGCAGTTAATGTAAGCGAGATATCTGAACTGCTTTCTGATAAATGTTTAGAGGATGGTACCTATAATTTTGTACTAAAAGATCCAACTGGACAGAAAAGAGGGATACAGTTATAGTTACCCTTTTGGTGTATTCAAAAGAAACACCTCCCCTGCCAAAAATTGTTATTTCTCAATTTTTTTACGTATAACTGTACTGAAGTGCATAGGTTTGACCCCCCTCCCAACCTGATGCCTCTGATCCACTCCCCTTGAATATTTTGTAGAATTGCTCATGTACCAGAATTTGGAAATAAAATAGAATCGCGGAAAACCCGTACATCACACTACCAAAAGAACAATGGCGACTAATAGACCAGTTATGACATAACATTTCCTTAGAAAACAGGAGAATCATCATTGATAAAATTGTACAAAGATACGATCCCTTTTTCAATTAAAAACTAGAACTGCCCTTACAGTGATGAATTATACCCCGCGGGATGTTTGTCTCTAAACGGATCCCCTATCCATTATAGTTTAAAAGTAGGTCATTGTCACTAGGTCAAATGTTTTGGTATCAAAATTTAGTACTTATTATGGTTAATGTGTTTTATGAAATATGAAAGCCCTATCACTTATACTTGAAGAGTTAGCTTTAAGAACTTCTTAACCGGACGGACAGACGGACATGGTGTTTATTAAAAAAAACCCAAAGTTTGTTTGCGGTGAGTATAATTACAAATTTTTATTTTTTACATGTACGAGAGCTGATTGATATGTTGTGAGCCTTGGTTTTCTGACCAGTCAAGATAAGGATTTGTTACACACTGGTGGCAGAGGTGTAAAGATACTGACGGGGATTATGTAGAAAAATGATGCAAAATGTCTAATAAAATTTAAATCCATCAATACGAGGTTCACAACATATCAATCAGCCCTCGGATAGAAAAAAAGAAACTGTGTCCCTTGAATTCTCATGGATCTTTTACAACTACAAAAACTTCATACCATTTGATTCAATGCTCAAAAGGTAATAGAGATATTAAGATAGAAAGAAACTCATAATGGAAATTTTGTAGCGTGCAAATCATGACTATGACGTGTTGCTATTGAGAAATATTCATTTTTTCCATTCTTTTCTGTCTACCGTAAATTTAAAAAATTAGAAAAAATAAGTACCTGGAAAATATCTTATACATTATATTAAAAGGTAAAGAGACTCCAAAAGATGATAGATTATAAAAACACAAAATTTGGCAATGAAATTTCACAAAACATTAATCTTGAATGAGATGTATACACATATCTATATAGCGTTTTCCATCGAGTATTTGCTTTTTCAGAATTAAAAAACTTTGGAATTGTGGCAAATACACATAAAAAAACATGGTTGTCATGGCAACCGATCTCCAAATTAGATAACTTGATATTCTTAAATGAAACAAACTGATATAAAGATTAGCATGTTTGATCAAGTTTGTACAATAATACAATCTTATATGTTCAGGTGTTTGTTTGAAATAAGAATATATGATTTAAGAATTTATTTCCCAGTTTTTCGTGATTTTTCTTTAAAATTTACCATTTTCCCTTAAGTTTTATGACTCCTTTTTTCTACAATTTCTGTTAAAAGCTTCATGTCATTTATTTATTAAAAATTAATCAAATTAAACTTTGAAATATACACGATGAAAGATAGAAAAAGAAAATTTTAACATAATAATGAAAATTTCACTGTCTATTGATGATAACAATGGTTCGTTGCTATGGAGATATCCTAGTAATTTTCATATATTTTCCTTTGATTTTAGTGATATTAGAAAAAAAAATCCTATATGAGTGAAACAAAGAAATTGTCTTTCTTATTTTCATAAAAGGCTAAGAAATAACAGGAAAAGACGGAAAATTGCTTTTAAAAGTGTCAATTTTGCCTTTTTAGACATGGTTACCATGGCAACCGATGATAAAATATAGACTAAATTTCAATAAATATGTCAGGAAAATTGAAAGCTTCAATAATATACAAAAATTACATGTTTCTGTCTTCTGTGATCTGAGATACTTTATGTTATCAATCAATCATATAAAATGCAGATGTTGCCATGGTAACCATTTTTGAATAAGATTTATTTTCTTCAAACAAAAATAACATCTCTGGATTTTTTATATTTTCCTAATAGATAGTCAAACATTCATTCAACAATATTCAATCTTTTCACTTAGCCTGGGTTATTTTGCTATGCATAGCCGAAAATGATGATTTTTTGTGTTTTTGTAAAATGTCAAAATATTGAAACTTTGTCGTGAAATTTGAATGATTTTAAAAGTTTTTCGACCATAATTTAATGACACAACTTAAAGAGCAAGGTATCTAGTTTTATAATTTGGATGAAAAATTGAACAATTGAAAGGCTTTACCTGAGCAAATTGTACTTGAAAGTAGTTCATTTCATGCTCGTCAGAGCCCCCTTTTCTTGTCAAAAATGGGATGGGGTGGTTACCATGGCAACGGATTGTGGTATACAAAAACAAATGTTATTTTTACTATCAGGGGGTCAAACTTGGCTCAGATACTCAAAATCATGAAAATCTGAGATGATCGTTTTTCGACCACTTTGGTCCTTACAGAGAATGGCTCTTAATAGATTTTTACTAAATAATTAATATCGCTCTTAGGTAATCATTTTACACTGTATAATATCTAAGACAAATTGTAGGATAACTTGGCTGTACGGCAAGTTTGCCAGAATGACAAAATAAAACACTTATTCTCAGGAATAGCCAATACAAATCTGAAATTACACGAAGAATTAAACTCAAAGACAGCCTCTACATAGGGAAAAGTTTACAAATTACCTTAAATATATTTTCTCTACTACAAACAAAATAGTTAACAACTACACACATTTTTTACAACAATGGTAGGCATTAATTAAATAAACGAGTAACTTCATTGCATAAGAGAAAAAGTCATTTCATTGGGTTACTATGATAAAAAAGATTCTCTTATTTAAAAACAAACAAAAAATTAAATTAATATTGGTACAGCTAAGGTTTAAATACATTCATGTACATAGTAGATAAAACCTCGAAAAACATTGGCATTGCACAAGATTACAAACCTACATTAATATATATGAACACACAGGGTTTTACCATGTTTACCTAACATCAATTTTTTATAGTATACCTTTTAATGCAGTTAGATGAATTTGCTGCATTCTGGAATTATTCGTAACTCTCACAAATTTGATGATCATTTTGTGATGAGACCACTTTCCGTCTTCGACACTGTCTGCATACACAGTCTGCATACACAGTCTGGACAATTCAACTTCGTCAAAGACAAGTCACTAGATAATGATTTCATACCCCATTCTGTCATTACGCATTGAACAATTTCCTTTTCAAAATACATGTAATATTTTTCATGATTCAATAGATCTGCACTTTAACCAGCGTCATTTTGATGAGCAAAGCATAAATTCAGCTCACATCTTTTCGCAAATTCATTTTCCTGGATCCCAAACGGGAGTCTCCCCCAGTGTAAGAGTCAGCTCTGTCTCACGTCACATTTTATTTGCATTTCTGTTAAGCTGCGCTAGATAACAATTTGTGATAATGATTCAGTTTATGAAAGTACAAAAATAGAAATAAGATACCACTCTTGATTAGCTGCCATGTAGTATATCAAGATGAAGTCCAATTCTTCAGTAGCTATCAAGTACAAGTCCTCGGTACACATAACTAATGAAGTGATATCTCAAATCTTCTGTAATCTTTTTTCTTCTTTCATTTCTTCTAATAATGATCCTGAGAAATCTTGAGATCAGTCATGTTGTCACTCTCTATCTTTAAACACTGTAAAAGAAATGTTAAATCTAATAACATTTGACAATTTTTTAAAAGGAGTTCACAGGATGGTTCCTAACACCAAATGATATCAAAATGTGATACTTGTACTTGGAAATTAATCTTGAAAATAAGGAATGGGTAGAAATCAATCAGGGCTATATCATATACATGAATAATTTTGGTAATAAAACATCTACTTAAAAGCTGTGGAAATTGAAAAGAAATAGTTATTACATTGTTTTGTCCAACATGTTAGTCTGAAAATCTTAAGGTCATAGATTCCTCAGCTAAATCTTCATATTGTTCTATTTGTTATTCAATAAAATCATTCCAAGGAATGCATGTGTTGCCTGCGAAACATATCAACACTTACATGTAGGAATCACTTTTATATAGGGTATGACGGACATCCAAGTGTGACAGACGGACAGATGGACAGACGGACAACTTGATCCCTAAGTATTGCTACATGTATGCTTCGCACGAGACATAAAAATGATATACCATGTACATACATCAATATGCTGCACATGTTCTGCATTTATTCATTTATTCAAGTTGCATTAGCATTGTCATCAATAACACTTATTCAAAATTAACATCTATATTTCTAATGCATCATGATTGTTGTGAAACCACTATGCCAGCATACTGTACCTTTTCATTAGCTAAATGTAGCAGGCATACAAAGGCTATAGGAGTGCTTATGTTACGAGCCATTTGATTGGACACGTTTTGAGGTAGTTGGGTAAGGATTTCCTGAAATGAGCATTCCGCCCCCATCTCCTTGTCATTACTAGTACCGGCAGTGACCTCCTGGAAATATAAGAAGGTGATTCATAACAATTCAATAATGATTTACTTACTGTTCACTTTCCAAGCAACAAACTAATCTTGACCCTTAACTCCATATACATACAGTATAAGTACTTAAATTTCAGGGATACAGGCAAAAAGGTGGCAAAGTGAGATTTAAGTGTAATAATTATTAGTACACATGTAACTTTCTGAGGAAATGCAGTACAAAGTATATGCTTGTCAACTTTGATCATAGAATGTGAGAATACATGTTTATTAAGATTGTTGAAAAATCAATCCATCCACAAAATATTCTCATTTCATACATTAATATCTATCTAAAACTCTTCTTTAAACTCAACTTCTTCAACAGAGCATCTTTCTTTCTTAACTTCATCAGTTAGAAAATCATTCTCTGCAAATACACTAACCGGTTTCTGTTGATTATCCCCTCCCCCTTCCTCCATCCTCTCTGTCGTTTTATCCGTGTCAGCCGTCTTCTGTTTTGATGTTAGAAGATTCCATATGACGCCCTTCAGTTTCTTTACATCCAACTTCTTGGCCGTTTTAGCATAATCTATGTCGATCTTTGCAACCTACCATGAGAAAAAAATTGTTTCCGTTTTACATATAAATGTATTGTAATCCTTTAAGAAATACATGAAAGCTTAATCTACATGTAATATTTACTTATACAGTTTCTGACAAACCTAGCAAATGCATGCTTGCTAAACCAGAGTATATTTGTTCCATTTTTTCTATCTTTGGTAAAGATCTTTTTTTTTTAGATTAATCCCTTAATTATGAAAATGACAGAATTACATGTCGCTCTTATCTGATTTTTTTTTCTTTTTGAAATAATCAATGTGGATAGGACTATCAATATTATCCCGTGCATGTGATTTCAAAATCATGAAGTTCTAGGCTAATAAGAGAAAGCAATGCACATACATGCACATACTACACTGTATCTATTAGAAGAAGTAAACAGCACAGAATTTCTGAATTCCACAATTTACTTTGACCCTTATACTTTACATATGCTATATTTGTACTTACCTTGTTCGGCTGGCTGACGAGTTTATCACCTAGTATTGTATTATTCATGGTGGCATCAGCTTGAGTAAAATCGTTAGATTCCTGACTACAGTTCTCTCCGGCTTGTGTAAAGTTAAAATCAAAGTCACCGCCATCATCATCATTATCCATCTGTAACGTCAAATAAAGTTTTCTTATGTGTGAAAAATGTGATTTTCTTACTTTTGCAACAGAATGATTCTGAGCTTTAAATTCCAACAAAATTAGATAAATCAAAAGACTGCAAGGAAACTTTTTATACCTCTACGCCTTCTTTCGGACAGAAATTTTCTCGATCGTTGGTATTCTCATAATCATAGTTTTCAATGTCGTCATCAACGATATTGGATGAGGAAGTATCCTGTCTTTTAATCTACAACAAATATAATTCATACATTTGTATAATTGTCAGTGACTAAAAATTACAGAGTCGACAAGGTCAAAGGTACATGTAGTCAAGGTCAATGCATGCAGCCATACATGTATATATGACTACATGTAGCCAAAAATATTTAAAACCCTTCACAAATACACGTAACCGGAGAAAGCATGGAATATGGATTTAGACTGAAGCTTATAGCATAGATTCAATATATTTATCCCACCTCTGGCAAATTTCTCGCAATCTGATTGGTCGAGAAGAACCGAATATTATGTTGTATTATTTTACTGACATGATATTATTTTAATATCCTGCTTCCACTAAGACGCTTTACGATATTGACGTCACCGAAATGCTTTGAAATATGTTGACGTTACATACACAAGCCAAAAGCCATCGATGGGATAAATTTGTTATACAGTGTTTTACAGGGGGGATACAAAAATATATTGGGTCGATGAAAAAAGTTGTATTGGGCTCGGCTTCGCCTCGCCCAATACAACTTTTTTCATCGACCCAATATATTTCTGTATCCCCCCTGTAAAACACTGTATAACTAATAATGTACCATGTATGTTAAAAACAAACATTCCTGTAATAAGTTAATTATACCAGAGGTCTCCAGTCAAAAGCTATCCTGTTTTTTTTTTTTTTTAACGAAAGCAATATGTAAAGACGCTAAAAATAAGACCTCACAACATTTATACTTCAATCAGGTTTGTGGTACTGTAAGTAAATATTTTAACGTGCAAATCCGTTGTCAAGTCCCTATAACTAGACAACAAAGCATTCAGCCAGAACTACACGTAGCTTTCATGCTGAAATTACTCAAGGACAATCACATGTTAGACACAACATCGAATCTTGAGAAAAGATGGCTACAAGTATACAGGCATTCAGTGTACATTCAGATTCACATTTAACAAAGATACTTTGATGAATCCATCCTGTCTGGAATTTGTTTGACCTTGACTTGGATTCTTATCTGTTTGTTCCTCACTATGAGATGAATAAATCTACTGAAATTCAACAAATCAGTTCAAGAACAGGCATGTTCGACCCCAAATTTGACCATGACCTTGACGGTGACCTTCATCCTCATAAGGTGTTGAATCTCATCATGCTTGACCATCCCTGCTTGATGTAAGTATAAATACAATCAATCAAACTATAGCCATTAATGTGAAAGTGTGACAACCAGACAGATGGATAGACAGACGGACGCCGGATTGATCCCTACAATATATATGGCACCTCTGAGTTCAAGGCAACATACATGTAAAAATGACACTAAGAAATGCCATACTGCTATATATGGGAATACAAATGTACTGGATATAGAATGTGATCCTCTGGGGTCAAATTGTCACTTTGCTTTCAAGGTATCACAAAACAGTATGTTAATTAAAGCAAACAACAACAACATGCACATTCCTAATACATGTATATTCACGAGTACAAACTTGTAAATGGTACAATCGTGACAAACTCAAATCACATAATTTCAGAACCTGTAAAAATCTTCAAGATTTCATGTTTGATTGAATAAGTAATTGACACGGGAAAATTTTGAGAAATTCCATAATGTCACAATGCAATTTCAATGTTTGACCGAGGTTCGAAGCTTGTTTGTCAAAGGTAAAAGCATTGTGACGCCATGAAATTTTACATTTTTTTCCCGTAATTGGAAGGGTCAATTATAAGGTTCAATCCACAGTTTACATGCACTTTTAAACAGAGAGGATGCAGGTTTGGTTTTCATGGCTCAATGCTGGGTAATCATAATGTAAATTGCATCCTTTGGTATGAAGATAAAGATTATGTAACAGAGAGAGGGAAACGGAAAAAGGAGGGAGTTGGAACCTGATTCTAATCCCTAAAATCAATTTCTTCAACTGAGGTTATATTACTGGTAATACAGGTACACTGCATTATTTTATCTGAAATTTGACTACTTGAAACCTAACAGGTCATTTCAAACAAATGCATGCTTTTCACTTTCTGAACAGCTCAAGTTGGGAACAAATTCAATTCAATGCAAAATTTGCATTATAATGATAATATAAATGGTGTTTCAGAACAATAATACATGTAAATTAAGATGAATGAAATATACATGTATTAAGGACAAACTGAAGACACATACATGTACTTAATGCATTCTGAATTCATTTTTCCTACAATCATTGAACCAATCAACTGAGGTAAAATAAATGGACAATAGAGCTGCAACGAGTCGGGAACTTCTATTCGGTTCGATTTCGATTTTTATGTCTCGATTCGATTCTTTTCGGTTGGAGTTATTTATATACGCTATAATTTTCCCTGGATACTTCATTTTTCCATTTATTTGAAAATTCAATTGAAAATCTCATCTCAAAGAAAAAATAATGTTCAAGTGAAGGTACTATATGATATACATCATTTGTATATATGTTTATGTATTATGTGGAAATATTATTCAAAGACCCCCCCCCCCCCTCTTTCCACAGAACAGCCTTCTGGAGTTCTGGGGATATAAAATCAATACTGTGCACAAAAAATACATGATAATTAACCAGATCATACAAAGAAGTGCATACTAGTTAAATAATTAAAAAGAGGCATTTTAATTTGGGGAAGCACTCGTCGAAATGCGGCAAAAGTCGCCGGTTCGAATTACCTCTGATCCTGTATTTTCTGTACGAATTGCTTGGAAAAAATCATTTGAACATGTTGAAAGGTTAACTTTTTATTCTAAATCACCACCTCAAATCATTCTTATTGTGAATTTTTAAAGTTGAAATTAGAACGTTTTTCTGCATTATTTAGACTATTCGACTCGAATCGTTTCTGACCACAACGACTCGCGAATCGAGTCAGAGCTAAGAATCGCGACTCTCGTTGCACCGCGACAAATCATTGCAGCTCTAATGGACAATCAATCAATGGTTTTCTTAGCATCACCAATGACTTTTTTCACCACTGATTTCTTCATCCATAACTCTTTAAAATTCATTTCAACTCTATAAAGAGAAAGGAAAAATGTCACTCAAAGGGACCATGTAGAACAAAATATCTGTAAATACTTCCCCTCACTTTGCATGACAATTTTTTTTTTTTTTAATGAAACCTTCATCAGATTGCAAAACATATCATTTTTGAGCTGTTAAAAAAGTGGATAATTTTTTTTTCCTCATATTTATATTTTACCTTAGGATTGTGTATCTGGAGCATCATAGAGGGAGAAAAAAAAAGAGCAAATAATGTGGACATTTGTAAATGTCTACGTAGCATTAATACCAAGTCTTAATCCATCTTGTTAACCACCATCTTATAAAGAGACAGATTAAACACACAAATTATTAGATTAAAGGTGTCATCCCTATTGAAAAGTATTTCATCTAACAAACAAAAATACAATGTACCTAGTAGTGATGAACCAATTGTCGCCGACAATCGATTGTCAATCGCTAAAACTCTTTCGATTCCAATTATCGATTTCATTTTCTTACGATCGATTGTCGCTGAAAGAAAGGTATTTTGTGTAAAGGTATTTATTTTTCTCTTTTCACATGTAACATTAACCGTAACTTGTTGTCTTGCATGTAAACAGGCAGATGCTTTTAAATTGAATGCTTTGCATTTTGTTTTCAGCAAAGTTTTCTCAATTTTATGCAGAAAAATACAATTTTTCCATGTTTCCGATTATTTTCCGATAATCGATTCTTAAAAGTCTTCCGATGTACAACACTAGTACCTAGAGTAGTAACAGTGTCCATACTTGTCATAAATCTTTTGTTACCTCTATAGACATGTAGGTTTGCAATTGGTTTAACAAAGCCTGAGGAGCTGAACTTCGTAAAGTTTGAACTGAAAGGGATCGTAATTATCACAATTCCATATCAAATCCCTACTACATACATGTAGAGTATTGCAATACATGTGCAATGTACTGTGAAATCATTATACATGTATTTCATTGGGCTCAATTTTCATGGTTTTTGTGGATAGCCTCATCCACGATTTTACATCCACAACGATTTATTGTACATAAACCAAGAAATTGAAAAAACTTTTATGACAAAACAAGCATACATATTTTACAGGGAACTGACTTATAAACACCCTTCAATAACGTGGACACATACATGTACATGTATGTTAATTCCTTTGAATTGCAATGTTTGTCAACACTGTTTTTACAACTGTTTGTCACAAGCCAACCTTGCGACCGGATATTAATTGGGTCACATTTCAGCGACATCTTATCATGAGTGGCAATAAGCCAGTTGGCATGGAGGGGTTTTAAGATTGACGTTAACGTAATCGTAGCCACCTTCGTTTTTTTCAAGCCTGGGCCGAGTTCCACTTGTGAAAGTTTGATTTCACTACAAAATCCACAAAATTTCGTCCCCACAGAAATACTGAATCTCACCAATCCATGAAAATTGGGCCCCACAAACATAAATGATTTCACAGTGTGTTTTAAATCCAAGGACAGACAAACAGACATAGTGAATCAAAATCACTTTTTCCACAGTGTTTGTCAATGAGACAACACTTAATAAAACAAAAGATGCATTGATAATGATACAAAATGAGACCTAACATCCAACAGAAAATATACTTACCATCAATTTAGATTTACAAAATAGTCGGAATAATTTATCGGCGTCGTAGTGGAGATCTTTGGGTAAGGTATTTTTATCTTTACTGTACTTTGTGAGGGTGGCAGTGGTGAGGGTAGTGGCCTTGGAAGGTTTAAGGTAGTTGGTGAATTCTTTTTCTGCATCATAGTCGATTTTGAACACAGGTTTCTTTGCTTTCTGTGACTTGTCTACAATGCCCTTGAATCTGGGATCTGCAATAAAATGTCAAAGACATCAGCAATGATGTGATATTACATGTACATGGCAAAATGTTTGCAGGTAAACTTGTCTTAAAATTCACATTTTAGCAGAAGTCGGGATGTTAAGATCGTGCAAACTCAAGACAATGCTAATTTCTTTATTTGTAAAAGACAATAATTGAAAGAAAGTTAAGCATGGTAAATCATGATTATAATGTTAATGTGGTAAATCATGATTAATGTGGTAAACCATGATTACCGGTATGCTATTAATGTTTGTTGTTTAAATGATAGTCTCCTTTAAAATCCTCACAGCAAACTATTACTAAAGCAAGAATACACTGAACATTAGTTGTTCCTAATATTACCTTTTGATAATGGAGCCAATCTCCAGTAAGATGGACCCGCCCATGTTTACAGTAAACTTTTATTGTCACTACTGTCCGCACGGCTCGCGTCGGAAACAAGATAAACACAATTTTGAATACTTTGTCATACAAAAAAATTAATGAAATGGATACCATTCAATAGATCTTGCTTAGTCGTAAATTTCAGTATAATTTATACGATAGTCAGTGCTTGCAATCAAACTTTACAGACAGAACAAGTTTTAGATGGGCGATTTCCCATGCTAAATTTTCCCATGATGTCGTGACACTGTCCATAGACTCTATGTATAACTTGGCGATGTCATGCTGAAATTTTACACTGAAAACGCCCCATCTAAAAAAGCATTTTATCCGTATAGCACGATTGCATAAGCTTAGGACCATACATGTATTTCATATACCAAAATTTACGTATAAGCGATATCTATTGAATGGTATCCATTTCATTTAAATTTTTGCATGACGAAGTATTCAAAATCGTGTTTATTCAGTTTAGGAAGTGAGTCGCACGTACCGTCATACATTGTATTACCTTTTGATAATGGAGCCAGTCTCCAGTGAGATGGTCCCGCCCATGTTCTCAGTAAACTTTTATTGAAGTAAGAATAGTCTGAGGGTTCTGAAGCTAATACACTCAGTAATGTCCCTGTTGTCCCATGTCTGTACAGAAAAAGACCATCATTGTACATGTAATCAATATAGAATATCGAATTGCATTTCAAAAAGCTCTATGCCAGTAAGGAATGTACCTGAATTTAATTCCAAAGTCATGTACATGTTAACTGACATCTAGCCTAAAAGTGATACATATAAACTTGCTTTACCTAAATAAATTATGTTCGTTAGAATATTTATAAACTATATAAATATACAATGATTCCTATTCGTTCCTGATGCTATTGAATAATGCATTTGGTTTTATTCACCGAGACAAACTCTTGCCATACAAGTACATGAACGTAAAAGTACCGAAGGTTAATACACAGCGAATGATTCTACATATAAATTTCCAAGAAAATTTTAGGAAAAAGATGATTAAATGAACTAAAAGTTGTAAATCTGTAGATTCGTAAGAAATAGATAAAGACATAAAATAAATGATTTGAAACATTTTTTCTTGACAAGACAAAGAATTATTAGAAGAAATTCCTGCATGATATTTCTGACTGCAGTCTAAAGGAGACAGTTGTAAATTAGACGAGAATCTTACGTGAGATCTCTGATGGCACTCTGCATGAGTTGAGCTGCTTTACCGTCTCCTATAAACATAGATTTATCTGTGGAATGCCCATCGTCTCTACTCTCACCATCATCACCATCTACAAGGTAACAATCTCTGCTGTGCAATTCATAAATAACACACTAGATTTAAAAAGAACCAAGCAAAAATTCATCATACAATGTCGACAGTGGGGTTAATGCCTGTCCCAATCTTTTTCTTTCGTTTTTTCACTGACCATTTACATTTCTGTTTTCCTTGTAAAACAAGGTATAACTTATAATTCACAAATACATGCAGACCTTAGCTACTGTATACATGTACCTTCATAAATTTGCATGTTTGTTACGTATAGACCCTATAAAATATTCTTTTAATTTATTCTGATACAACGCCTTCATTGTAAAATAATTCAAATCAGAACCAAAGTACAGAATTACTAACATTTCATCATACAACAACACCTACCTGCATTTCCTTCATGATCTGACATTCCGTCACCAGGAAAATCTGAGTTGAATGGTACATCATCCATGTCACCATCTGCCTCTATAATCGGCTCTGGTTCAGCATTCATGTCAAATACATGGGCTGACGTGGAACTCTGAGATGCGGAGGGAAGAATTGAAGTCTGAAAACATGGGTAAGTTGTCAAAATATGTGGTCACTTTTCAAAACGCTAAAGATTCCATTATACATGAACAATATTCAATATGACTTATGTGCTAACATACTTCTTTTCTATGCATGCATGTTTTGTTTCTAGATCACTTTTTTCTTGCTTTTCATAATGTGGCCATCTACTGGCATTTTTTATCTATCCATTACAATGAAGATTTCAATTAAATAAATAAATGTTTGAAATTATTTTTACAATTGCATTGGAAAAGCTGGCAAGATGGACATTTAGAGAGATCACTTATTTACATGTACCTGTGTGGGAAAAATGAGATAAGCGTCAATCAGACATGTAAATGTATACAGAGTAATGTTATAAATATGAAGAAGTTGTACAACTGTCTGAGGTTACATGAAAATGTTCTAAAGGGTATGATAAAGTTCATGTACAATGTATAACCGTCTTACTTCTCTACTTATATCCCAGTCTGTGAAATCAAAACTTGAAAACGATGGACAAACATCTCTACTGCCTATGTCCACTCCCCTAAATAATGCTGAAAAGGATATACAAATGAAAGGTACTGGATTATCTGTGATAAGAATGAAATTTATAACAGCATCAGTTAAATCTCAAATACATGTACATGATAGAATCATACACATGTACATACATGTGTAAAAAATGGCAATGTGTCAAAGAAGCAATGACCCATTTTCTATTTCCGTGAGATAATTTAACTGAATCACACCTAAATCACAATGCCTCATCAAGACAATGACTTACTTTTTATTTCCGCCAGTTCTATAGGCTGAGGTTGACTGAATCCCTCGGGGTGTAGGTAGGCGGGGTCAGTAGAGGATGATGAGTCTAACACCAGCTCTTGTTGGTCGTCAAAACATCGTAAATTGTTTAATAGAAGGCCACTGCTACCACCTTCATCAAATGCTGCCGACATCATTTGGAACAGAGGATCCACCTGTCAAAAGAGTCAAACTTAATTATGAATGCACATGTACTTTGTAAATGTTGATAGATCATTTTCATAATCCAACAGACAAATCTGATGCAAGACATCATAAAATTTGGCTATGTAGAAGCACTAGCGAAATGAAAATGGCCGATACACATTTTCAAACTCATGCAGTTCAAAGTTACTTTCTGTATCCTACACATACTACAGCATCACTGCCCTACACTTGCCATCCATAACAGATAATTTAACGTAATTTTACTATGGCGTCACAGTCACTTTAGAGCAGGAGCTTTGGACAGAAATTATTTCAAATGTAAAGAAAAGACAACTCTTGAAGAATTGGACGATATTAGCATTTAGTACACACACTTGTGTCTTATTTCCTTTTACTTGAAAGGTAATGCAAATCATATTATTTGTATCAACAAACACATCACCTTATAAAATCATTTTTTTATGAATCATGAAGAAAATAATGTAAAATTACCTCAAATTCCAGATCTATTTTATTGACACTGATGTTTTTCAAATTCGACTCTATGGTATGGTTCTTCTTGGTCTGTAATATCAAATTCAAATACATTTGTATTTATGAATGTGCATTTAGAAATATGAGTTCAGTAATGAATGCTATCACTCCATCAGATATGTAAATTACTGAGTGATAATGTAACAAGAGTACTGCTGAGGACACTATACATCCAAGTAAAACCTATTTTCAATGGTGACCTTGACTTTTGACCTTGATAATGAATAGTGATCAACCTCTTTCCATCAATATTCTTTGTGCAAAGTATGAGTATTCTTTGGGCAACAGCCGAATATTTACATTTTGTATTCAGCATCCTAATCCTATTTACATGTCAATACCATTTGTGACTGATTTCAAGTTCTCCATCAAATAAGAAAGGTACATACAAAGTTCTATGCTAAAGAGGTATCATGCAACTAGTAGATAGCAAAAGAAGTTACCACAATATCAAATATTCTTTCTAACTTTTAAACTCTATACTTAGCAAATACATTGTATCATCAAAATACTGCATAACATCTTGTATTTCAACAATTTCTAATCCTTTCAGTGTTTTTTCCCTTGTTTTGGGGCTGGAAGTCGGACCATTCCCAATGCCAAGGTTCCTTTATTTTTCCCTAAAAATCACTGTAAAAATTCCCAGAGAGAAACTGAAAAATTCACTTGAGAAAACATGGCTCTAATGTTTGAAAACCAATACAAAATATTGTACATGTGTATTTCTGAGTGCTCCTTCAAGTTTTTATTCATCATGTGTTCAGTTCAAGCGAAATTTACAGATTACCAGTGTAAATAAGTAAAACATTAGGAAATTAGGATTATATTTTGCAGAGAACTGGTACATGTACATCAATTTACCCATTTTCAGCAAATTATGTCGCAAATTTTCCCAAATTGGAAAGGCATATGTACATGTACCTTCCCCAAAATGAAATCATTTCGGTCAAATTTATATTGTCATTGTATTCCATTGTCAACTTTTATATGACAATATTACACACAATCATTCAACACAATTTTTTTCTTTTTTTTTTTTAGTTTATGTGTTTCTAATTTGTATATTTAGACAATTACTGCATTCTTTCCCATCATTTTTTTTGTAAACGAACACCACTCACCTTCTTTTTCTTCTTAATTTCCCCTTCTTGTCCCCCTTCTTCCCCATCTGCTGTTTCCATGTCATTACCTGTGAAAGTAGTTACACATGTTTGACATACATGTACATGTACAGAGGGAAACTGAGTGTCTTTGAAAAACAAACCAAACTTCATAATTCAACATTCTTTTCACAAATCAGTCAGAACTGTGAGACAAATTATTTGTATAAACATGTAGCCTTCCCAAGTCCCTTCTATGTTTTCATCTTCATTATATACTTTACCTTCATCGTCCTCTTTAGTTTTATCTTTCTCCCGTCCCAGTCCTGTCAATACCTTATATGTCTCAGCATGTATGGCGTCCACTCTGCCAGCGTAGATTTTGGCACTAGCGTCGAGAGTTGTGCTCGCAACCTGAATTTATAGCAACATTGAAACGTGCAAAACAAGTTTACCATAATTCACTTTATCATTGCACTGACGATAACTTAACACCGTGCATAACGTTGATTGACATCATACATGTTTATGTATTCAGACTTAAACGAGCAATATTTTTTTTCGTTTACTTAATACTTTTGAGGGGGAGGGGTGTTACCTGGAAATTATCCAGCTCTTTTTTCTTGACCAAATCTGACATATAATCGATGAGATGCAGTCCAAATGCATTCTTGGCGTTGATTTTCTGTAAAACAAAAGATAAAGAAGTAATAACATGTAAATTTCATAATCAAACTTGCAATTTACATCGCTTTACTTCTTATATAGGACGATGATCAATATGTACATATATAATGAGTGTTTCAAACAAAGCTCACATTTCGGCTGAAAGTTTGATACAACTAGAGTAGTGTTCTGCAAGCTGATTGGCTGATAATCCACTGAGAGGCAAGGATCTGCGTCTAAAAATAAACATAGAAATTCAGTGAAGGAATAGAAGTGTTTATGGTTAGTTATTTATGTTCAACAAAATAGTGATTTTTGTTCAGAGATTCTTTCATAATACGGTACAAATATTTTTTTTCACATCAAAGAACTTATTGAGCTTTTTCGGAATACAGAGTTATTTCCCATTTGAGAAGATATCCGACATAAAATCATTATGATATCATAAAATGTGTATGGTAACAGTGATTTCATACCACCATTTCCCAGAGTTTAAGGACCATTTCCATAGAAATCAATTGATGACATCAAAATACTGCAAGTCTATGTAAAATATCATCCCAGACGGGAATAAAGTCTGGTTATCGAAAAATAGCTCACTTCGTAACTCTTTCATGAACTCAAATACTAATTTCATATAACATACTTATCTGTTGGTGATAGGGGACTAGCTGCACTTTGTTGAAGTTGGATAATCCGAGATCGACGGCGTTCCCGTTTCTCGGCCGCATCATCATGCTCTGCAGTTAACATGGGGACAGGGGACTTAAGACTGACATGACGACTGGTTGACGGAGAGATAAAACGACTACTGAGGGAATGCTGCGGTATGTTAGGTGTGGTCAAGGGAGATAAAACCTCCCTGTGGGATGGCATGATACTGTGAAAAAAAGAGTCACATAGATAAAAGTATTATATACATAACTTGTATTTTTTTCAATTACAAATTCATACTTGTTTATAAATACAGAGGTAGAAACAAATGTATCTATACACACGTTTGACAAAGTCTGTCAGTTTTTAACCCAAAAATACAGAAACCTTAACAGATTTGAAATGCATTCAATTACCTTAGACAATGTAACTCTAAACAAACAGAATTGCATGATCATGATAATGTACATTATAATAGAGCTTTAAGAAGCACAGAAAATTGTATCAATTGGTAAGTGACGACACTGACAAATTCCAATCAATTCATTAAAGAAAATATTGCTAGCCTAACATAACTCTTAACATTCATGAACGTGTCAAATCATTACAATATTGATATTCATAATACTTCTACAATAAATAGAGATGCTGAAATCTGCCGTTCCAAATGGCACGACCAGAAATGGACTTTGAACAACAAATCAAAATGTGCACAGTGTACCCTTAATTTGACAGATAATTTGCTTTTTGGTAAATGCCGTGCAGAAAACCTACCAGTATAGCAAATTAGCATTTCAAAAATGCACCAACCCAGGGTCTTGATCAGTTATATGTTTACTTTAATCTCTGCATTGAATTAGTTTTAACATTGATGATGTGGTAAGAAAGAGTAATACGTGTACGGTGAAGGCAACGAAACTAGTACGGCAAACAGAGGGAGTGGGAGAGATAGGATCGAAAGAGGAGTTTGAGAGAAAGGAAGTCAGAGAATGAAAGCGAGTCTGAGTGTGAGGATTCTGAGGAAGATGAAATGGAGAATGAGAGTTTGCTGAATGAGGTCATATATAAAATAGAGATTGGAAATCAATAAAATAATATAGCAATCCAAGGAATGCTTGTGTCGCCTGCGAAGCAGATTATTATTCTAGAAAGTTGATCAAATTTATTGGTATCAGTAGAAAAGTATTGTCAAATGAAATTCATTTGAAATATCAGACCTCTTAATTACAAATAAAAAGATATGGTTATTCTCCAATTTTCAGAAAAGAGTGTCAATCATCTAGGTCAAGGTCACTATGTAAAAATTGGTAACAAAAAAGTCTCATCATAAGAAATATTAAAGACCTATCACCTACCAATTAAAAGATATATACAACCTTAGAAAAGAAGGTCAAATAGCTAGGTCAAGGTCAAAAGGTAAAACATTATGGTATGTGTAGAATGACATTGTGACAAGGAAAATACATGTGAAATATCAAAGCCCTATCACCTATCAATCAAAAGATATAGCAATATTACTTTTCTTGAAAAGTAGGTCAAATATCTAGATCGAGGTCAAAAGGTCAAATTTTATGGTCTTGTCACAAGAAATACACATGTGAAATACCAAAGCCTTATCACTTACCAATCAAAAGATATAGTGAATCTTATCTTTTTTTCAAAAGTAGGTCAAATATCTAGGTCAAGGTCACAAGGTCAGAAATTATGGTATGTGTAGAAAGGTCTTGCCTCAAGGATTGCACATGTGAAATATCAAAGTCCTATCACTTACCAATCAAAAGATATAGCGAATCTTATCTTTTTTTCAAAAGTAGGTCAAATATCTAGGTCAAGGTCACAAGGTCAAATATTATGGTATGTGTAGAAAGGGGTTGCCACAAGGATTGCACATGTGAAATATAAAAGTCCTAGCACTTACCAATCAAAAGATATATCCATTCTTAATTTTTTTTGAAAAGTAGGTCAAATATGTAGGTCAAGGTCACTAGGTCAAAAATTATGGTAGGTGTAGGAAGGTCTTGTCACAAGGAATACACATGTGAAATATCGAAGCCCTATCACTTACCAATCAAAAGTTATGGGCTGTGACACCCAAAGTGTGACAGACAGACAGACGGACGGACTGACAGACGGACGGACGGACAGACGGACAACGGACAAAGTGATCCCTAAGTGTCGCTATGCTTCGCAGGCGACACAAAAATCATTCCAAGGAATGCATGTGTCGCCTGCGAAACATAGCGACACTCAGGAATCACTTTTATAGGGTGTGACATCCAAGTGTGACAGACAGACGGACAATGGACAAAGTGATCCCTTAGTGTCGCTATGCTTCGCAGGCGACACAATAAAACACTCCCCCTCCCTGAAATTCACCAAAAATACTGTTTTTCCCCATATAATTTTTTTTCAAAACCCGACAGCTTTGACCCCCTTAGAGAAATTTTCTGAATCAAACCCATGTACTGGCATGAATGTTCAAAGTACATGTACATGTACACCAACATTTTGTTTTATCTAAACGGATAGTATAACAGAGATGCTGAAATCTGCCAGTCCAAATGGCATGACCAGCATAAATTTACTGTGACTGGCAAAGTTCACGTCCATGGCGGTCAAAATGTCCGTCAATAATTTGACAGCAAATTTGCTTTTCAGTATAAAAATATCACGCAGATGAACGTTAAACTTCCATATGTTAGAAAACCCTCAAACAGTAATAATCAAAACTACGTCTACTCTAACTCTCAGTAATTTTCTGTCGTAAAATACCCAAGTTACAATGTTATCATCTATTGTGTACTTGATATTAAAACCCCCTTATTGTTCATTTATGTCAAGGCAGGTAGTGGCGAAGATGTTACATGTTACTGATGGTAAGTTAGAACGTAGTGAAAAGTAGGGTTGGACAGTTTTGAGATATTAGACTCATTCTTGGCGATATAAAATTAAAACTCATCCATCGGGACTTGCTTCTTTTCTACATGCTATGTCCTGAGCCAATTTCGATGTGTTAAGGGACGCGTTAACACACATGATTGATTACACAGCAATGATAGAAAAAATACACAAATGACATTTCGTCCATTATAATGTACTTCCTACAAGGAATCAAGTGGATCTGAATCAAAACACCAGAATTTTATGGTTGCAATGTTGGCGACTAAAATCGGAATACTTTTTCATTTTTTTTTTTTGGACCGGCAAACTCTCCTTTGGACTGGCTTAACTGATTAGGATGCCGGTCCAAATGACTGGCATCATTTTCAAGAATTCAGCACCTCTGGTATAAACTGTATAAATCTAATTTTTCGGACTTGCAAACTTTCATTCAGATTATCTTAACTGATGAATACTGATCAGGATGCCAGTCTGAATGAAGAAGTTCATTTTCAAGATTTCAGCATCTCTGTAAATACATATCACTTTTATACAAAATCGACCTTTTTGAATAAAACAAAAACTCTTTTTTTACCTGCATCTTGATGAATCTTTCATGCATTCAAACATTCAAGGGACTAATGTTGTTTTAGGGGTCATTTCAAAACTTTCAGATGAAAATTAGCAGAAGATACATTTTCATGAATGAATACAGCACTTAATGTACATTTGTAATTTCAAATAAATTTCTTATTGAGTCAAGAGGTATACCTTTATCTAAAGCTACATTAATCATGTTAATCTGTAAATCTTAAAACTCATAATGTTGAAATATTAAAATGCAGTTTACATGTACCTGTACATGCATGCATGTAGCATATAATAAATGTGTTTATCATTGCATGAAGTTAATATGATGTTTTAAACATTTAAAGGGCATTGTTAAAATATGTTGTTTTATGGAAAAATACCTAAACTTGCCATTTTCAAAGTAGTTAAGTAAGTACATGTACTTACATGTGGTACCGGGAAGGGGCGATGGCATTTTTTTTTCATTTTAACCTATCATTCTAGAATTTATATATGTGTAAATATGTTTTAATTCTACCATTGAAGGAAAACAAAAAGTCTTTGCGTTAGAATGGAGATAATTAACAAGTCTAGTAAAAAAAATGATAAAAAATGTATAACAAGTCTAGGAGAAACGATAAAATAAAATGTTACATATACATGTGGAGGAATTTATTAGAAGAAAAAGAAGGAATCTGTATTAAAAACATGAATAATACATACACAATAATTAATTACTACTAATTCAAATTTCTGTCTACCTCTACCATTGCAAATCAAACTCTCAGATACACAAAACTATTGCAATCAGTATTGTTATGGTCCACAGACAATAGCAGTGAAGAAGATGTTCCCCCATCTTCATGATCTTAATAAGCCTTTTTCACATAACTCATTAAGGTATCCGTTGTACAATTGAGTCATTTTACATAGCGTTTTAATCATCTCCATTGTAAAGTATGGTAAATTTTATGCCTGGTAAGGTACTATAAACTATATATTTTCTGAAAGGTAATGATGCCCTGAGTTCAGATATAAGACTCCCAGGTCTTAAAAATCAAAGGGGAAAAACTATTGTACAACTTTGTTATTTTGCTTATGTTATATAGAAAAAATAGACAATTTAATGCTTCATCAGTTATCCACCTTTGTTTTTCTGGCCACAAAATTATTATTTCTGAACAGTAGGCATTATAACCTTTCAGAAAATATATAGTTTATAGTACCTTACCAGGCATGGAAAAATGCCCTATTGTACATCGGATACCTTAAGTGAGTCCATTTGTTTTGGACGGCAAAATAAGTACTTCTACTGCAATATGACATCAAGAACAATTAGTTTATAACTGTGATGTAACACGAGTCAATACTTGATGTCCACAAAATGCTATTCATGCATTGAAAAAGGCTTATTGCTTTGCACAGTAACAAGTTCGATCCATGCCAGTTCAGAAACCTTAGTCATTTTTTTCATATGAATGTTCTAATATTTAGCCTACTGGTCGGGCACATATTATCGCCACTTTTTTCAACATTCTTTGCTCTAAAATCTTTATTTCTTTATGAAATTCGATGAACTTTGCACAGAAGGATGAGGAACCCTGGATACACATTTCTTCCAATTTTCATGAAAATCTGACAATCGGTTCTTGTTATCCGGTGCTCAGTGAACGTAAGGGTTGCATCAAGTTTGAAAGAAGGGAGGGTACATATTATCGCCACCTCCACCTATTCTTACTGAAAATCCTAAACTTTTTCAACAAAATTGACATCATTTGAATCTTTGAACTTTCTCCTTTTCGTCTGTGAAAAATTCGCACAAAAAATTTCAAAAACCAAAGTGATATAGTAAGATGCAGAGACCCACCCTTTCCCCAGAGAGGCGGGGGAAATACATTCAAACTTACCGACTTTCTATCATAAAATTCAGTATTTGCAGGTTATGGAATTAAGGTGGCTCAATAATCCAAGAATTCTTTGTCAGAGGAGAATAAAATATTCTGTTTATTCAACATTAATATCTGATGATTTATATTTGTAATTAAGATAACATATCATCGACCATTTGACTGACCAGTGGTCCTCTGAATATACATATGTAAACCAACCCCGAGATATGTCGCAAAACAATGAATTTTGATCGATAAAAACATAATATATTGATAATGATTCCAGATTGAAACCATTCTTGTGATCATTTTCACCATAATATCATCAAATATGTATATTTCTTTATACATGTAGATAACGCTTTCAAAGAATGAAATAGCTAAAACTGTTCCAGAAAAGTACATTTTGGGTAACCCCCCCCCCCCACCCCAAAATGAGAATCTAAAAAATAAGGGACTCAGGACCCTTATTTGACAACAAAGTGATAAGAAATCTTTGTCAGAAGTTATTTTCTTTTACACATTTCTCAACGACAAACTCTGTCCTTTGAAAAGAAATATAAAAAAGTACATGTTATCGTTCATTCTGATTTAAAATATTTGGTTGTCATAGTAACGATTTTGTAACCATTTGCAACAAGTCAAATTAAAATGCCCTGTTCCCTTAGTTAACATTATAACGATGAAAATATTTGTTAAAAACTGTTAAAATTGACATATTTTTCAAGATCAGACTGTAATCTTTTAACAAAAGTACAAGACATTCCGTTTTACCTCGTTTCCATATTGTAAAAATCTATTTGGTTTATGCTGGACGGACGACAGGCGACGGACGGACGGCGCGCTATATGTACAATGGCTCAGGCGAGCTAAAAATAAGATATTATTCTTTCCCAACATTCAGTGAACGTTTCAAATTCTGATACAAGGAAGAATACTTACACAATTATCATTTATCATCGAAATTAAATAAGAATAAACAAGTTTACAAATGATTTGTCGAAAAAATAAACAAGAAAAGGAAAGTAACATGTGTACATTTTGTACTTCTAAATATCCTTGGCAAAGCGTTATTCGACCTGCTCTTTTATAAACTCACCTTTCATGTTTTGTTAGTGTCAGTTAAATGAGTTTTGTCAAATAAAGTTCAAGTTCAAGTCAAAGCTTAAAAAAATGTTTTGTTCAAAATTTCATATCTGATTCCATCAATCTAATTAGAGATAGGGAAATATATATAAGAGAAATAGAACTAAAGTTTACGGAAGCGTTTTTAAACATTTTGACGTTCAAGGTCAATAAGTGGACGTCAATCCCCTCCCTCGTTCTCGATAATGCGTGCAGTTATCTGTGAAATGGATATATCTTTGAACAAAGCAGGGTTAACACTGAAATTCATTCGCTTAAAATTTTCAAATAGGGAAACTTTATTCGATAACATCTTGTTGCAAAGTACGAAAGTTGACAAAATTGAAAAAAAATCTTTAAACCAAAGATTATTAGAGAAACCAAACTTGAAATATCTTATCTATGATATCGCAAAAATCTCCAAGAAATATCTTGTTTTATCATATACTTAAGTTTACCTTCTTGAATTTGTTCGTAGGCAACAGGCGGTTGAATTTCGGCTGATGATGTTCTAAAAACGATACGTTTACGGCGTTAGCCAGGGTGTCTCACTTACGGGATATTTTTGTATATATAAATTAAACGATACATTTGATTAAATATTTATTACACTCAGATTGTAGATGATAATTTTCTGTTTCCATCGATACCAAACATGTCGAAATCCGTCAAGAAACAAGCAAATTACGGAGGAGTTTGAAGGCCGAAAACTAAAAAGGCCACATATAAAAGTACTGCAATCGATATGTGATGACGTCAAACGATTATTGAGCCTCCTTAATTGAAATTTTGTATACTATTTCATGTTTCAGAGATGTAATTAAGGTGAAAAAATTTAATTCCTACATCAACAATATGCAGAGATATAAATGAAGTGGTGATAATATGTGCCCGGCGATAATATGTACCTGACCAGTATAGCTTTTCTCTTTTAACTAAAGTTTATCAAAATGACAAGGCAATGCAGTCAAAGTTTTATTTTGATACAACCCCTTCTTTCCATACTACTGTAAATAAAAACAAATTATTGACATCAATAAGCATTATTTTGAAATACAGAATGCAACATATACAATATTGGTCCACATTCCTCATGTGGCCACAATATATGAAAATACAATGACAACATCAACATCGAACATGCATGCATGCAACACCACACACGTATGTCGGATATATATGTTTACCGTGGCGATTGCTAAATACTGTGGCTAAATAAGCATAATTTGCAGTTCTCCTAAGCTTGGGTTGTAGATTTATGCAGAATTTCCATTAAGTACCTAGATTTGTCTGTCAGAATTTAGTAAACAAACATAAAGTTGATTTTGTTTAATTTTTCCGCCATCAGATCTGTCGTCTCGTTGAATTCTCGCGAGTAAAGAGAGCTACGATTTAGTCTAATCAACGAATATCGATACCGGTCTGTAAATTTTGACCTGAGAAAGATCGCGCACCTTCATTGATTTGATCAATTCATAGATTTCGGTGACAACATTATCATATACTGACATAAGCGGATGCAGGATTTCCAAAAAGCAGGGGGGCGAATTTTCATAAGGTGTTTTAAATCACACTCCATGTACACCCTGTTAGAGCGCACATAGGGGGTTTCGGCTATGTGTCAACAGGGGTTTCGGTTTTGAAGCGGAGATCAGACAACAATTGTAAGTAGAAATAAAGTTTTCTTCATTTCTATCCGTTTTACAGTGATAAAATATAGTGCACAGAAGGACAGGATTATATAGTGACCTATTGATGACGTTGAAGCAGTTCAAATAGTCTCAGATACTTCAAACACTCCGGTACAGTATCGGCGTCTGGAAAAATTTGGCCATGTCTCTGCACAAAACTAAAAAAATATCTTATTACAATGCATTTCTGTACACGTTTGTTGGAATACAAAGACCATAAACATATTTCAAACATCATGAATACAAAAACTCTCCTTAAATGCTTTGAATATTGAAATTATATCAAGAAACTCTATGTGTAACACGGGGTTTCGGTATCACGTGTGACATGGGGTTTCGGTTCGAAAGAAAAATGCATCCTAAATTGAGCTATATCTCGATGACACATAAATACAGTGCTGTATCTGGACCTCAATCTCGCCTCTTAGACGATAGAAATTTGTGCTGAAGTGAATAGGGAGAAGGAACACTTCTTTTTCTCTGTTTTCTCCAGCACAGAGAGGCCGTGTGGCTTCGCTTAGAGGGGCATTGTCGGTACGGCAATGTCATCACAAAGACGAATGCAACATAATACCCTCCCAAATGACTGTAGATAGAATTTGTGTGTTACTGTGTAAATCCGTTAAATCGACAAACCTGGTTGAATTTATCGTTTCTTCGTCAGTATGTCCAATAATTACTTGCGTAAAATGTGTATTGATGATAACACATAATATAGTACATGATGCTGATTAAAGTAAGGTTTTTCATGCACATGGAGAGGAAAAAACGTTGTGTTCGTAAACAGTTCTAAACACGGTTACTGTAGGAAACTCATGAACGTGAACTACTGCTATGTCAATGACATATAGCACACTAATCGTTTTTTTAAAACATCAACCCCCCCCCCCCCCTTTCCCCCTGGAACTGTTACATAGAATTTCACGAAACTTCAAAGCAACAAGTACCAGCCTAAAGGTTCTCTTCTAAGTGTGTTTTTTCAAGGCGATCGGTCAATAAACATTGGCAGGAGGATCTGATTGGCTAGCTTCTCCTTCGCCACCACTGCATAGAATCTTAAACATCTTTTAAAGAAATCTCATATTGAAACACAGGGGCTCGATGCTAGGACTTTTATTTCCATTAAATCATTCAAGAACCACTTCCCTCTATCCATAAGGCTAAAAGATTAATCAAGCTAAGAATTTTTTTTTCCCTGAACTGTAACTATAGATCTATATCGTTATTCAACTAGACAGTCGTGAGGCTCCTGCGGTCAGTGTTGTCTAATTATTATGATTTTGAAATAGGTGCACGGTCTTAAATGTATTTCCACATTCATGAGAATGACACTCTAGGAGGGGGTTGTAGTGAGGTTTAACATGCCTGTTCAGTGATGATTTCCACTATAATACCTTTCCCATAACTTTAGAAATATCTCTCTCATGGTCAACATATAACCTTTGCCTTCTAAATCAAATTAGATGGCAACATATAAGCTTAGTCAATCACAGGTTCTCAAATTGATCGTGCATATTGTAAAACTTGACAAATGTTCACTGGAGATGGGGGTCAAACTCGAGACTTTCTGCAGGCTAGGTGGGTGTCCTAGTACCAGTTGAGCCACCGTGGTACCTAGATGCCATCTGGGGCGATTGGAAGGTATTTAGAGGCTTATGTATGAAAAGAAGGGGCTTTGCTGATGTTTCGCCCCTTCTCATTCATGTAGAAACCTCAAAATACCTTCTAACCTATACGGTGATAACATTTAATGCATTGTCTAGATGAAGTGTCGAAACCCCGTTGGACACATGAATTGAAATCCCGGTGGACACATGCATTAATCCACTCAAAAGTATTATTTAATGAAGAAATATACTTTCTTAGTGGGTAAACCTAAGGTTATTTAACTTGGATAGTTATATATGACATAATCAAACCTCATCAAGCAACATAAACATTCTAGCAGTGAAGAAAATGAACCAAAATGTTGAGGTGACGTTGAAAATTGTCCAATCGGCAAAACTGTACCGAAGTGTTTGGCAGAACCTGACCGTATGGAGACAATTTAAAGTAATGGGTAGATTGAATATGATTGCCTCCACTCCGTCAGCATACTCATTTGTGAAAAACTTGATTTGTGTAGTCATAAATAAAACTTAAACTCGCTGCGTCTGTCTACCGCTCGCTTCGGAACCGAAACCCCTGTTGACTCATAGCCGAAACCCCCTACGTGCGCTCTAACAGGGTGATGTAGTAAAGTATGCGAGTAAATTTTAAGCCTGGTAAGGTACTATAAACTATATTTTCTGAAAGGCAATGATGTCCTGAATACAGCCAAAAACTTCCAGGTCTTGAAAAACTCTTAGGTATTTTGTACATCAGTGTTCTAGAAGTATTATGTTGCAGCCTAATATGTTTGTATGCTAAAGCATTCACGTTTATCTGAAATCTTATCAGTGGCGGATCCAGCGCCCCCTTTGCCGGGGGGTCAAGGGGCGAATTTTGCCTATTTTGACTGAAAATGGGCCAAAATATACCTGTTTTTGGGAAATTTTGGGTCAGTGCCGGGGGGGGGGGGGCGGGCGCCCCCTCCGCACCCCCCTGAATCCGCCACTGCTTATTCTGTTGTCTTTTCTTGTCGAGCTACCAGAGGCAAAGGTCCCATTCGCATGAAATTCGACTTCCCTCAGTGGCGGATCCAGCGCCCCCTTTGCCGGGGGTTTAAGGGCGAATTTTGCCCATTTTTACTGAAAATGGGCCAAAATATACCTGTTTTTGGAAAATTTTGGGGTCATGCCCGGGGGGGGGGGGGGGTCGGACACCCCCTCCGCACCCCTTGAATCCGCCACTGTCCCTCATTGGAAATGCCCTCAGGCCTCTAAATTTGGTCCTCATACTGTGACTCCTTCTTCCATTTAATCTTGCCAAAAGTACGCCACTGATTTTAAAACGATTCATAGTGCTGGCCCATGATATGATTAAGACGTAACCGAGTCTGTATTATTCTTTGCCATAAATTCAGAGCCGTAACCGCGTTACTTGACCAGCTGACTAAGGATATTGGATACATCCGAAAAAAGTTGTTAAAAACCTACAGTATTACTTAGGTTACCAATTTAAATTACATAAACCTGAATTTTCGTTGAAGAACAATCAATGTGAAAGAAATAATATTAAAATTAATATTGATAATTAATTTGAAGCAATTTTAACCCTTCGAAAAAAAAAACCGGTCCCGGCGCCCAGCCAACCACCAAAATGCTACTTTGGCCTTTGAAAATTCTCCCCACTGAGATGGGGGGGGGGGGGGGGGGGGGGGCAAAGAACAACTAGTAAACCCGGCAAAATATTGAAACAATTAACTTTATTATATCTCAGTGTAACTTTGAATGTCTGTAAATATATGGTAAATTACCGTAAATTTAAGTGATAACAAGGTATAATAAACTGTTTATAAAACCTTGGTGATAATAATGATTAAATGGTTTATTATCAACTTTGATATTTGCGTGTATCTATGTCTTGGAGAAAAAAAAAATTTTGTTAACAATTCATTCAGTATAGTCGTTGAGAAGGAATGACAATCCCGGATGCCCCGAAATTAGACCTGTCTTGTGACAAGACACAAGAAATATAGGAGGGGCGGACAGAGGAGTATCCCTCTCACCCTCCCGCCCTCATTCCTCCCCTTACACTCCTTCATCCCCCTCCCTTTCCCCCTCTCAAACAGTCTGTTTTCAAGAACATTTTTCTATCTAGTATCTTTTATCATTTTATTTTATTTCACTTTTTTTTCTTTCTCTTCTTTTTTTATTTCTTTTCCAGAAAATGAATATAATCAGTATTCTAAAGTTCCCACAAAAAAGGCAAAAAAAAAAAAGAAAAAAAAAGAAGCAAGTTCCATTGCAGCTATATCCGGAATAGCAGTTACGTCTTTTCGACCTCGGTTTCTCTGGTCATCGGACTTTCTGACCATGGCAAACGAAACAAGTTTTATTGAGAAATCTATTCAAATAATTGTTCCTCAGCCATGCTTTGACGAATTTTTTGTCAAGTTCAACTTCTTTGAACGTAATTATTCTTTCCACAACTCACTTGTTTAGATTTTAAAACTCGCCGTCAGAGGAAATTCTAAACTTGATTACTTTTCGTCCTACAATCTACTTAATCATGACCACTTTACTATCACCATGTTGTGTGACATGTGTATATTGTACAAATGCTTTAAATATTACTACTGTTTAGTATATAATTTTCAGTTTTTGGAATGGGATTGATAGGGAGGGGCCAAGGGGGTGGCAGCCAAGAAGACTTTCATGTCGATGTTGGTTGTCATGGTTGTAGCACACATTGCAAAAATTCACTATAGCGGTTCCAACAAGATCATACTTTCTACGATTGTACCTATAGATTTTATCTACTATGTCACCAAATTTCATTGAAAAATTCCCCATACTTCCAGAGATATCGTAGGTACCATTTCTTCAGTGACCTAGCTAGTTTTTGTTTACTTGAATTTAGCGTGTCCGTTCCAGCTCTGGCTTGATGTTCAGTCAGTGCATTCTGTTTGCGAGATGCGGCAGACCAATGCGCTATGAACGCTTGATTGTTTGTGAATTCTAAATTGATTTCTATACCTAGAAGTGTAATGTATGCCCGTAACTCCTCGTTAACGGATTAAACACTCTATCTGCTACGATTTGAATATCAGCATCTTCCATTTTATTTACATAGATCAAACTGAATTGGAATAAGCGATCTGATTGGACGAAGTTTTACAGTAGAGATCAGAACAAAACTACGGTAAAAGTTCGTCAAATCAGATTGCTTCGGTTGAAGTTAGAAATTTGACATGACTATGTATCTGCAAGATACTGGCCTTAAACAATACACAGGTCATACACATACGCACACATACCAGGCGCTTTTACGGCCTGTGGGTTGTAGGAATTACCGAATAAACAGCATTAACTAAAAAGACCATGTTATTTTGAAAATAATGATTCATCTACCATAAATACCATTACAAATAATCTGTTATTCATTGTCAGTGCTCCAAGTTGTGACTAAATTGGTCGCATTTGCGACCGAAAATTTGGTTTTGCGACCTTAATTTAAATGAACTTGCAAAATTGCGACCATAAAAAAATCTGGTACTGAGTTAAACAAATTTTGTACTACAAATGTAATGTATAAGCATTAAATTTTAACCCCAATACGCCGTGTGCCATTACGCTTAAGGCGGGTACTGATACATATTTCGCCAAAAAAAAAGTAAATAAACAATTGCTGAGGAGAGACTACTTGAGGAATGTGATACCTTAAGATGTTGAAACCGGTATTTGGTCGTTTAAAACTACCCAGTCATATTCAATTGCCTGCTAACCTTTCGATTTTCTAAAGGACTTTCTATAGGCTTAAACTACGTGGATATTATTTTTGGCCGGATTGCAAAGCAATTCCGGTCTATAGATTGACGATGTCCGTCTGTCCGTCCGTCTGTCCGTCTGCCGTCAACATTTTGGTGAAAGTTTCTGGTTGAGGCAAAATCTAAGGAACTATATGCAGTAGAAACTTTATATTATACATGAAGGTTGCCCATGACAAGACCTTTCAATTTATGCCGTAACATTTGACCTAGTGACCTTGGCCTTGGACTTTGACCTAGTTAAAGATTTTGGTTAAAGTTCCTGGTTTAAGCAAAATCTATGGAACTGTATTCAGTAGAAACTTTATATTATACATGTTTGTTGCCCATGACGAGATCTTTCAATTTATGCCGTAACATTGGACCTAGTGACCTTGACCTTGGACTTTGACCTAGTTAAAGATTTTGGTTAAAGTTCCTGGTTTAAGCAAAATCTAAGGAACTGTATGCAGTAGAAACTTTATATTATACATATAGGTCACCCATGACAAGACCTTTCAATTTATGCCATAACATTGGACCTAGTGACCTTGACCTTGGACTTTGACCTAGTTAAAGATTTTGGTTAAAGTTTCTGGTTTAAGCAAAATCAAAGGAACTGTATGCAGTAGAAACCTTATATTATACATTTAGGTTGCCCATGATGAGACCTTTCAATTTATGCCATAACATTGGACCTAGTGACCTTGACCTTGGACTTTGACCTAGTTAAAGATTTTGGTTAAAGTTCCTGGTTTAAGCAAAATCTAAGGAACTGTATGCAGTAGAAACCTTATATTATACATTTTGGTTGCCCAATGACGAGAATTTTCAATTTATGCCATAACATTGGACCTAGTGACCTTGACCTTGGACTTTGACCTAGTTAAAGATTTTGGTTAAAGTTTCTGGTTTAAGCAAAATCTAAGGAACTGTATGCAGTAGAAACCTTATATTATACATTTAGGTTGCCCATGATGAGACCTTTCAATTTATGCCGTAACATTTGACCCAATGACCTTGACCTTGAACTTTGACCTAGTTAAAGATTTTGGTTAAAATTCTTGGTATAAGCAAAATCTAAGGAACTGTATGCAGTAGAAACCTTATATTATACATTTAGGTTGCCCATGACGAGACCTTTCAATTTATGCCGTAACACTGGACCTAGTGACCTTGACCTTGGACTTTGACCTAGTTAAAGACTTTGGTTAAAGTTCCTGGTTTAAGCAAAATCTAAGGAACTGTATACAGTAGAAACTTAATATTATACATGTAGGTTGCCTCTGACAAGACCTCTCAATGTATGCTGTAATATTTGACTTAGTGACCTTGACCCAGTTGGTGACAAAAACTTACTTTGCAATCCGGCCATACCGTCTTTAGCGGTGATTTATTATAATGTTGGATTAGGAGTGTTTGTCAGTTTTGAATTAGAAACTTTTTTCTCAGAAATGCACATTCATTCTTTTTCGTTCTTCGATTAAGCCCCTGTCACACTGTTGCGAGTTCGAGCTACGAGTTATAACTTGCCACAACTTGTCATTTGTCACATTGAACTCGTACAGATGTCTTCACATGTCGAAGAAATGTCGCCTCATGTCGTCAGAACTCTGTGTGAGGCGGTGACAATTTTAGACGGTTTAAAATTGTCGTGCAAGTTTTCATGTCGTGCGCATGTAGAGGGAGTTGTCGAACAGATGTCGCATAAACTTGTACAGGCATCTTGTGCATGTCTCCACTTCTCGTCGCTTCTCGCCATGAATCAAACTCGTGCGAGAAGGGCCAAGTTTATATACGAGTTAAAATGACATGAGTACGATGTCTGCACGACATAATGCGAGTTGTACCGACCTCTTCTCAACATCTGCACGACTTTGTATGAGTTCTGCTCGACACTGTCTCAACATTTTCTCGAGTTCTGCCAAGTTGAGTACTTAAATCCAGTCTTCCCCTGCAGCATGCATAAATGTTTTCACTTTCATAGTATAGCAATGATAGAGAACAAAAATAAAAAGAGGCCCAGGTGGGCTGACATGTTCAAGGCGTACACTAGCTTAATACACACACTAATTCCAGAAAAATACAATTAATCGTGATAAGTTTGTCCATGTAACCTCTTACATCATTTTGTCCTAATAAATAAAAATAAACAAGGAAACAGTCCCATGTTTCATCTATGGAAGATTTATCTTCAAGTTGGTATAAGACATTGAGCACCTAGTACCCGTATACGATCTTGTAAGTCAATTTTATTGAATTTAAAAAAGATTGAAACAATAAATTTATCAATTATAATTTTTTTAAGCTGACAGGATTAAAAATAGATAACTGTAGACACAAAAAGATTTTCTATTCATATTTTGGTTGTATTGAAAAAGATTATGGAAAAGAACAAAAAGACAACTCCCCCCTTCCCTTTGCAGAATAGTTAGTACTTTATGGTACATTGTATGTATTATAATCAGCTGAAATAATATTGAAAGTTATCAAAAAAGGAAAGAGTAAGACTTCAATTTAAGCATGTACATGATCAAATTCAAAAGAGTCCATAATTGGCTCTTGAATATAACCATCTTGAATATGCACCCTTCTTGGGCAATCAGATTCGTTACTTTTACTAATAGATCCTTTCTGTGATTGTATAATATTTTTTCAACAGATTTTGCACCATCCAGAAGAAGATAATTAAGAAATGAAGATGTATCGTGTTATTTACATTTTCTTGAAGCTTGTACAGACCAATTCATTCAAATTTTTCAGCAGTCTTGAAGAAAACGTGAGTCGATACACCCCAATCATACAAAAGGAAGACATCTTGTTGACGGTCGAAATGCTACAATAATGACAATACCAATCCCTGTCAAGGGCTTTCAGATCGGGTGAGCTAAAAAGACTTTTAAAAACACAAACTTATACCAAATTCATAATATGTTGACATAACTTGTACACTTCTCGTACTCAGATCGTCATAACTCGTACTTATCTCGTGCTTAAGCCGTAGGCATGTCGCCACATCTCGTATAAACTCGTACGAAACTCGTATCTTCTCGTACTAAAGTCTTGTTTGTCGAGAAGATGTCGTGTACAAATCGTAGAGTGTCGCCAAGTGTCTTACTGTTCACGTAGAGATCTCGAGCAAATGTCGAGCTCATGTCGTAATCACAAAAAATCAAGACTAACTCGGGGAAATTTCGGCGAGTTATAACTCGCCAGCACTCGTACAAAACTCGTAGCTCCAATTCGCCACAGTGTGACAGGGGCTTTACAAATAACGATAATAAAAAATCTTCCAGATGCACATGAATTACAGATTGGCTTCAGTGAAGTAAAATTTAAAGCACCTTTATAAAATTGATAAAGTATAGCTAACAGGGGCAGACAAGTTACACATGTACGTACACTAATAAACAATGTCTACCCCAGCAACGTCTACCCTTGCGCAACGCTTTAATCCAGTTATCTATTTAGCGATGAATGAAATTATTTTCAACGTACAATTAATGTCTGTGATTTGAAAGTACATGTAAGACTTTTGTCAAGTACAATTTTCTTTCTTCGTTTTAAAACTTCTTTTGCTACTGGCGAAAGATAGCTTGCGCGAGTCCTGTCGGTGCAAGGATAAAACTGATTATTACAAAGTGTCTTCTAACAAGGCTTTCCCTGTATAGACTTAAAAAGTTTGTTATGAGAAAATACAGGTTTTTGTTTCTGGAAAGTCAAACATACACTAATACTAATAGCGACCAAAAATTTGCTTATTGCAACCAAATTTGGGAAATGGTGTCCAAAATTTAAGCAAGGTCGCTTTTTGGCAACCAAATCATGAATGCTACTTGGAGCACTGATTGTAAGTCAACAAAATATGATGATCCATGGTAAGTCATCATTTGACTGCAGCTAACTTACCACTGTCTAAAAAAAATGAAGTTTTCTCTACTTTGCTGGCATATTTTCCGATTAAAATCTATATAGGGGGATAGATCTTGAACTCTCATAACTAAAGGTGTAAGTTATAATTATGTTCCTATGACTAATACTACGCTCACAAGCACCTGGTATGTGTGTGTATGTGTAAGACTTGTGTGTTGTCAATACACAGGTCGTACACAATTTGCTTATTGTGTGAGTATGTGTACGACTTGTGTATTGTCAGTACACAGGTCTTACACATACGCACGTATACCAGGTGCTTTTGCGGCCTGTGGCTCACAGTGAAAGAAAATAGTTTAGATGGGGAGATTTCTATATTGATTTTAGCGTGACATCGTCGATATTATCCATAGACTCATTTAAAATATCGGTGACGTCATGCAAAAATTAACATAGAAAACTCCCTATCTAAAACTATTTTCTTTCACTGTGAGGGTAGTATTGGTCGTACAGACACATATCATACACAGTTAGTTGTGAGAGTTTGAGATCTATTTCCCTACATATCAATTTTAATAGCAAAAATAGCGGACAAAGTAGAGAAACCTAAAATTTTTCGATTTCTGAAGTGAACTGCGCGGACAGTAAATATAACATCTATGTTATTATGAACATGATGAAATATGCAGCGTTTATAAAGATTAATTAGACTTATTAGTTATTCATACGATATTTCATACTATACGACTATCATTAGGCCAGGAAAAGTTAAAATTTTGATTGATGGGCACTGCCACATTGCTTTATAAAAACCCGATGCATTTACGATGTTATCACATGTTTTACTGGAATTTAAAAGTCATTGTTGTGCTAATAGTAATTGTTTGTTGAAGTAAAAAAAAATCTAAGAATAGCCTGATACATCAAAGGGGTAGGGGCAAAATCTGCCGTTTTTGGCCCCATTTTTTGCTATTTTCAAAAATTATTTTCATACTATTTTTTATCTTTCAAATAAGAGAGGAGATGTTGTTGTTTATTGAAACTGAATTGAAAATAGATATAATCAACTAATATGAGTGTAATTTCCCGCCAAAATTGTCCACTACTATGGAAATAAGTGGTAAAATGATAACAATCAGATTTTAACATAATAGTTAATAGTATATATAGAGCAAGCGCATGTAACAAAGTTATACTTTCCATGTACATTCAGAATATGAAAAGGAATGTCCCATATGAGTATGAACCTGTTACACGTCCTTGCTCTAGGGCTTACAACTGTAGGTATGTGTGTCCCTTGCTAAAAAGCTGAATTTCTAATGTAAATACATAGTGCTCAACTTTCAATCATTTTGCCCTAAAAGGCTGGGTTTTCGAAAAAACCACATAAAATTTGTCATTTTTTGTTTAGAAGAAGCATATTGAATAAGAAAATAGAACCTTTTTAAAATTTTTGATTTGGGCCAAAAATGGTAACTTTTGCCCCTACCCCTTTCAGCAATTTTACCTCATCAATAGTCAACCAATTAGAATTTTAAAGAGATGCATTGTACACCTAAAAGTGACCCTGACTATCACTCTCACTATAGTCTACAGGCATTTTACAGATAAACTTGTTACAATTTCAAGGATCGGATCATAAAAAAATTAAATGACTAGATTAACACATTTGTACACAATATTGACAATTTTTCATTTTATGCACTGAATACCTTAACATTCATATCAACTTTTAGAATTTCATAGATATTTTTCAGTATATTGATTTAACATTTTCTTTCACTTCCAGCTGATTGCATGAAACTAGTTTTGAGTAAATGCCTTGGATTTGTTATCATTCTGGGATCTGTGATGGGTAAGTTATGTATTGATTTTTACATACTTATATGCATTTCTGATTTTACTTTTATTTTTTATGCTGCATATGCAGTTCCCTTCCTTAATTTTTGAAGGTACCAAATTTATCGTATATATGTACATAGTTTATGCACATACCGGTACATTTATTGGTAAGAAAAAACAATTAATTGATTTAAAAATCCATCCTTTAGCTGTTTTATTGGTCCTTTGACAAATAGTGATTAATAGTTATTAATTTAATCTTTGAGATTGCAATTATTATGTTGCCTGCAATGCAAGAGCGACATATAGGGATCACTTTGTCTAGCATCCGTCTGTCCCTCTGCCTGGTAGTCACACTTTCAACATGGTGGCATTATTTGACTTTCTTGATATACATGTACATAAGACATCTTTCAAACTTGCAGGGATGGGAAAGCATGATGAAACTCAGCATCTAATATAGGTCAAGGTCATGTACTTAGGGTCAAACATGCGACATACCTGTTCTTGAGTTGAACAGTGCTATTTTTATACCACATGTAAGATAAAAACAGAAGAAAGAGCACATTTGAAGGCAGGTGAAGGGGAAATTAAGCTGTTGCAGGGGAGGGGAATAGACCATTTTCCAATTTTGTTAGAAAGCTCAACATCTTTACGCATTGTTTTTAGTTCACGTCGATGAAGTTGAGTGAGCTTATGCTATACCAACGCGCGTCCATGTCCGTGTCCGTGTCCACGTCCGGTAAAGAAGTTTGAGGTAGTTCAGTATTTGGCAAAGTACTGATGCTACAGTAACCAATCTAGCACAAGAGATTCATCTTGGGATGCTGAGGGGAACCCATGCGTCGGATGCTGCATTTGACCTACATTTTCCACTTGAGTGACATGGTTAAGAAGTTTGGGGTAGCTCAGTGTGACTTGGTTAAGAAGTTTGAGGTAGCTCAGTATCTGAAAAAGTACTGATGCTACCGTACAATAACCAAACTTGCACAAGTGATTCATCTTGGGATGCCGAGATGAACCCATGCATCAGATGCAGCATCTGACTTACTTTTTCCGCTTGAATGAATTTTGCTTTAAGGTATTCAACTCCTAATGCATTATTGAAAATGCATTAGGGGTTGAATACTTTAAAGAATTTTCATTCTTTTCAAAAAGAATGCTATACATTCTTTTCTAGCTCAAGTTAGGGATTATACTTCTCATACAATGATTTACTCTGTCACCCCGAAAATTCCCGATCATGAAACTATCGCAATTTGTTGGGAAATTATGAAAATGTGCATAAATTTTAACATGAAGTACCCTATTAGGGTGCGGGGTCCTTAAGAATTTTGAGTAAAGTATAAATGCTACATGTACCAAATTTGCATATTGGATGTATCTTTGATCAAACTTTCATAAAATGACCTTTACCTACTTTTTCTACTTGAATGATTTTGCTTTAAAAAGGCCAATATACAGTACTTAGAAATATGTTTGAATTGAATGTTGCTGCCACGAGGTGAGCTTTGTAATCTATGATTACCTATGTTTTATGCTGTTGTATTGTAAGTAATAAGCTTATTGACTGATTATTTGTTTCAATTGTGTTTGCAGTGAAGATCCCCCAGCTTGTGAAAATCATCAATAACCAGAGCGCCCAGGGAATCAGTTTGATGGCAGTTTTATGTGAATTATTTGCAGTGTCAGCTACTACTGTCTATAGCTTTGCAAAATCATTCCCATTCAGGTGAGTCTTACGTCAAGGTCATATTTGAAGGTCAAAACAAGTATTAAAGGTCATATTTTGTACAGGTATATTCTGTATGTGATTAGAATAGTGTCTGAATTCGTACTTTCGTACATGTACTAAAATTAAATTTACATTATAAAATGTGCCTTTGATCTTTTACATGTACCATTGTTAATTCATGCTAAAGAAAAATAAAATCGCATGCAAAAAAAAAAAAAAAATAAATAAATAAAATAAAATCAGGAAGTTGTTCCAGCTTTTGTTATGATACTGAACTCAAACTATGATACATCTAATTTTCTATACAGTTCCTATGGTGAGGGACTGTTTCTAGTTATCCAGACCAGCCTTATAGCTTTCTGTGTATTATTCTACAACGGTAACCTACAGGGAGGCTTAGGATTCCTGGCAGTCTATATTGGCTTGATGGTATTTCTGATGTCCTCCATGGCACCCATGCCCCTGCTTAGTCTGCTACAAAGCTCAAACATTCCTATAGCAATTATTAGCAAGGTAAGTCTTGTCATTCATGTGTTACATCTACATTTTGTATAATGCTGTCAAACTCCAGACATCTCAAGTTTACGTTCCGTTACCCTACTCTTCAACGTCACTGCCACAGACTTGCCACCATAAGCATATCTTAACGTAACGCTGCTATGACGTCATAGTTACTTTATGCCAGGATTCTTGACATTTCTTGAAGTCTGTGGCAGAGATTGTTTGTCTGTAAGGAGGACACAACTCTGTTCAGAGAATGTAATGCTGTTTGTCCTGAAGTGAAACATTTGTACTTGAACACTACTATTGCATGTATATACAGACAATTCTTTGAAGATGGAAGTCCATAATAAAGATGGTAATGTACTTATCAAAGGAACTTCTTACAAAGTTAAATTTTGCCTTTTGAAAAGTCCATGGAAAGGTCAGAATTAACATCTTGTACTATGTATGTTTCTTTCAGTTAATTCAAGCAGTAACAAATGTACGTAATGGCGGTACAGGGCAGCTGTCTGTAGTGACTGTATTCCTTTTATTTGCCGGCTCCATCGCCAGGATTTTCACGTCTATACAGGAGACGGGGGATTCGTTAGTAGTAGCCACGTACGTAGTCTCCACGGCTTGTAACGGACTGATATTTGCACAGATTCTATACTACTGGAATGCAAAACCAAAACCAAAGAGTGAATAATGATACTTATTTTCTAAGATTCCAATTTTAGTATAATTTATTTTAAATATTTTGGTGTCGCCCATGAAGTAAATAGTGACACCATTGAATTCAGTTTCGTGATGTCAACATGTCTGTTTGCTACAATTTTTTTTAATATATCCATGAGTTTTAACGATTCTTTGACCATAATTTAGATGACATGAAATGTTATAAACATGAACTTGCTCATATGTCACTATTTATTTTTTCCATCTTTATCAGTCTTTCAAAGAAGGAAGGAGCAATAAGATATCAGTAGTTCCATTATTTTTCATTTAATGAAGAATTATAAATATACATGTACATCCAGTGATTATTTTTGTTTGAGAAAGTTCATTAAATTTTACAATACAACACTTTCGAAAGATATATGATTATCTCTTTTGAACCTTAGTGAAGTAGGTTTGAGCATATATCAGTTTCATTTTAAAATATACTCAAGGTTAAGAGTTCAAGATCATAAAAGGGTCAGGGGACAAAGTAATACACTCATAATTGTCTTTCACTACTGTGATGTTCAATTTTTTTTGAACCCGTCATGTTCACTTAAAGAGAAATAACATAAATGTGTTAAAGCAAGGTTCAAAGGTCAAAATCTTCTGTTATTCAGTAATTACTTAGTTTCTACCTGGTCAACATAATGTTTGAACACAAGTTTGTCTTTCATACACATGTATTTATACCCCTGGAATCAAAGATTTTGTGCTTACAGTTTTATGACCATCTGTTTGTGGCGTATCTTTTGAATGATGAGTTGTAGGGTTCTTTTTTTTCTCCTGTCTATTGGTACCAAATAACAAAACCTCACCTTGATACTTGAGATACTTTTCAAAATCTTACTCATAGAGCATATGATATCTTTTGAACTGTAATTGATACGGCTTTGGTAATTAGGGGCCCGCATGATAATGCAGGAGAACAATAGAATGATATATTCTGTCTTTCTGTCTATCCATCTGTTTATCAATCATCACTTTGATTCTGGCACGATTACTTAAGTAGATTTCATATAAAGATAACGGATAACAAGAGGAGCATGTCTTTAAAGATCAAGGCCAAACTAAGGAAAATTTTGATGAAAACTTTAATGTTTCTCATATTCTGACGCAATAATGCAAGAAGTTTTCAAGATACAGCTTTGATATACAGATGCAGGAACATTCCTATAAATGTACTTTCATGGTCAAAGATCAAGGTCAAACTTGGGTGAAATATCTAGACTTGACCTTGAGGATTTAACAAGAGGTTTTAAGGTAGACCTTTCATATTCCAAGGACAGACGAGAAGTGGTGGACTAAATCAAATTGCCTGCTACCTCTGACTTCTCAAGGTCAAACTTGGGCATAAATGCTTTTGTTTTGATACAGTTATTTGCACTTCGTACAATTATTGCTTATTACCCAGGGAGCCCAATCGATTATGAAGGTCAAGGTCACAGTTGCGAATTTATGATGAAAATCCAAGGAATACTTTCGAGAGGGCACAAGTTTTCCTCATATTAAAGCAGCACAGGATATAATTCTCTTTAGTTTGAGGTTCAAAATCTGACAAGTTACAAATATAAATATGTTTTTTTTTTATCGTTTTATTCATGAAGTTCGTTCTTTCAATTCATGAATGACATCAATTCATCCTGACATGAAACAGTCTTTAATTGATGATGACGCCTTTCTGATCCTGGGGGTTATATTCGCAGATGAAGTTTCTCTTCTCCACGCAGTTGTCGTCTTCCCATTGATAATTCTTGTGGGCGTCTATAACGGCACAATGATCCTGATTCTTAAAGTTGTCTGGCTCTCCAGGCGCCCAGTTCGTGTAGTCAGTCCTGGTTGCCCCTGGCAACCATAGCCACTCCCCTTCTACCGCCATGTCCGAGGCACCGATCCAGAAAAGCCCCGGAAAATAGTTTGCTGTTCGATTTAGAGCAAATTATGAAGATGAGAGCTTCTTTTATAACTAATTAAAATTTTATTTAAGAATGTTCAAAATGTTGAGTTTCTACAGCGATATATTGTCTCAAAATATCAGAATATGCGTTTTCGTAACTTTTAAAGAATTAAGTTCGCACAGAATAAGCAGATAACAACACTATGATTTCGTACATTAGAGAGAACATTTGTCTGAAGTGGTCAGTCGCTGTACGTTCTTTGGTCTCCTCGGTACTACTGTACACATTTTGTCTTTAGGTCGGGCACGATGGTTTGTCTTCTCGTCTTGCTACTGACCAACTGAGATCTTTATACTCAATGTTCCCTCTTAAATTAAATTAGCGTTTAACATTATATTTTTCTTTGTATACTTTCTTGTGCAATTAAGCATAAAATGTTACAAAAATACAATATTTTAAAACAAAGTTACCCGTATGGAAGACCCATTTTCCCGTTGCACCCCAGCCTGTCGCTACTGCCACGTAATTGACATCATGTGGTCCTTGATCATTCCACTGCATGAATATTTCTTTTCCTACAATTTTGCCGGTCCCAACCCTGATAACACTGTGAGCCCAGCTGACCCAGAAAGATTTGAACCCGGTACAGCTGACGGGGTGATGATTATGGTTCTCAACGTCATAGTTATGACACTGTTTGCAGTCACGGATGACTGACGCGGAGTCCGCCCAACCGCCTATGACAATTTCGTACGTATCCTTGGAGTCAACACCTTTATCCTTGGATAGAGCAACGTGTGCGTCATTGCATGCCATGACGTCAAAAGATATGGCTGAGTGACCCGTGACGTCAACCCCAAGGTCATGTACGTAGTGATAGACGTAGTCATTGCCGGTGTTTACAGTCACGTTGCTTTCTGTCAGGAAAAAAGACGTGTAATTTCTATTGTGCGATGAATGTACAGGGATAAAATCATTTATTAGATTCATAACAGTCAATAAACGATCGGCTTGCAATGTTATCCGGTATATAGACAATATTACGCATCCTAACCCCCGTTTACATTATGTTCCCGCCGGTTACGGAGGCCACGTTTCAAGCCACCGTGGACGAAACGTGGAGAGCATGAGACAACGTAGGGAACGGGATCGACAAACGTAGCTAGCCGTGGTTGACGGGGCTAATGTTTAAACTGTCAAAACATTTGTCACGGCAGCCCACGGTGCAGATGGCCTACTTTAGAAACCGTAGCAAAACGGGTCGAACGCAACGCAACGTGACAGTACGTTACAGACCGTAACAAAAGTTGGGAACGGGAAGCAAAAGTATGACTCGGCAACTTACGATCCTAGTGAAGTTGAGTTACGGTCTGTCACGTTAATGTCCCGTTTAACTGCGGCTGCTTTATGGCTGATGCACGTTTTATCAAGGTGTGCCACGATTTCTCACGGCGAGCTAAGGAATGTGTTAGTCGTTTCGTCACGTTCAGTCACTGTACGTCCCGTCTTGTTACGGTTTATTTCAAGTTCTACTATGGTCTGGCACGGTACGCACAGTCACACAAGAAGTAAAGCAAACCAAACCCTTTTATACAGCTTTTTGTTTCTCCTTTTTCCGGTGGTCACGGTTAATCGTAGTGGGCCTTGACAGAACTTGGCAGACGTGGCCAACCTGATTGGATCATAACAAACCGTGACAGACCTTATCAGAACGTGACAGGTTGTGAGGAAACGTACAACCGTCCGTAACAAGCCGTAGGTTGAAACGTAGTGCGCCGTCAGGTCTCCGGGATTCAGGAGCCGCGGCTCGTCACTTATACTTGATACTGCGTGCGAAAACGTAACGAGACCTAACAGACCTTGAATACCAAGATAAAAACTGCCAAAAATCATACGGTGTGCTACGTTTTTGGCCGCCGTGACTGCCGTGGTCGCCGGGAACATAGTCTTAACCTAGGGTAACAGGCGTATGGTGCGTATTCAGAGGCGTATATAGAACGCATATACATGTACCTGAGTATTTTGAACTGATGGTTCCTTGTAGAAATGTTTGAAGACCATAGTTATCCACTCTCGCCAGTACACTGTTGATAGTACGACAGTATCCCTACAGAAAATGACCAGTATACAATAAAGCATCTTGACTACCATGGATTTATTCAGGAGAAACAGCAATCATAAAAAGTTTGTCTGCTTCCTTTATAGAGGATTTAATAAAGAATGTTCTAATATGTTCTAGTATGTTTTGATGTACAAAGTCGTGTTATTTTTGTCCGATCTGACGAAAACCTTAATCAAATGTTCCCACATTCCTTCTGAAAGGATAATTTTAGGTAACCGATCACTGGTAGAAGTTTGCAAATGTTCCTTGTCCACTTTGCACTATAACATTACCTTCGACCAGAGCATCTTCACTTATTATTCTTACCGACTCCTCCATTCCGATTCCCTTCAAGACTTAGTTCTGATTGTGTTTCCAGTGTCGTCGCCTACGCTTTGGTTTCGTTAAGGCCATTTCTTGTTTTTATTCTGTTTTGCGTCCTTTAGAAATTGAGAAACCTACCAGCCAGCCAAGGAGAGAAACAAACAAGCATATAAAATAAAGTTGCAATTTCATTTAATGTGACTATGTGAAATCAGATAGAAACTTGTTTCATTATATTATTCACAGATTTTAGTCAACAAAAGAATGGTAGATAAGGCAAGGTCATAAAACTTTGCAGTACTCTTGAATTTTTTACATAAAATGTAAGAAAAATAAAACAATTTCATTTCTAATTTTTGAAGAAAACACATTTAATTTTCAAAAGAATCTATTATGCTAATTTTGTTTTGTTTTATGACTTTGGGCTCAAAACCTACCAGCACGAGGACGCAAAACAGAAAATAACAAAGAAATGGCCTAACCATGCATCTGTTACCTCTTGCTCTCATTTGATTGTGTGGTTGTTTACATGATGTCTAACTTGTGTACTGAAATTTCACAATCTTATGCGAGTATGTGTCCTGATGTTCTATGGTATTTCCCTTGTAATATATGTATATAGGATTGAAATTACAAACCATTGCTCCTGCCCACGTGGCTTCAGTTTCAGACACGTGGTAACATTTCTCACCATGGGCCGTGAATCCGAGGGGACAATCTAAAGAAATAAGTTGTGTTGTGTACGTACATACTAAAAAGAACGGAAATTAGTAAATAGTCAGCATTTGTAAGCATCGAATTTCAATGGACCTTGTCAATGTTTCGATCGGTCTCATCCTCGAACTTAAAAATACTAGTAGTCTATTGGGATCATGTACTAAGGAAGAGTAAGAATCCTCTGCTTTCTAAGAATAGTTTAAGCTCTGTAGAAAATGTCAAATTGTCAGACTGGATCAGGATGTCAACATTTTGGACTGGTGATATGATAAACAAAATAAAAAGGACCAAAGGTAGGCAGCATAACCATCGAAAATGCGTCAGAATCATCAAACGCCTTTTATACCGTGGATATGATCCTAATGTCACCAGACGGACACTAGGCTTGGTACTTGACCAATCTACAGTCTTGTACAAGCGCATCCTTGAGACTTGCACTCTGACTGACTGTGACGACGGGACTCCATGACGGGCCCTGTCCAAACCTCTTTAGAGAAGACAGGGCCCCGACCACCTGTCCTCTCTGAATGTCAGTCGGACTCCTCGGGTGATTACATACATGAGCTCGCTACAGCCGGCAGAGCACGGACTGTATTACGCATGCCCTCTTTTTATATCCATTTACATATTCATCTGTGTCTCTGGGGCCTCTGCGTTTCGCGGTCTTGTTTGTGTGATGTCATCTTACAGCGAGGAGGTTGTTTTACACCACAATTGTACGTTCTTCGAGACCTCTGGGTAATTGGAGAAGTGAGAGGGTTGTGCGCACGTAATCCAAGATAACCACACCATTTGCTACTTGCGTGACAGATGGCCGTTCAAAGTCGGCACCGGTTACCCATTGGTCTCGTCGGTTTATGTGTAGTCTTTTGTGTTTGATGTTTACATGTCGTGTGTCTCTTTTCCGTCTCGTGCTGTACTCGTCTTTTGTGTTTTTGCATCGGGTGTTTTGGAGTTTTACTGTTGATGCTGCAACGGGGTCTTGTTGGAGATTTCCTCCCTTCTTTGTGTAATATATTGATCATAACTCATTTTCAATGGTATCTCTACGATTCGTACATTTATATTGACCTCAGTACTTTAGCTGTCCTCTAAGGTGATTCTTCTGTAGGTATTCTTTAGCCCTTCAATGTATTTTTTTGTCAAAAGCAGTGCAGGTGACGCGGAGAAGTGAAAAATGCAAACAGATGTCGGTATATAGCATCAACTGGTACATGTATGTAGTACAGACGAAGTGACTTGAAAATAGCTTTGTGACCAGCAGTTTGAACAGGAGATGCTGAATCTTCCTGGGCACGTTATCAGGGTTCACAAGTTACTTGTGTGGAATTGTCCCCATACGTGTATGATGTCATTGTTAAATCAGATCTTTTCTAACAATTATTTTTACAGAGTTTAAATTTGCCCCGTCATTTCTGTCTTCTAGGAATAATATTACGTTATTAATGTAACATAGAAGAGTCTCAGAGCGAATAAAAGTAATGTGTAAAATTTCACCTGGCTGCTGTGCATATATTGCCGAAACAAGGCAGAAAATGGATAGCGTTAATGAATGGTAAATCTCCATTTTGACCTCCATATGATAAGAGATTTTGGGACAAGCACTCCTAATCATATAGGACAAGATCACGTCCATTGTCTATACTGAAAAAAAGGTTGGGTTTTTTTTTTGGAAACGGCGCCCCTGTCAAATTATTTCTCCGAGTATGCGTACAACTCAGTGTTACTCTGGCAGAAAAATCAGTCAGATTAAAAGATAAAGGGCTTTATTACTGACGATTCGTTTGTAGTCGATAATCGATTTAATTTAAAAGTCTTTTGATTCCGATGATCGATTTCATATTTTACAATCGATTATTGCTGAAAGAGATATGGCAAATATGGAGATATGTTATGTTATTACTTAGTTTTTAATGTTACAATTACTTTTTGCTTTGCCTGTTATAAAGATGGACAAGACTTAGACAATTTTCAGTTTTTTTTTTTTTTTTGGTTTTCAGCAATTTTTTTCTCAAAACCATGCATAAAAATGCAATCTTTTTACGTTTTAGATTGCAGTTTTCATACAAAGTTGCTTTCTATCGGTTTGTTTTCCTATTATCGATTCCTATATGTCTTCAGATGTACAACACTACGATATTTTAGGAGCAAATTCGATCAATAAAAGGTGAAAAGTTCCTCTCATATGTTTTTCGAAAAATGGAAATCGATATTTTCTAGTTTGAGTATTTCCAGGTTACGTGTATTTTACTTGTTTCCCTTAAACCGTCCGATTAATTCAAAGCTCAAAAATTCATTTGGAAACGTCGAATGAGAAGGCGCTACTCTGCTCTGCGTTAGGGGTTACACATGGCGTGTCAGTCCAGACACAATAGTATAAATACGGAAAGTTTCTGCTTGTTGAAAGTAGTTTTCCTTTGCAAGAAAGTATGACTTAGTTTCGGAAATTGTTTCGTTTGATTCATCAGAAAGAATTCTTTCTGATGCTCTAGTATATGACGTTTGAATGTGTAGATTTTTTTTAAAGCAAACAAGTAAACTTGCTTTTGGTACATATCGATTGGTATTCAGAAATCGGTTATTTTGTGGGATCCTTTTTGAGAGAAAAGCACAAAAATTCGCATAAAATAATTGTATTCACGCTCGTGAAATATTCTTAAGTGAATTGTACCTGCTCGCGGGTTAACCCTCCCATTTCATAAACACAGGCTGCATTTAGTCTTTATTAATCAAATCATTTAACGCTTGCTTTTATACATTATAAATGTCATAAAATTCATACGACCAGTTCATGCCAAACATGTCTATTGACGCCTACCACCTAATTCATCCACCTCTCATAAGTTCAGTTTTTGTTTATTCGATACAATGAATTATTCACGTTTTTCGCACGAGGCGTTAAATTTATCGTTTTCCATCACGCATCATTTCATTGATGCGTTCAATAAGATTTTGTATAAAAATGTCTTAAAACTAGTATCGCTCTAAATAAGCTTAAAAACTTATTGGTTATAAACGTTTTCAATAAGCCGTTTCGAACGGGCTAATCGAGTGGGAAGAATTCATTATTGATTTCCTTTAAAGTGACCACTATTTAAAAAATAATTGGTCATGCTGCTTGTGCTCTCTTTGCTTGGTGAAGAAATGTCTTTAACCTCTCTTGTGGAAATAAATATGAAACTAATAAATATTTTTATCACATGATACACCCTTAATGCAGTTTCATAAAGCCGTTTCATATATATATGATATGATAACACGTTACATATCGCTCTGCTTGAATGCGATTGGTCAAGTTTGGAACCTAATCACATGAACCTTGACAAATGTGACCTTTCAAATATCGGTCAACTGTTAAATTCAGACCCGGAGTCAATATCATAGATTAAAATTGTTGTTGTTGAATTAATTCTTGCATTAAAATACTATTCAAAATTGAAATACTTTTCTCTTACGCACAGAATATCTATACGATGGGGACACTACTTCTCATGGCGTAGCAGACGACTTCTAGATCACGGCGTGGTTCGCCTCTATAGTTCTCGGAAACGTTGATTTCACGTTAGAAATACACATATTTATGCAATATCATGTGATAAAAAGAATCTCAAATGAATTTTTATTTCATACGATATATTATGAAACTCGTTGTGCGTTTTATATCCCCTCGCCAAGGCTCGGGGATATAAAACACACAACTCGTTTCATAATACGTCGTATGAAATGAAAATTCATTTGAGATCCTATATTTATGAAAAGAGCCCAAAGATTTAAGTGCAAAAAAGTCAATTCTCGATAAAATACAATACTTTTCCTTTCTATCTTTTCCTTAACAATAAAACATTTTCAAATTTTATAAATTAAGCTCACGATATTTTCGAAAATAATTATCTGTATATGAATCGGATGATTACATACTATATTTCAAAAGACATGCTAAACAGCCAGTTTGAATTTTACTATTTTTGGACTTGTTGATCTAGTATAAGTAAATATTAAAAAAAAAAAAAAACATAGATAAATATTCACTGTTTCGGTCCTTCCTTAGATGATCATACATAATTACAGGAAACTATCCATCGATCATGCGCGGACCTTAAAGGGGATGAAGGGACAGGGGCAGGTCGCCCTCCGAAATATTCATTTTTCCCATTTTTACGTAATACTATAAAGGATCCCGGAAAGTCTATAAAATTGGTTTTCAAAGTTTTCTCAATTTATTGAACTGACCTTATAAGTTGTTTGAACTATGTCTAAACACAAGTATCTGACCCCTCTCTGTTGAGATATTGCCCTAAACGATGGCAAAGTAAGCTAAAATTTACCTATCGGCATCTTTGTATACAGCCAATTGTGCCTCACATGAAATTCATATGAAATGAGCATCATGTAAATTTCGCATGAAAGTTCATGTAAAACTCATATAAATTTCACATAAGATTTATGTGAAAAATATTTCACATGAATTTCACATAAATTTCCTTCACATGAATTTCACTTGAATTTTTCTAAGTGACCTTCACAGGAAAATGAATTCACATAACATCCATGTAAAAATCTTCACATGAATTTCATGTGAAAAATTTCATGTAAATTTCATGTTCGTGCTCATTTCACATAAATTTCATGTGAACTTTCATGTAAAGTTCATGTAAATTTCACATGAATTTCATATGAGGCACAATTGGCTGTTATATAAGTCTGATAGATTTTTGGTTTTTTTTTTCAAAATTAGGCATGAGCGCAAGTAAGAATTGCTAATTCAGAAAAACGACAGACAGATCGTTCCTTGACAAATCCTCTCTGAAAAGGAATTTGTCATTCTTATTTGCTTTCATGTTCAAATAAGAGAAAACCCAAGAAAAATGGTGGAAAAAAATACAGATTAACATAAAGGCACACCTCTCATATGACACAGCGGACAGTATCGATTCATTAGCATATTGATAAGGCCATTTCCTGTTTTTATTCTGTTTTGCGTCCTTTTGAAAATTGAGAAACCTTCCAGCCAGCCAGGGAGAAAAACAAACAAGCAAAGAAAACAAAGTTGCAATTTCATATAATGTGACTATGTGAAATCATACAGAAACTGTTTTCATTTGGTTATTGACAGATTTTAGACAACAAATGAATGATAGATAATGCAATGTCTTGAATTATAGCAGTACATATACATTTCTACATGAAATACAAAAACTGAACAATTTCTCTTTAAAATTGTATAGAAAATACATTTAATTTGCAAAAGATTTAATTATTTTAATTTTGTTTTGTTTTATGACTTTTGGCTCAAAACCTACCAGCACGAGGACGCAAAACAGAAAATAACAAAGAAATGGCCTAAGTTCACAAAACAGAAATGTGATAGTAACATCTTTGAATGCAAGCGAAACTTTAAAAGTATTAATACACGAAAGGTCAGTCGGTCATTATATGTAAAAAAGTAATATTAATTACATTGAATTCCTCGATTTATGAGGGATCAAAAAGGGGCCTTAAGCTCCGGGATCCTCTCTAAACCTTAAAATAATAAAACATAGACTGGACTCCGCTTCCCCCCATCTGGCCTGACTGGAACACACCCTCTCCCATTACATGACCAACAATACAGTGGCTACATTTGGTATTTTAATTCAATATTTTTCATCAAGCATTTCCATGTGAATATATCTATATAACGTAATGAAATATGAAAATATTTTGATTGTAAAATATAAGCAATCTGCTGTGAAACACAGCGACGTCATAAAATATATATATTAACTATCATGAATTATATATATGTACATAAATGATATTGTTCTATATAAAATGCACTCATTTCAAATACTAGTAGTACATGTTAAATGACATGGTTCATATCACAGAAAAATATCACTGAAACACTTTTTCGACACCTCCGACCATTTCGCTCGTTTCCAATTTGATTTGAACATTGTCAAGATTCCAAACGTTTCGCTGTTAAAAATTTCCTGAGGAAAGTATAACAAATTAAGAAACGTTTAAAAGGCAAAAAGTTCAAATTCATAAATGCAAAAAGTAATTTTCATTTTTTCTCCATCTTTTTACGCTCTGGAACCTATTGGTATATCATTATTTGGATCTAGCCATCGGAGGAGGCTTTTCTGGGATGACTGGGAGGGCGTGGACGATTGGGAGTAGTGAGTACTCTTTGATGTACACGTGCTACTCACCTTCCGGTATATATTCTTCCTTTGCGCATGACTGATACCAGTTTCTTCGTCTTCAACGCGGGCTCTGTAGCGCGCCATATATCCAAGCGGAAGTGACGTAAATCCAGTATATAATGGTAGAACTACGAGTGTAGCAAACATGAACACCACGAGATATCCTGGCATGTATAAGACGAGAACCAGAATGCTACAAATAAGAGCGCAAAAACTGTACCCCCACAAATGTTTGAAAGAAGAGACAAAAGCATTACAGTTGTGGAATTCCTGCTCTACTGTTCTCTGGGGTACCCATTTCGCCGAGGCACAGATATTTGCTTCAAACGCCCGTATGATCCGGATGCATCCGGTCGCGGCTTCCGGTGTAAACTGTAATATGGAAGCTATTGTTTCAACTATCACGAACTTCAGATTGCCACAGTTACACGTCGCAAACTTTGGGAATATAAGCACGAAGAACATAATGATGATAATAGGGGCATATTGATATTTCAGTTCTACGCCTATATGGATTAGAACGAAAAGTAAGAGCAAAGGCTTCATTATCATTTGCCTAATAGCGGCATGTGCAATATGGGCACTCACAAAATCTAGTTTAGATTCTGTCCGCAACTGAGTTTTGACAAACCTTTCTCGCTGAAATTTCTTCTGCAACCAGCGCATAGGTTTTCCGAAGCAGGTTTTCCAAAAATAGATTGCAAGAAGTATTTCTCCCCTGTTCCATCGCCTCTCCCGAATGTTCCAAGAGACGTAATTATAGCATGGTGCTTCCTCTAAAAAGACTGTACCTACATAGAGCGGCTGGAGCAATGCCGCCTCAAACGTGTCATGGCTAAGAACGTCTATAGGAACACATTCTATTAAGTGTTCTCTGGTACCGAGTACTTTGTTGATGTATATATCGTTTCTAATCAGAGCCTTTCCAAAGTATGATGACTGTTCGAAAATGGCGGCATTGGAATTAGTAAGAGGTTCGTTCAACGTTTGTCGCATGCACTCGAGGTGCATGAATATTGTATCCCGTTTTTGACACTGCAGGTTGATGGCTGGCTGTATGATTCCTCGGTCTGGGTGTGCCTCGGCTATTTTTAGAAGCTCATAGGCCGTCTTCCTTGGTACTCCAGTGTCAGCATCAAGAACAAGGGTATAGTCGAAATGTCTTCCAAGTATATTCGTAACATCCTCATTTTCGTAAAAGAGCGGCTCGTTGTACTTTCGCGCGGCTCGACTATAGAGCGCGATATCGCAATATGTGTAGGCCCGGTTGTCACCAGACGACAATAACATAAGGTCCTGATACTGTCCACATTTTCGTAAAACACGACTGACCCTATGAATCACCATAAACTCTTTTGCAAACCGGTTGCAAATTTGAGGCAGGTAGACTCGTTTGAATTCGTTGGGATCTATATGTTGGTACTGGGACCATACATGCTGGAAATGTAGATTGTCTATTGCAGCGTACTCACCTCTGCAGAATGCCAACCCTTCGCTGTAAAGTTCGTCAAAAATATTAGATCTGTAGTAATCGCGCGTGAAAAGTTCGTATCCCCTCAAGAGGTCATCACTGGTAGCGCTGACAAGGACGGCAGATATTTTGGGACTGAGGTTACCCATGTAGGCCTTGTACATCATCTCCATGCACTCGTCTATTTCCTCTTGGCTATACGCTAGTAAATTATAATTCATAATGAGGGTGCGGGAAAAGGAGTGTGCCCGGGGGACGTCCCGTTTCCAACCCCCTACGATGAGGCATGCTATGGTCTGGACTGGATACTCTAGGACACTCCCTTGTACGATCCCCAGTATGAGGGTTAGCACCACTCCTGTGGCATAGTGAGTCCGATCGAAATTTATATTGAGAAAATTCAGAATAACAGCAAAAATGGCTAAAATGATCCATGATGTGAAATATAAAATAAGTTTAAATTTTCTTTCCATCCAGGCTTACGTTTGTCATATTTTTACGAATTTCTCATGTCTAAGCACTATATATATGTTCACAGTCTATATAGAAGCTATTTCCAAAGTAATTGAAACTTTATCCGGAATTTTCGCCCCTTCGAGAAAATGAGGCTGATGAAAAAGTATTGACCAATAGAAGTTATGTAAAGTTATGCCATTCACCGCATAAACCCGTCTTGGAAGGAAATTCATCATCATAAATCGCCAGTACTAAATTGATCTATAGATGAAAGACTGTATGAAGGGTAGATGGGCGGAGTTATATAGAGTGTAAAACCATTGTTTCATACTACGCGTTTAAGGTGTTGTTTTATGAAATTGATTCATGTTAACAAGAAGATGTTTGTGATGTGAATTTGGAGTACGTCATTCAGGTGCGGTGCAGATCCCGGACTCAGACAATGACTCGGATTAACAGGCCATTTCTCAGCCCCCTACCCAGTAGATTTCAATATTTTACAAGAAAAAATGAAAATGATGTAAAATAATACATGTATTAATAAATGAGGAGGAATAGATAAACAATAGATCTAAAACAATGTATTGGTTATCCAGAATTTTGAAATTCAAACCAATAGACGAAAAAGCCGTCCATATTCGACCATATTCTGATCTCTACTCCAATTCTTACCCAATAATCTAATCTATAATCCCCGAAAAATTACAAATATCGTAATCTCGCAATAAAGGAGACAAGGGCAATTCTTTTTTTAAGAAAAAGATAAGATTTCGCTACCAGGATTTTTTAAGAAGACGAAATCCATGCACTGTTTGTCTTTCCGTATCTCTTGTTTTACATGTTTCTTTTATTTTTCATTGACTGCAAAACATTGAAACATTCTTTATTTTCAAGAAGGAAGCCTGCGGTAATAGAATTCCTATTTTGTGATGTTAACATCGGCCATGGTCGATAAAATTATTTTATTTTTGTTGTGTATGGATGAATTCCTCTCACCCGATACCCCACCTCGCTGCTATATTGCGTTCACCTCCGGAAGTTTACAATTAAACAAGGTCTTAAACAAGCTAGTAATCTCGACGCAATCAAAAACGGAAGAATCGGAATTCAATACAAATTTTCTAGAGAATTTGTTTCGGAATATACCGGATTGTGATAACTAATACGAACAAATTACTGAATGAGTTAGTTTTAGGAACCATTGGAATGGGACAAAGCAGTGCGTGTACAAGATTGATTTACGTCATGTTTCGTCATCCTATTGAACATTTAATCCATCGACTCCTCATCGATACATTTTCACGGAAAACAATAGAAAGAATACATAACATTTTTTTATTCTAAGGAAGAACACTTAATAGAGAGTTTCCTCTTAATTTGATGAATTGGGGAACGTGTTCTTTTGAAGTATCATAAAACTAAATTACTTTTTTTTGTCTGTATCATTTATTTCTAAATGGTTTTATGTTATCATAATCATCACTACCATCGTCTCTATGATCATCTATGACTCTATGTTATTTAAGCGAAGAAGGTTACCACCCTCGCATCCTTGCGCCTAGTAACTTACATGGCAGCGTGTCAGTAAATCCGAGACTTCTGATTGGCTATGACAACATATACCCATATACAATGTACAACTAAATCGTAGTCCAAAAATAGTTGAATATATAAATAAAGGATAAGATATAAGTGGCAATAAACGTTTGCCAGATGGACGAGAATAGTACTGATTCTCTGAAATGGTTAATCAATAGGTGGAACGCGCTCGTAGTCTCATAACAATGATATTACCTTGGTCCAACGTCGTACAGATCTGCCTTAATTATTCAAGAGCAACTGAAGTATATTATTTTGTATGCAGAAATACAAAATTAGGTGAAATATTCAGATAAAAGGAACAGTTACTCTTGTTTTTTTTCCTTATCTTTTTTTGTTTTGTTTGTTCTCTATTGTTTCTTAAAAACTTTTCATTTATTCAATTATTCATTTGTGTATTCATCTTTTTCTGTTCGTTTTATATCTGATTTATTTTCCTACATTAAATTGGGTCAAATATTCATAAATAAAAAAAAAAACATTATTAACAATAAAGGTTTTTCTATTCAACATCACCTATACTGTTCATTTCAGAAGTTTAATTAAAAAAGAACCACACATTGATGTAATTACTTTTTGTATAAAAGTGTGCATTTTTCTACACCTATGAAAATTAATGTTTTCTTAATATTTGCTAAATGAAGTGGCTAAGATTTGTCAGTATTAGCAATATAAATCATACGGGGTGTGTAAAATGAAGTCAATTGATAATTTATTTCTCGTTTCAGTTCTTTGGTCAATAGCTCACTGTATATTTCTCACTTTATCCCCTAGAAACAAAATGCAACATATATGAAGTTTACTTGTTTATTTACGATGACAAGTCAAAATATTTGTTATTATCTTGAAGGTTCGTCACTGGTAACAATTTTCTTTAATTTTTTTTGCGAATCTCCGATTTTATCACTCTTGAATGACATAATGTCTTTATTCATTATGGACAATTTTCGCTCCTTATTCTGTTGTGCATTTTTAAAACTCATTGCAAATCTAACAGTAAGCGATAAAGCATTTTTATATAACATTAGGCAGTTAAATGATTTCAATGTCTGCTTCTGTTTCAATTAGAGCTGTTCGAATAAGCGACGTAAACTGACCTACGAACTTCGTAGTACGTAAAGATACGTAAAGCTACAAAATAAGGGATTGTATCAAAAAAAGTGTCAAACTTATCTTTTCTGGCTTTTTTATTCAAAAAGGACGAAAAAGGATTCGTCTATGCACCCATATAAACAAAATATGCAAAACAATGTGTGATGAAGCAATCGAAAACATAACAGTCACATACTGATAAACTTAAATGAAAATAAGGACAAGGAAATGTTATTTCATTGAAAATGTTTCCAGTTCATCATTAAATATTCACAGAGTGGACAAAAAATCCACTTTCCTTTTCGATAGGGCAGCACAAAGTTCAACTAATGATGGAAGATAGAATCGTTGGTGTCTATAGATGGAGGATATACATCTAAATGTTTTTAGTTCTTTGATAACATGCTCGACGTATACCCTCCGAGAACGAAGCTTTTTGTTTACTTTACGTCTACGTATTCGCTCTGCAGGTTGTTGATTAACGATAGCATTAATACGATATGGGGTAATAAGATGGTAAGTAGTCGGGTATATTCCGTCTCCAATAATCCTTGCATTTGGTGGGAAATCCAGTTCAAGTCCTGGTCCAATATCAGGGCATAGACGAAAAGAAGATACGTCATTTAGGTGTCCTAGGAAACCAGAATGCACATAACAGATGTTCTTCCTGTTGTCGATTATGACCTGAAATGCATCGAGCTATAATGAACGATTTAGATACGAAGACAGTGGACATTCTTTATTTATATTGCTGTACTTAATAAATAAACATGATAATCTTCATTTACCTTGGTGTGTAAGCAGTGATACTGTCTGTGACCGGAAAAATACAAATGCTGATCATCCTCTGGCATCAGAATCTCGTGTGAGGTACCGTCAATTACGCCAACTATATATGGCATCTCAGGCCATTCTCCAAATTTCAACTTCCATTCATTAGATGGTGGCCAACGAATAAGTCCATTAAAATGGTGCCACAGAGAAATCCATATCTGTTCAATATTTCTTGAAATAAAATCTAAAGAGACATCAAACAAGACAGACAATATAGTGTAAGTTGGATACTGGCGTAGCCATATGAGTGTTAGCAGTAGTTTATTTCTTGGACTTAAAGCCCCATGCCTCTGGTTAGGTTGAGCTGTAATTCGAGGAAGAATGGCTATGAGCATGTTGTTGAATGTTTCCGGAGTTTCACCAGTCACATACCAAAATTGATCTCTATGGTTCTTCAAGTAGCTGAACACATCCTTCCCTTCTCTTTGTTCATACTGAAAAAAGTTATCTGGTCTAATACGTTGTGGTACATATTGTAATATTTAAAATTGAGGAGGTTCAGATACACTTCGAACAAAAGTAAAATATCGATGACTTCCTCCTTAAAACCAGGAACACGCATCAGGTTTACAATCAGCATGAATTGGTGCATCATGAGAAGAACGGGGAATATATTGTTCTGAGACTCCATTCTGTAGGAAGAAAATTGATTATTGTTTTAATAACTACGTCCAAAAATTATCTGTAGAAAAATTCGTGTTTTCCACATTCTGATCCGTACTTTTGCATGAAATTTACCACCAAAAATCAGAAATTGAATGAAATATCCCATTTCTGCTTATTCTTTCCAATTATACTAAAATTCATTATACAGTGGTTTACATATTAGAATCCATTTCGCTGAACGAGACACCATTCATTACTTATACTTGGCCTTAGAAGCTTAAGAAAGTCGGTCAACTGCTAGGTATATTTACCTGTAATTTAGAGTGAGGTACATCGAAGGGTTTCAATATTATCAGTATGAATTTTGTTTGACATGGTAACTCTTAAGCTTAAACAACATATAATATTAATTTAATTAATATGTTTATTGTAAATAATCATTTTCAAACAATTTTAATTTCGAAATCAATTCGTCTAAATACTCAATTAATACATTACTATAATGAATTTTTCACCCTTTTGGTGGGCCCTATATGAGTGTTCGAAAGTCCGAAAGAAAAATGTCTAAAAAGGCACACGTAGCCGTATTGAGGTGTTACTTGCAAAATCCCTCTAACTGGTCGTGTGTTTTAGAGGAGGTTCGTGAAAACATGTATCTCTTGCCTTCAAACGCCAGGGAATTATACAAAAGTGGCAACTTACCTTGGGAAAAAGTGAGGCGTCGTATGGCTGATCAGGTCAGTAAATGGACAAATGCCGACCCGGAGAAAATCGATGACGGAGAGATGAAGGCTCTTGTCAGGGAAGTACAGAAAATAAGGCAGAAGTATTCAGAGAAGAAGGCGCCAGAAAAGAGAAAGGAAGATGGGAATTTACCAAAAGTGCGTAAAGTTCATTTTTTTTTTAATCAAAACACATTTAAAATGTTAAATGTTTAGACTATTTTTTGTAAATGTCTGTCAGTGTGTCCATGTATATCGAATTTCATCATATTTATAATAGAAGCAGAAGTATGGTGTTCACAATACACGCAGCTCTTAAATTTTGGGATGACTTCGGATGAATGTACTAGTATTTTTACAGTCATACATTCTATTATGTGAAAATGATGCTTGGTTGCACATAAAAAATATATATACACACTTCCGAATCCTTAGGAATCAAACTTGAAGAAAGATGCTTAATTTTTAATGAAAATAAAGGTTATGAAAATAGAGATTCTGCAATTAATTAGGGACACGATATCCTGTTCCTTTTTCTAATCTAAACAACAATTTTTACAGAGCAAAAAAGCAAGGCGAGAGCAAGATGACAGGCAAGCGTTCGTATCCATTAATAGTGATGTTAGCGATTCGGAAACGGCAAACAGCGCAACTCCAAATGTAACGTACTCACCTGAGCCGTCCACAAGTCAGGGCGCAGCTAGAAGTTCGTCGGAAGGTACGAGAGCGCCATCATCCAATACTAAACTGGCCCGTGAAGCAAATGAACTGTATATAGATTTTGCTAGAAACAAACTACCTAGATTATCCAACATGATGGAAAAATGTATGGAGAAATATTTGAACCAATAAATAAAAGAAATAAACCATGGCATTGCAGGTTTCCTTTCTTTTTGCATATAAATAATATGGTTTTGAGACAACCCCTATAGAATCATCCTTACGTACTGATACGTAACACGAAGTTCGATAGTTGATTTACGTCGCTTATTCGAACAGCTCTAAATGATAAGCGTTATAATTTGATCTTAAGTTAAATACGAAACGTAGAAATGCTTCCTAATAATGCCTTGATTAGGCCATTTCTTGTTTTTATTCTGTTTTGCGTCCTTTTGAAATTGAAAAACCTACCAGCCAGCCAGGGAGAAAAACAAACAAGCACATAAAAGAAAGTTGCAATTTCATATATGTGAAGTACTATAAATACCATGTGAAATCTGACAGAAACTCGTTTCATTTGAATATTAACAGATTCAAAACAACGATGGATGAATGTCTTGAATCATTGAAGTACTTTTACATTTTCACATGTAATATAAGGAATTAAACAATTTCTCAATAATTTTTGTACAAAGTACATTAAATTTGGAAAGATTTTATCAATTTAATTTTGTTCTGTTTTATGACTATTGGCTCAAAACCTACCTGCACGAGGACGCAAAACAGAAAATAACAAAGAAATGGCCTTACCATCGCGTTAAGTAATAAACCTCAAACGACTATATATGGTTTATACAGTAAAGTGGTCCCCTTTTGGGTCAAAATTTTAATGTTTCTCGAGGAAATGAATTTATACCAATATTTATTCTGCAATATACGCTTCTCGAGCGGGCTTCTGAACAACTTTGATATTTTGATATGAGGTTACCCGGTCGGGAACGCTCCTGTTCATACCCAGTAACTTGTCCCAAGCATAGTTGATTGGTATCATACATATATGATAAATTCCTTTGAATTCGAATTTTATTGACTAGAATTACCAAAACCCTATAGGGATATTCTCCAGTGAATCGATAGCAGTATGCCCTCTAGTTCTTACGCGATGATTGATATATAAGAACATATCTGGCACCAAAAATTTTTGAATCTTCACATCGAAGAGTATTCTGTATTTCTGACGTACAAAGAAAAGATAACTCCGATTTTCATTATGAAGTTTTTTGAAAAATATTTAAAAATTAAAATGTTTATGTTTTTTTAGCTCACCTGAGCCAAAGGCTCTAGTGAGCTATTGTCATAGCGATCCGTCCGGCGTCCGTCGTGTGTCGTGTGTCGTCTGTCGTGTGTCGTGTGTCGTGTGTCTGTCGTAAACTTTTCACATTTTCGACTTCTTCTCAAGAATGGCTAAAGGGATTTTGATGAAACTTGGTAGGTATAAAGTACTAATGGTCCCCTACAAGTGTTGTTGTTTTTCGTCCGGATCCCTCAACAGGTGGCGCCACCACAGGCAAAAGTAGGTCACAGGGGGTACCCTCCTTTGACAAACTTCTTCTTCAGAACGGAAGCACGTATCGACAAACCGAAAGCATCAGGATGATCTAGAGAGATGTCTTAAGAAGTGTTGTTATTTTTGGTTCCACTCCGAACTCAAATTTTTGACGCTTTTTTAGCTCACCTGAGCCATAGGCTCAAAGTGAGCTATTGTCATAGCGTGGCGTCCGTCGTCCGTCGTCGCCCGTCGTCGCCCGTCGTCCGTCGTCCGTCGTAAACTTTTCAACATTTTCGACTTCTTCTCCAGAACCACTGAAAAGATTTTCATGAAACTTGGTAGGAATGAAGTACTCATGGTCCCCTACAAGTGTTGTTGTTTTTCGTCCGGATCCATCAACAGGTGGCGCCACCAGAGGCAAAAGTAGGTAACAGGGGGTACCCTCCTTTGACAAACCTCTTCTTCAGAACGGAGGCATGTATCGACAAACCGAAAGCATCAGGATGAACTAGAGAGATGTCTTAAGAAGTGTTGTTATTTTTGGTTCCACTCGGAAGTCAAATTTTTGACGCGTTTTTGACGTCTTTTCGGACTTCGTCAGAAATGCACATTTTTGCACTATTTCTTTAAATAACTCAATAAGTGTATGATTTTACACATTCATTTACTGCATATTTATCATATTTAAGTTACTAAATGCTTTGATAAGTATTTTATTCTAAAATTTAGATTTTTTGATTTTTTATTAATTTTTTTCTTATGTGAAAAGGAAGGGGGGGGGGGGTGATTTTCATACATATTCAACTTCTTCTCCAGAACTGCTGAACAGATTTTTATAAGTATTTTTTCAATCATGAATAGATATGTTTACTGTGAACATGGACCCAAGGCTTGTAAGTTCAAGTTCTGGTACCCTGGTAACTTTAGTTTCGTATAAGTTGGTACATGTTCATGTATGCAAGAGTTGTCTTTCTTTAATATAGATTTATGTTTTTGAGGTTTAAATTTTTGGATTATCGATTCATTTGAATGTTATATATTTTGAATTATTAAATAGGTATGGAAAAGGAAACTAAATTATTTTAAAAAGATGAATAAGTATTTTCAAATTTATCTTGTGAAGACTTAGATATACAACTATGAAATTACAATATTGAGAGCAGCTCAAAATATTAATGTAAGAACAGATCAATGTTATCAATAACACAGTGAAAGGATGGGGAGGGGGTCTGTTATTTTGCTTTAGCTTCTGTATAACTATCTCTCTCGGGTTACTTAGATTACTCAAGAAGAAGGGGGGATGATTTTCATACATATTTAACTTCTTCTCCAGAACCACTGAACAGATTTTCGTTAAACTTGGTAGGAAAGAAGAAATCATGGTCCCCTACAAGTATTGTTGTTTTTAGCTCACCTGAGCGAAGCTCAAGTGAGCTATTGTCATAGCGCGTCGTCCGTCCATCGTCCGTCCGTCCGACGTAAACTTTTAACATTTTCGATATCTTTTCGGCAACCGCTGCACAGAATTTCACGAAATTTCACAGGAAGCAAGTACTCAATGCCCTCTATCAAATTTGTGTTTTTCAAGCCGATCGGAAATCCAAGATGGCCGCCACAGGCTCTGATTGGCTGACACATTTTTGACTTCTCTTCTGAAACTGCGTCACAGAATTTCATGAAACTTCACAAGAAGCAAGTACTCAATGCCCTCTACCAAGTTTGTGTTTTTTGAGCCGATCGGAAATCCAAGATGGCCGCCACAGGCTCTAATTGGCTGACACATTTTTGACTTCTCCTCCGAAACTGCTGCACAGAATTTCATGAAACTTCACAGGAAGCAAGTACTCAATGCCTTCTACCAAGTTTGTGTTTTTGGAGCCGATTGGAAATCCAAGATGGCCGCCACAGGCTCTAATTGGCTGACACATTCTCGACTTCTCCTCTGAAACCGCTGCACAGAATTTCATGAAACTTCACGGGAAGCAACTACTCAATGCCCTCTACCAAATTGTGTTTTTCAAGCCAATCGGAAATCCAAGATGGCTGCCACAGGCTCTGATTGGCTGACACATTTTCAACTTCTCTTCTATAACCACTGCACAGAATATCATGAAACTTCACAGGAAGCAAGTACTCAATGCCCTCTACTAAGTTTGTGTTTTTCGAGCCAATCGGAAATCCAAGATGGCTGCCACAGACTCTGATTGACTGACACATTTTCGACTTCTCCTCTCAAACGGCTGCATAGAATTTCACAAACCTTCACAGGAAGCAAGTACTGATTGCTCTCTACCAAGTTTGTGTTTTTCGAGCTGATCAGAAATCCAAGATGGCCGCCACAGGCTCTGATTGGCTGACAAATTTTCGACTTCTCCTCTGAAACCGCTGCGCAGAATTTCATGAAACTTCACAGGATGCAAGTACTCATACCCTCTATCAAGTTTGCGTTTTTGGAGCCTATCGGAAATTCAAGATGGCCGCCACAGGCTCTGATTGGCTGACACATTTTCAACTTCTCCTCTAAAACTGCTTCACAGAATTTCTTGAAACTTCACAGGACGCAAGTACTAATTGCCCTCTACTTAGTTTGTGTTTTTCGAGCCGATTGGAAATCCAAGATGTCCTCTATAGGCTCTATTTGAATGACACATTTTTGACTTATCCTCTTAAACTACTGCACAGAATGTCACTGAACTTTACAGGAAGTAACTTGTACACCTTGTCCTTCTCAAAGCTTCACTAAAAGCGATTTCCTTCAGGTCTTGACTTTGATTGAAAACATACATACAGTCTCCTCAGGTGAGCGATGTGGCCCCCTTGGGCCTCTTGTTTTTTACCAAAAGGTAAGTACGGAAAGGTTTCAAATTCTTCGTTTCACTGAATTAGTAGAATATCCAATATATTGTATTCCAAATATGAAGGAAAATCATACAACAATTAAAAAGTTATTGAGTATTTTTTTGAATTTGCCATAGTTGGCAATGGAAAATGTCTTAATGAGTCTGTTTGGGAAGTACTCAGAACTTCAATATTTCCTACGGTAACCTCACCAAATGTCACTACACATCGCTTTTACATACAATAAGATGAAACTGATTCAAATATAAAGGATATCGATCCTAAAACTGAATAAACAGTATATGTCCTTGTCACATGTAATTCTCTCGCTTCGGAAATCGCAAAAAACCTATTTCGTAGAAAAGCGTTCCTTCACTGTGTTAAGTGCATGCAAAAGAAAATATTATAAATTTGGAAAAATTCTCCCAAAAAGCTCGAATAATGAATAAAGGTAACATGGTAATGGAAAAAAGAAGCTTTGATGTCATTGTGCTTCAGCAGCGGGGTCCAGCAGAGAATCCTTCGGAGCTTGAAGTCAAAGAAACCACAGAGACAAATAAATCAGCATCATATTTGGACATAATGCTATCCTACGACAATGATGGTCAAATGAACACCTCACTCTATGACAGACTTGACGACTTCAATTTTAGCATCACAAACTGTTCTTTTCTTAGTAGCAATATCCCTTCATCGACTATATGTTATGCCAGAGCAAGTATACCGAATGTACAGATTTTGTTCTGAGGGCTAGGCTTTTCTCAGATAAGCTTCTCAATCAGGGTTTCGTTTGTGACCGACTAACATCGTCACTGAAGAAGTTCAACGGTTGATACGGGGAACTCGTCATACGCTATGACGTGACGGTCCCATTGTCCAGAATGGTAAATTATATTCTGTCTCAGACCAGTGGAACCATCCAACTACAGAACCATCCAATCACAGAACATACTAGTACTTGTATATCTTAGTGGAAGTAGCCGGATGTGACATGTTGTTTGCCGAATCGAAGCGACAGGTGTTGCATACAAGCAGGGGATGTTGACTCTTCCTGGGCACCTGGTCTCACTCCCTTATTTGGAGTTCGCTTCTGTTCATATGTTATCATTATTATTTTTTGTTTGTTTGCTTTGGTTCATGACTGTTTTATCATGATTTTGTATGCTCTTCGGTTAATGATTTTCGAATTTTTCTACTTTCTTGTCCATATTTGTCATCTTTACAAACGGATTTTATTGATGAAAGGGGGGGGGGGGGTCCCTTTAGTTTTAAACTATTTTCAAGCTTTTCTCATCCACTTTGTTAAGATCCAGGGGCAAATTTTTTCACAAACCTCTAATGCACCCTAAATGTTTGGCATTAAATAAGGCAATTAGAAGAATTAGATATCAAAATTACTGGGTATACCATTGATAGTGATATCCTTCTCTGTCTATGTATTTAGGTGTCAAAGAACAACTTGTTGATGAATCAACATTCGGAAAATGTTATACTACTACAGCTTACAGTAAAGTTTATTTGGCTTTTGGCCCTAAGGAACATCAGCATGAAAAATAGGTACACAATTATCACATGCAACAAGAGAAAAATAACATCAACGAGTTCAAGCACTGATGGTCCGCAATAAATGTATTTGATAATTTTGTCCCGACGCGGTACCTCTCGGGCTACCAAGTTGAAACTTTTATTTTTTCTGAGATTCATTTTGGGTAAATACAGATGAAATTATTCTTAAGCCATAAAGAGATGTTTCTGATAGCCTGGCCTATCCTCCTTTGACATCCTTCCTGCTATTATGTGTCAAAATATACGGATTGTATAGTAGCATGAACAAGGAAAGGGGATTTTTTTTTTGCTATTTTCTATTTGTAAATAGAAATACTGACTTTTAAGAATGTGGCGGATCACTGTTATCGATTGTTCAAAGGACTACGTATGGTTTATATAGTAAAATGGCCTCCTTACTTAACAAAATCTTTACTTTTCATGATGTAATTATTTTGTACCAATATGTGTTGGCTACTTATGAAATGGTACATAATTTAATTTCCTTTCTCAATTTCTTCAAAAATGGTATATTTTGCCAATTTTCTGAAAAATGTCATTTTGGGGCTAATTTTCTACTAACTTCCTATTAGTTAGTATCGAGCTGGCTTCTGAACAACTTTATATTTTGAAATGTTGTTACCTATGCACGTCTTTAAGTGCATTGAAAAGGAAAAAGTTGTTCACGATCCCGCTCGATGTTGTCTCAAATGAAAATAATCCGGAAATTATGCTATTTTTCATGAAAAGAAATTGACAAAATCACCGGTTTTCATGATATTTATGTAAATTTTACAATGACATAGAAAGCGAGGAGCAGTTTTTATAAATAGATTTTTCAAAATATAGATATTTCATTACATAAAAATAACAACAAAATTTGAATTTGGAGAAGTCCATTTTAGGGGGTCACTTTACTGAATAAACCATATATACTTCTTTGTAATGTATACATAAAAAAGAAACTTTAGGACATTCTATGACCATTATGCCTGCATTATTGATTTCCACCAATGCTGTACATAGTTTTAATTTGAAGGTTGCAACATGCAGCCCTTCATATATTATGTATTTTCAGAGACCCCTCTTTGGAATAGAACTAGCATTTTTATGAAATTAGCCATGAATTTTGAATGTTTTAAAGTGTAATGGCTTTCATATTTCGATGTGTATTTTATGTGATAAGGGTTAAGAATTTGATTTAAACTGAGTTTGAAATGCGTAAGAGAAACACCTTCCTCTATTAATGTTTTTTTTTTTAATTACGGATAATTTACTCCTAAATAGTGCTCTGATTTCTATCACGTAAGTAAGAAATCTAAAATTTCATTTCACGTATGGAATATTATTACTTCAAACTATTCATAATGTATTGTTGATGAATACCGAAAAATTATGAATTGTTTGTATTCCATAAAAATAAGCCATTCTCGGGAAAAATTGGCTTTTGGCCATTCAGAATTACACATCCCTGAACTTAAGGTTAGGGTTGCGACTACAGGGAGATAACTCTATTTTTATATCACGTAACATTTGAAACCGACATGGATGATAAATGGTATAAGATCACTTTGTTGCATTATTTCAGAAAAAAATAATACTCCTTGAAATTTTCATTCCTGAATGGGTATTTTTGGGAAAAATGCATATTTTTCATTGAAAATCGCCGAAAATAGGAAAAAAATTGTCATTTTCGCATGAGTTCTTCCCCTAAAGATTCAAACATCAGAAGATATATTATTCATTATACTCTTTAAAAATGAGAGAATTTGAAATTCGAACTTCGAGTAAATCTTTATGTTTTGGGGTCAAAATGTTGATCTTTTGCACAGATTATTGTCCTTTTTATAGAAACAGTCATTTTGCTCAAAAACGAATTCGGGTACATATTGGTTTGACTGCTTTAGCATAAAGCAATACCAAAGCTCTATACGTAGAAAATTTTTTGAGTACCTGGCGACCTTCTAGCTATTAATAAAAATAACGAGTTGTTGCCAGGGCAACTAGCAAAATCGTATTTCTAAGAAAATACACTCCTTTGAATTGTTTATTTTATCAGAATTTTTCAAAATAGGCTTTAATTTATACACAAGCTATAAGGATCAAGAAAGGGTATATATGGCTATATGAAATTTCATGAATTGCAGAGGTATGTAAAGTTATGATGTGGTATTCTCTTAAATGACGAAAATGTCAAAATAGGCCAAAAATGGACGTTTAAAGCCAAAAAAAAAAAAAAAAACGACGGGCAAATTTTGATTTTTTTGGTCTAAATGATTCGAGGAGATGTTCCTCTACATGTGGACATATCCATCTTTCTTCTACCTCATTTCTATTAAAAGTCGCCACTCTGACCTTAAATTACGTAACAAATATAAGGAACCCTCATTTGCAAGAACATCGTTCTATTGCTTGTAACAGCGTTAAAATTATTCTGACGTTGATAAGATTCTTTTTGCATTTAAACTTGGACGTGATGTCACAATAGGCAATCAATATTGTTAGCATACGATACTAGTTGTCAAGTATGTGCACCACATTTAGGGGAGAGGGAACAAAATATGAATTTTCCTGAAAACTTTCCTATTCATTTTGCTCTGATCCAGTGGCAAAGTTTGTCATAAGACTTTCATGAAATTAAAAAGCGGTTTGAAGTCTGAGATATGAAAATTACGAGCAAAACCCATGAACCATTTGATTTTCTTCATTACATATTTCTTTTGGACACAAAAGCGTATATTCTGTCCAGAAAACAGCTAGCTCATTGCATTTAAAGCAGCCTGTGTTTTTCAGCAATATCTGATAGTCATCGCCTCTCTGACTGTGTATTTCATTTTGAAAGATCAACTTGTTGCAGAGTCAGCATTTGAGTATCTAATCAATACTCTCAATGTCGCGTCTTCTAACTGATAGTACATTTGAGAACTTATACATTTGCAGCATGGACCAGAGATTTCGGGTACTTGACCTTCGTCAGTGATCCTCAATCTAAATAATCTAATGAAATATGGAGAGAGACTGAAAGTTGTAGCCAAAAAATACCAAAAGACCTCGCAGGATGGGTGGAATATGATACTACAGGACCCACTTTTCAGAAATTTCGAGAAAATTTTATGAACAGAACTTTTCGAATGAACTAGAAGAATCGATCAGCCTAAGTAGATCGGACGTGACTACATGTGCCCTCGGGAGCTCATAGCTTAATTTTCTCCTGGCGCGGTATCTTTCAAGCTGCAGAGTTAAAACTGTAATTTTCATGAGATACATTTTGTGTTAATGAATGTGAAATTATTGCAAAGTAAGGCCTAAAAGAAATGTATCACACTATTTGGTTTATCCTGTTTTTGACACTATTCCTGCCATACATTGCATACAAATGTTATCTGTCAAAATATTCGAATATTTTCGTAGCATGAATAAGAAAAGGAGATTTTGGGTGTTTTAATTTATAAATAGAATGACAAATATGGATAATGACTATATCCCTGTATACAGCACAAAATCGATAATTCAGAAAATCAGAAACCGAAGGCATACAAAATCAGGATAAAACAGAAACGAAAGCAAACAACAACAAAAAAACCCCAGGTGCCCAGGAAGAGTAAGCATCTCCTGCTTGCATGCAGCACCCGCCGCTTCAATTCGGTAGGACTGTCACATCCGGTAACTTCCATTTCGGAAGACATAGAGAACAATCTTTGGTTGCATGGTTCAAATGGTCTATGGCAGAATATCATCCACCATTCTGGAGAGTGGGACATCATAGTGTATGACGAGTTCCCCATATCGACCGTAGAACTTCCTCAGTGACGATGTTAGTCGGTCACATACATATCCCTGACTGAGAAGCTTATCTGAAAGACGCCTAGCTCTCAGAACAAAATCCGTATATTTGGTACTTGCTCTGGCATTACGTATCAACTGAGATATGAACACGCCATAAGCAGGCGATGAAGGGATATTGCTACCCAGAAAAGGAAAGTTTGTAATGCTGAAATTGAAGTCGTCACGTTCGTCATAGAGTGAGGTGTTCATGTGACCATTAGTGTCGTAGGACAACATTATGTCCAAATAGGATGCTGAATTATTTGTCTCTGTAGTTTCTTTGACTTCAAGCTCCGAAGGATAGATACTGCTCAGGTAATCCGCGAAATTTGGATTATAGATGGACAACACATCGTCTATATATCTGTAAGTGAAGTTGAAGTCAGAAGCTAAGTATCTGTTCCCTTCAGAGACAAAAGATTGAATGAATTCAGCTTCGTACGAGTAAAGGAAAATGTCGGCTCTGGTCACTGTTGTCGATTGTTCACATATACAATTTGATGATTTCATTCAATTTGATGACTATTTTCAATGATCAATAAAATAATTTTACGTAAATATTGAGTTCCTGAGCATGCGTCATGCAATGAATTTAGTTCCTCTTTGAAAGTTGCAACAAGCATGGGGGTTTAAGTTTTTTTGGAATTTTTGAGTTCATTTAACTAATTACGTCAACGTATGCATCCAATGTCCTAAATCCAGTTCATCATGTAAAATTGTACACAGACAGCGCTGCGAAAATACCGAAATGGCAATGCCAAAATCATCTTTGTACTTACTAGTATTTGACATTTGTACTTACTAGTATTTGACAATATTTTATGCTAAGTCACACGTACAGATTCACATAAGACAGAACTACCTATGGGTTTGCATAATTAAATATCAAACATAGAGGGAGGGGTCCATAATTAAAAATGGCTGGTGTTGTGGACGTAGACAAAATATGGAAGGCATTGGGAGTCTGGAAACCGTATCAACTTTCTCAGTTGTTTTATATTTACGCCTGTACTGTTCCTGTGGCGTACCCAGTATTGTCATGGGTATTCATAGGTAAGTTTACGTCCAGTTATATTCATCTCTGTGAATGACTTGCTTGAATTGCGATCATTATCTGCAAGACTTTAACTTACCCATTTTTAAAATCAGTAAATGAAAGTTAAACACAAAACCCCAACATCACAATCATAAGGCCTACAATTTTTTGAAAAAAAAAAAAACAGAACAAGGTGTCATGTACAATCGAAATACCTTAATCTCGTTACATAGTACATATATCCTCCGAGGTACCTAAGACTATTAACATTGTAAGCCCTGCATCATAAAACTGACTGGGATATCCCAATAAAAGCAATTACAAAAAATAACCAAAAATAAGTACCACTGACGAGGATTTACTAACCGAAACACGTGTCTGGTGTATTGATATTGATTTAAAATTTTGTTTAAGAAGGTATAACGAGTAGGAGCACGTCTATATCTTCATATTATATACACTTAATTTCGTGTTCCCAGTGATTGAAGGGTATTGATTAATTTTTTTCCAGCCCTGTCGCCTGAAAGACGTTTTATTTTCGGCCCTTTATGAAAGTAATTGCACAAATTCTAAATTCAAAAAAAAAAATAAATAAATAAATAAATAAATAAATAAATAAATAAATAAATAAATAAAACCAGAGGGCGCTATTGAAATGAATTTTGTCTGTGTCTGAAAATCACTTCAAGGAGGTAAGGAGTTGGAACACTTCCGTATTTTTATCGATTTGACATCATATATTATTATGCTATGTCTGAAATTTGTCATTTTATCCTTAGATATCATCGAAACTAAAGGAGATTAACATCCTAACACCATCACTCTTATGCTATTTTGGTCATAGATTTTATTTAACTATGCTACTCAATCGACCCTACAGGAAATTTGGAGCCGCGCACTCTTTGTTATGTAGATACACAAAATTCAAAAAATCAAACTAGAGAGCGCTACTTAAATAAATTAGGCTGTATTTTAAAATTACTTTAGCTTGAAGTACCACTGAAGGGAATTTCTATATCTAGTGAAAAGAAGAAAAAGAATATCCAAGACAAAGTTTTGGCGAAAACAGTGATGTAAACACAAAATTAAAATTAAAGTACGAGATGAACATAGAAGAAATACCCATTAGTTAATCAAAAGAAGGGAGGAGATCTCCAACAAGACCCCGTTGCAGCATCAACAGTAAAACACCAAAACACCCGATGCAAAAACACAAAAGACGAGTACAGCATGAGACGGAAAAGAGACACACGACATGTAAACATCAAACACAAAAGACTACACATAAACCGACGAGACCAATGGATAACCGGTGCCCACTTTGGACGGCCATCTGTCACGCAAGTAGCAAATGGTGTGGTTATCCTGGATTACGTGCGCACAACCCTCTCACTTTTCCAATTACCCAGAGGTCTCGAAGAACGTACAATTGTGGTGTAAAACAACCTCCTCACTGTAAGATGACATCACACAAACAAGACCGTGAAACGCAGAGGCCCCATAGACACAGATGAATATGTAAATGGATATAAAAGGAGGGCATGCGTAATACAGTCCGTGCTCTGCCGGCTGTAGCGAGCTCATGTATGTAATCACCCGAGGAGTCCGACTAAGTCAAGACGGTAAGACAAAATTTACTATTGGTACACAGTTGGTACAGTTGAGAACCCCGGAATAAACAATATGCGGAAATAAGAGCCGGTGCCCGTCAGTGTCTTCTGTTTTCATGCTGCAACCGTCGCAACAGTTCTATGAAAACTCGTCAAATTCGGTGATTTTCTCTATGTACATATTGATGCACATATCAGGTCTTGTTTGGTGATGTTAACAGCCATTCAATTACGCAAACGTTTACGTTTCGTGTAACAAACGCTTTAAAGGGGGCTAAATTCCTCAATTAACTCGATATTACCTTTCTTGTTTTTTGATAGGATACACTCCACCCTCCCAATGTAAGGCACTGAGCTCGAATCTGTCAGAGTATGATATTGGATTAACAGGTAACGTCTCTGATTTCCGAATTGAGTATGGAAAGTGTGATTTGACCATACACTCAACGAACAATACACCGGATCCTTATCAAGATATGAAGCCAAGAAAGTTTGATTGTCTGAACGGATACCACTTTGACCATAGTGAAGGAGAGACTGTCACGATGGAGGTAAGCTGTAACATTTTCAGTGAAATTATACGTTTGTTGTATTAAACACTTCTGAATTATTCTTATTATCAAATGGGAAGTGTTTGGTGTGAGTTCATGGCTCCATATTTCTAATGAGAATGTTAAACGTCTTCAAATTCATTAGCATCACTTAAAAGCAGATTAATTAACAGCATGAACCAGACATGCATGTTCCGGGTATTCAACCCTCGTCAGTGATCCTAAGTCTTTTCTCTTACCGTGAGAAGAAACCTATGTCATGGTATTCAGTTCCGTTAGGTTAGACCAATGAATGTCATGACATCTTGAAGGAGAAATTGTTTCAATTGAGAATGATATTTTAATAACAAATACCCACTAATTTATATATATATATTTTTCCGTTTTGATTTTTATAGTTTGGTCTAATTTGTGGAAAGTCTGGTTTAGGTGAATTTAGCACAACAATGGTATTGGTAGGAATGTGCTTAGGAGCCGCCATCTTTCCATCTCTATCAGACAGATTTGGCCGTAAAACCGTTGCCGTGGTAACCCATGTATTCATGCTGGCAGCCAACCTGGCATTAGCGTTTATGCCAAATCTAGCATCATTCGCCACATTTCGCACGATCATTGGAACACTCCAACAGGTACGCTTTTTCAGCTCACATCGACGAAGTTGAGTGAGCTTATGCTATACCCCCGCGCGTCCGCGTCCGCGTCCGGTTAAGAAGTTTGGGATAGCTTAGTATTTGGCAAAGTACTAATGCTACAGTAACCAAACTTGCACAAGTGATTCATCTTTGGATGCTGAGGTGAACCCATGCATCAGATGCTGCATCTGACCTACATTTTCTGCTTGAGTGACTTGGTTAAGAAGTTTGGGGTAGCTCAGAGTGGCTTGGTTCAGAAGTTTGGGGTAGCTCAGTATCTGACAAAGTACTGATGCTACAGTAACCAAACTTAAACAAGTGATTCATCTTTGAATGCCGAGATGGACCCATGCATCGGATGCTGCATCTGACCTACATTTTCCGCTTGAGTGACTTGGTTAAGAAGTTTGGGGTAGCTCAGAGTGGCTTGGTTAAGACGTTTGGGGTAGCTCAGTATCTGACAAAGTACTGATGCTACAGTAACCAAACTTGCACAAGTGATTTATCTTTGGATGCCAAGATGGACCCATGCAGCATCTGACCTACTTTTTCCACTTGAGTGATTTTGCTTTTAAAAGCCAATATTGAGCAAAGTATAAGTGCTACATGCACCAAACTTTCATATTAGATGTATCTTTGATCAAACTTTCATAAAATGACCTTGACCTACTTTTTCCGCTTGAGTGATTTTGCTGTTAAAAGCCAATATTGAGCAAAATATAAGTGCTACATGTACCAAACTTGTATATTGGATGTATCTTTGATCAGACTTTCATAAAATGACCTTGACCTACTTTTTCTGCTTGAGTGATTTTGCCGTTAAAAGCCAATATTGAGCAAAGTATAAGTACTACATGTACCAAACTTGCATATTGGATGTATCTTTGATCAGAATTTCATAAAATGACCTTGACCTACTTTTTCCACTTGAATAATTTTGCCTTTAAAAGCCAATATACATGTACTAAGAAATATGTTTGAATTGAATTTTGCTGCCACGAGGTGAGCTTCGTAATCTGTGATTACCTATGTTTATCATATGTCAATGTTTAGACAAAATTGAAAAAAGTATCGTAGTCGTTATTTATAAAAGTAATGACAGGGAGAAAAAAATGTCTTGCCCAAAAAATAAAAATCAGTGAAAACAGCAAAAACACACGATTGCAACAATTTACTTAAAATGAAAGACGATCATACCTAGATGACCAACTAATCAAGCAAAAACGTCATTTAAGAGATATGTGAACAATAAGATTAGTGTCATATTTTATGCAGGGTTTGGGATTGTCGACTGCCATTATTCACGTTGAGATATTTCCAATGGAATGGAGAGGTTTCCTTGGGTTTACAGGATCTGTGAATTGGTCTTTATGTGTTTGTTCGTTAGCTTTGTTTGGGTACCTTATGAGGAATTTGTCATGGCGGTACCTACAGCTCGCCTTATCATTGGTGTCCTTTCACGCTCTGTTCGGACCGTGGTAAGTTAAAGTACTGGTTATATTGATTGCTATTTCATTAATATTCAATTTAAGCTCGACACGGATATTTCAGGTATATTTATACTTAAAACTTATCTTTTATTCACACTTTGGGTAATTCGTAACCCAACAAATTCGGATTTTTCTTTATTTTAAATTAGCGTAATATAATAATATATCATTTACAACAACTAAGGTATATTAGAATATAACGAAATAAAGAGAATGCATTATGTAATATATGCAGCAAAATAAAATTGACAAATATGGACAATGACCATATCTCCGCATACAGCACAAAATCGACAATTCAGAAAATCAGAAACACTTATTGATTTTCTGATTTCACCTTCAGGATCCTTGATGAATCCCTTCGATGGCTGATTGCAAATAATAAAAATACGAAGGCTGTTCGTCTTATTGAAAAAGCAGCTAGATGGAACAAGAAGGATCCTAGAAAAATTCTGTCATTGTTGGACCCTGAAAAGGAGGAAATGCTTCAACTGAAGGACACCGAATATAAATACGAAACTGTCGAATCAAAAGCATATGTTCCTACTTCCGGTAAAGACAAGCAAGAATCAGTTTCGGAGGCTACAATTACTGAAAAATATTCCTTTCTAGATATCTTGAAAAACAGAGTTCTACTGAGGAATTCTTTAATTCTTTGGTATACATGGTAAGCTTATAATCCCTTGCTTTTTAAAGACTAAATTTCATATCTATATAATTGTCAATTCTACTATAAAATTTATTTTTAGATGCGATTCTAGTTGGTAATCTATTGTTATCTTTTAAACTTATTTATATTCATTATTTTGCCTCCAGAAAAGAGATAAGTACTTTGTGGTTCAATCCATGTAAAAGAAAATACTTTTATGTTATGTTGCCATAGAGAAGCCCACTAGACAAAAATTACATAAGGAAATGCTAAGCACCATACATACATGTTTCGGATAAATTATATTATAAATATCATCTTCATAAACGGTTCTTCAAGCTGAATTTGGTGATTTAGAGAATCATGATCAGTGTTATCCCTATTAATTTTTTAATGTGCATTAGCTATTTGCTAAAAGAGAATTGTCTCCAAATTGCATGCAACACCCGTCGCAACAGCTCCATGAAAACTTGTCAAATTCGGTTATCGTCTCAATGTACATATTGATGTGTACACATATCAGGTAAATATTTCTTGTTTGGTGATGATGACAGCCATTCAATCGTAATCCAGAATATCACTGATCATTTTGGAAAGGGGATCTGATATTCTTTTATTAAATCCCTATAGCGACTGAAGAACTTCCTCAAAGATGAGAAAAATAACCCAATTATGATTGATTTGGTCCCCTTAAAAAGTTTCTTAAACATAACTTCAGAAAGTGCATGTTTTTTTGGATATTGTTTTTATTTCCGTGCGTGAACATCGACGGCGGGTGCGGCTGGCCAAACAGGGGATGCTTACTCCTCTCGGGCACCTGGTCCCACCTTTAGCTTGCTAGGGGTCCGTCGATGTACAATTTGGTGCTCTATTGTGAGTGCTGTTGAAATTGCCATCAGGATCTTCTTTAACTCATTTGTATAATGTTATTCGTATAGTCTTAGCTGACTTGAACAAAAATAAAGGGGAGGCCATAATTTAACCGATGGGTACTTCTTTGATGTTTATTCAATATGCATCACCAATTGTTTTAAATATTGAGCCTCGTAATTACCAAAATGTTTTGTAGAAAATCATATTATGTAATGATATCATTCAAATATTGAATGTTAACTCTTAGATAAAAATTCTGACCTTTGTTCTGCAATTTTAGGGCTGTCAATAGTGGAACTTATTATGGACTATTCCTGACATCAAGTTCACTTTCATTTGGAAATAGATATCTAAATTACTTCATCAATGGCTTAGTTGAGATCCCCGCCGCTTTGGCTTACTTTGCAGTGATAAATAGGTATGATGGGTGAATACGAACTGATTAAATCTGTTGTTAATCAATAACACAAACGTTTAATGATATATGGAACCAGAAAAACGATAGAACTAAAACTATTAAAAGTCTTCTATTATTACAAATAATGTGATCAGTTAGAAAGTGAGCTTACATGCATAGGTACATTAAGCATCTCTACCTAAAATAAAGCCCAGAAGTTGTAGTCAAATAATTAAATTCCATTTTGGGAATAGTCGAACACTGGTTTCTTATGGTCGAGGTGTTTTTTTTTTGTCCTGAGAGGTATTTCATATTCCGATTTATCACATGATACACCCGTTATGCAGTTTCATAAAGCCATTTCATAAATAAATGATATGATAACACGTTACATATCGCTCTGCTTGAATGCGATTGGTCAAGTTTGGAACCTAATCACATAAACCTTGACAAATGTGACCTTTTAAATATCGGTCAACTGTTAAATTCAGACCCGGAGTCAATATCAATGATTAAAATTGTTGTTGCTGAATTAATTCTTGCAATAAAATACTATTCAAAATTGAAATACTTTTCTCTTACGCACAGAATATCTTTACGATGGGGACACTACTTCTCATGGCGTAGCAGACGACTCCTAGATCACGGCGTGATTCGCCTGTGTAGTTCTCGGAAACGTTGATTTCACGTTAGAAATACACATTTTTAGGCAATATCATGTGATAAAAAGAATCTCAAATGAATTTTCATTTCATACGATGTATTATGAAACTCGTTGTGCGATTTATATCCCCTCGCCAAGGCTCGGGGATATAAAACTCACAACTCGTTTCATAATACATCGTATGAAATGAAAATGCATTTCAGATCCTATATATATGACATATCGTATTTCATGTTATACGCATATTGAAGAACGTAGACCTCTCTTGCTGCAACATCACTTTCTGACGAGCGCGAAATCATGCCCAATTGACTATTCTTAACTGTTCGAAAACAGGGTATGAGGTTTTCAAAGGAAATTCTGGCTCTTGTATTGTCGAAGCAAAGTGACTTGACCTGGTGGGGATTGTTTTCTCATTGTCATCAGGAGAGTTTACTATGCAAGTTATAAAAATCAAAGGTATTGAGCACATACATTAACTTGTACATGTAATTCATAGTTTATCTATCCTAAAATATAATTGACGTGTCTCATTCGCTTGATTGAATTAGCTCCACCAGGTCAGGTCACTTTGCTATGACAGTAAAAGGCTCATGATTTGTTGTTCGTGTATAGAAATGAAAATTCTCCACGGTTGTCAGTCTCGTGCTCTACGTGTGTGCGAAGTTTTAGTGTTTATGTTGTTGGTGCAATACGATTGGTTCTTTCAATAAAATGTAAGTAATGTCTATAAAGATGGGTATAGATTATACAAGTTAAATTCGAAAAGAACACTTTCAGTAAAACCTGAATTCTGTCAAAACTCTTTATTGTAGATGGCACCAGGAAAATTCACTTTGGCTTTATTTAAACTGTTTGACATGAAGTACTACAGACGAGAATTTACAATCATAAACACGTGTCTAGTACAATAAAATTGGTACTATAGAACATATATTTCAATATTGACATTTTCTACAATATTAGAAAATCAAAAACTTTATTTTCAAAGGAAGGGAGGAGATCTCCAACAAGACCCCGTTGCAGCATCAACAGTAAAACACCAACAGTAAAACTCCAACAAGACCCCGTTGCAGCATCAACAGTAAAACACCAAACATCAAGTATCTCACCCAAGTCACCTAACCAGAATTAACACTGAAGTCTTTTTCAGAATTGGCAGAAAATACACATGTGTGTTATTCCATGGATTAGCTGGAGTGTCGCTTATACTCTCTGTTGCTCTCCTAGCAGCTACAAAGGAAGGTAACTGTTCAATATTCTCATTACCAGAAGAAAACACCTTAATTTCCACATTTAATCTTATTTGCAAATGAATTTGAATTAAAAAAAGGGACAAATACTCAATTATACGAATTTTTGGCCCCTTGGCCTTTATCAAGTACAAAAAAACGACGATATCGTCATGTTTGCACTTGATAAAGACCAAGGGCCCAAACTTATGGGTTTGCAGATGGCGATGCAGCAGCAATAGCATCAACAATATTCAGTTACTCTGGAAAATTGGGGATATCTGCTTCATTCCTCACCATATTCATGTACACACCGGAACTATATCCAACAAATCTTAGGTAAATATAATAGTACTCGAGGTGGAGTTGGGCTTCGCTATCCAAATATCTAAGTCAATAGAACTCCATTCAAAACTTCAGGTTTTGGAAATTGAAAATTGAATTTCGCCATTATGAGAAAATATTAAAAATTTCAACATCGTAAATGTTCTTTGGTAAGATTGCATGCTTCATTGAAATTGTCAATTGAGCTCTATCGGGTAGACGTGTGGTTTTATAAATTCATTGTTCGATGTGGTAAAAATATAATTCTAAGTCTGAAAAATCCCTAATTACATGTAGTATGTTTATTTAGACGTACTGGTGTGTTTTTCTTACTATACAGGTGACCTGAAATTTTTTTGTTGGACAATCAGGATATAGGATTTTAGAAATATTGGACAACTATGAAAAGAAGGGAGGAGATCTCCAACAAGACCCCGTTGCAGCATCAACAGTAAAACACCAAAACACCCGATGCAAAAATACAAAAGACGAGTACAGCACGAGACGGAAAAGAGACACACGACATTTAAACATCAAACACAAAAGACTACACATAAACCGACGAGACAAATGGATAACCGGTGCCGACTTTGGACGGCCATCTGTCACGCAAGTAGCAAATGGTGTGGTTATCCTGGATTACGTGCGCACAACCCTCTCACTTCTCCAATTACCCAGAGGTCTCGAAGAACGTACAATTGTGGTGTAAAACAACCTCCTCATTGTAAGATGACATCACACAAACAAGACAGCGAAACGCAGAGGCCCCAGAGACACAGATGAATATGTAAATGGATATAAAAAGAGGGCATGCGTAACACAGTCCGTGCTCTGCCGGCTGTAGCGAGCTCATGTATGTAATCACCCGAGGAGTCCGACTGACATTCAGAGAGGACAGGTGGTCGGGGCCCTGTCTCCTCTAAAGAGGTTTGGACAGGGCCCGTCATGGAGTCCCGTCGTCACAGTCAGTCAGAGTGCAAGTCTCAAGGATGCGCTTGTACAAGACTGTAGATTGGTCAAGTACCAAGCCTAGTGTCCTTCTGGTGACATTAGGATCATATCCACGGTATAAAAGGCGTTCGATGATTCTGACGCATTTTCGATGGTTATGCTGCCTACCTTTGATCCTTTTTATTTTGTTTATCATATCACCATAAAAGATACCCATAGTAATGTATTCTGTTGCATGTATAGATCCGAATTTTAAAAGAAGTTGACTGTAATTTTTGTAAAATTTCCAGAAAGTCTTAACTAGTTTATGAAAGCGGAAACCTTGACCTAAAAGTTTTTTGGTAATTTGTAAATTTCTACTGTGAAAATCCAAAATACAAATGTATCAGTACATGCTCTAGCGTACCGGATGAGCTGTGATATGTAAATGCCGTATGACGGTAATCTTGGAACATCACCGTCAAGCCAAGGGAAATTTACTATGTTGAATCCAAAATCATCCCTTTTGTCATATACACTTGTATGAATCTGTCCGTTTACAATTTTGATATTTAGGTCCAAAAAGGGTGTTTCTGTATTTGAAAGGTTTGCCTTGTTAAGGGTTAATTCTTGTGGATAAATTTCATTCTTATATAATTCAAAAGCAGGATTGTCAATGGTTAGAATATCATCCAGATACCTAGAAGTATTATTGAAACATTTCAGCTCATCAAATTTTCTTTGCTTTTGAAGATTTTGGATAAATTCTTTTTCATAAGTGTATAAAAATAAATCTGCAACAAGAGGCGCACAGTTAGTACCCATAGGAATTCCTACAACCTGCTTGTATAGATCCTCACCAAATCTAACATAAATATTGTCCAAGAGGAAGGACAAGGCATTACACAGGTCACTACATGTCTATGATTTGTATGATTTGTAGTCTGTCGAGGAAAAGAAACCCTTCGATTCAGATGTACAAATGTAAGTTTTTCGCTCTCGATCAAAACACCATTTAATGAGATTAGATAATCGATCATTAATTTTGTCATGAGGAAGTGTGATGTACATATTAGAGAAGTCGTATGAAGAAATCGTATTGGCTTGGAAATTTCCAGATTTCATTTTTTCAATCACATCCCCTGAATTCTTAATAGACCAAAATAAATTTACATCGTTCCTGTTTAGAACCGTTTCACAATATCTAGTTACGTGTTCTTTAATAGCAGTAAGTGCTGACGTCAGATTTCTAGACAAAATTGTAGTGGAGCAGTTACTAGAATTAGCAATAAATCGAAATTTGTAAGGAGACTTGTGCAGTTTCGGTATGCAATATAGTGTTGGGAGATCCAATTTAGAAATAGAGATATTGAATGAAGACAGTTCACTGTTATGCTTGCCTAAAATGTTAGATGCACTTTCATTGCTTTTGATATATGTATTAGTAGACGAAAGTTCCGAAATCAAAGTTGATATGTAGTAACGTTTTCAAATGATAATGGTGTTGTTGGCTGCTTTATCAGCTGGTGCAAAGACATATTTTTCATGTAATTTACTTAGTTTGGATTTGAAATATCTTTCTGATTTGGAATGTGGATTTTGAAAAAGATGAGGGTTTTTTTGGAAGTTGAAGATTGAATCGTTATAAATATATGTGCCAATCCTTCACGTATTTGCAATACGTGTATTGTGTATGTGTATCCCCTCCTTCCTTGTGTATGTGTGTTTCACAGTAGCCAATGTTACAATATTTTGATGGCGATCTTTTCCTTTTTTCTTTTACTTTGTTAGCAGAAATTACTTCATTTTTAATTTTTGTTGCAGTACGTCTGTTGTTTAAATTTTATCAAAATAATATATTTCTTTAGGAACTAGTCTTATCAAAATAATATTTCAGGAACGTAGGTATAGGAATTGCTTCAGCTACTGGAAGAATCGGTGGCATGATGTCACCTTATTCTAGTGTGTTGGTACGTATTGGAAAATTATATCAGGTACATTGTTAAAAATTGTAAGGATTGTAGGGATTATATTACTGAAGAAAAAAAAAATATGATTTTCGTCTTCTTTCGTGAACATTGTCATAAAAAAAAAGCAACTTCAGGATCCTATTGTGCAAAGATTGGGTAATCTTTGCTCATGCAACGTAATCTTGTCATTTATGATTTATGAAAAGTAGTTATAGATAGGCAACATTCTGCATAATGTATATATACAGAAAATTCAACATGTAGGAGCCATTTGAAACTAGGGTAACGATAACGCCGGTTACTTACAGTCCACCAGCGGCGATACCGAGGGAATAGTTAAACGGAATATTAAAAATATGTTCCATATGTGTATCATAGATTGTCTGTTTGATAACGTTTAGATGCAGTATGCAATCTGGGCACCAGGAGTGTTGTTTGGAAGTTGCTGTCTCGTTGCAATGGTACTGATGTTCTTTCTACCAGAAACAGGGGGATATATCCTTCCTCAGACTATAGAGGAGATGGAGAAATGGACCAAGGAGCAATCCTATTTCAGACCTTATAAAAATAAACAGCAATTGGTCGTGGACGACGAAAAACGGAAAACTGATGAATGAAATGCTAATGTTCATTTAAACTTTTGAAATGATAACTTATTTAGCTTTTTATGTACATTGAAAATCAAACCTATGTAGCGCTACTTGATAGTTATTTTCATTATCATCACTATGTACATGTATTACAATGACCGGTATCCGTTCTTGGTTCCTGCGTTTACGCTACGCTATTCCGTAACGTTTTCGTGGGAAGTAAAAACGAACAGAGAAAACCAAGAACGGTAGCCAGTCTTTGTATTAAATACTTTTAGATTTCCATATAAACTCCCTTGGATTATACAATAAAATAAGATATATGACGTCTTTTTTTACGACAACTGACTTTTGTTAATCCGGAGTCGACCTTGCAAGATCATCTGCGAGATAACTAAATGCTGTAGTTATGTTGATACTATGTCTACAACTATTTTCCTTCAATTTTGAGTATACGATCTCAAATAGAGAATAAGTGTCTTAATTTGTGTTTTGTTACGGGTATACAACACACAACAAGTGCATTTATCATACAGGACTCCATTACGGGCCCTGTCCAAACCTGTTTAGAGAATACAGGGCCCGACCACCTGTCCTCTCTGAATGTCAGTCGGACTCCTCGGGTGATTACATACATGAGCTCGCTACAGCCGGCAGATCACGGACTGTTTTACGCACGCCCTCTTTTTATATCCATTTACATATTCATTTGTGTTGCTGGGGCCTTTACGTTTTGCGGTCTTGTTTGTGTGGTGTCATCTTACAGTGAGGAGGTTGTTTTAAACCACAATTGTATGTTCTTCGAGACCTCTTGGTAATTGGAGAAGTGAGAGGGCTGTGCGCACGTAATCCAGGATAACTACTGACACCTTTTGCTACTTACGTATCAAGTGGCCGTCCAAAGTCGGCACCGGTTGCCCATTGGTCTCGTCGGTTTATGTGTAGTCTTTTGTGTATGATGTTTACATGTCGTATGTCTCTTTTTCGTCTCATACTTTGCTCGTCTTTTGTGTTTTTGCATCGGGTGTTTTGGTGTTTTGATGGTAGTGCTGCAACAGGGTCTTGTTGGAGATCCCCACCCTTCATGTATTGCGCGCATGCGATAAATGCACTTGCTGTGTGTTGCATACCCGTAACAAAACACAAATTATGACATTTATTCTATATATATGCACCATAGTTGTCTGTTACATTCCCGTTTTCTGAAATTGCTTTTTCTAGGTAAAAGGCTGACGTTAAAATTCATCTCACCGCGGGTTCAGTTTGTAGGTTAGAACAGCCGTCGCGGCATGTTTCTTTAGATCTTATGTATTGTGACGTCACGAGTGTTAATACACGAATTGCAGCACGTTCTTTTCAATAGTAACATCTCAGGGAATTACATTGGTTGTGCATATATTATTTTATAAATCTCATGTTTACACAATACGGGGTCCTTTCGAACACGAATTTTTATAGGTAGCAATTTTCACGTGCGGATCCGCCCCAACATAGGTAGAAAAAAAATTAAATATTCTAAACATCCTTTGGTAATTCACTAAAATTTCGGCTGTTTGTGATTCATTTATCAATTATTTGCATGATATATCTTAGAAAAGTTGGATAGTCTTGTTAATTATTGGTAACAAATTACAAATGTGCAACATTCCGAGGATCCGCCTCCGGATTCCTCTCTATGTTGATATGGCCATTATCCCTACACCTGTAAAATGAATATTGCTGGCATTTTGAAAAACTTCGATCAAAATAGGCGGACAAATGTTTGTATCATGGTAACGTTTATACTAATCATGAATTCTGCAGAGCTGTAGCTGCGCAGTTCGGTGCACTAAGTTCAAAAGGTCGTCGTGAAAAATATTGGAGCAGTTTAGCTCAGAAAGATGGGAAAATGAAGATGTTGAGGTACAGAAAACTTATTATTAAAATGGTTAGAATTGAAATCTTATTTCTGCAGAACGGCAGATTTTCAAGAATGCTTCACTTCAAATCCAATATGACCGGTAAGCTTTTGTCCATACTCCTTATATAAATCGATATCAAGAGTATTAGGCATTCGAAAAAGTTTGTTCTTGTTCATGTTTAGTCGCCCAAGAAGACAGCCCAACTTTTGTACAACCATAAGCTTTTTTTCATGAAAACTAGAACGAATTTAAAAACGACTTTCGTTTTAAACTTATTAAGGTCGATTATTTTTTTTAATTTAGATTCCATCATGTTGTTTATATTGGTCTGAATTTTAGTTCATCAAAAGAACAAAGCGATCGCACATTATGAAAATTCTTTTAAATTTTCGTAAAATTCTTGTAGACATATAAAGATGTAATAGAAGTAGGTCATGTTATTCTTATAGACATGGTATTGCTAGACGGACACTTGATATCTGTGTTGATAAAGCAATATGGTACGCTAATGCCACAAAAAAAGCCCATTTAAATATATGGTTTCGCAAACCCTGGGTGACGCCAAAATTTTCTAAGCGAATACTATGGTCTAAGAACACGTATCATAAATTATTGTTTCAGTCAATGAAATAAGAAAATAAGATTACGAGCTCGGAACAGGGTTTTTGTCTTTGTATCAAATTCGAAGAAATACGAAAAAAAATTCCACTTTATAATATGTATAAGTTGTGTTATGAAACACGTGTCTGGGGCATGAAAAATTGGTTTGAAATTTTCTTCAAAAAGGTATAGAGTTGGAACCCTTCCGCATTACTTTATAATTATTTATGATTACACAATCTGTTCCGTTTGAATTAGCGTTATGACAATTATATTTCGAGACACTTTACTTAGTTTCTTGTTTCACTTATAATAGTGTCATGCGACAAAAAAGTTAATTACGAGCGTAAAATCCATATATGGGCTTCTTGTGTCAGACCAAGCGTCCCTCTCTGCTAAACAGTCATGATGTCTCGTAAACTCTGGTTAAGTTTGGGAAATTATGAAAAACCGACTATACCTTATTTTCATATTATTACTTTGGCTTGACGTAAAAGAAAAACCTTGATTTGAAGGATACAAGTCGATACATTGCGAAAATCCCTATTCTTAGAGAAATTACTGAATAAATGAAACTTTTTCAAACAGATCCCAAGTATTTTAAAACATCTCTGACAAAGAGTAAAGTGTTAAAGAATAGCGTTATACTTAACCTGCATCTTTCGTCAGCAATGGTGTTCTAGAGAAACCCTTAGATTGGCAGCAAAACTAGTAAAATGTACCCGATGACACTAACTAGGTTTTTTTTTATGTTACTTCCGTCTGAAATATTACTCGGCACAGAAATACTAATTTTTACATGTTAATAATCCCTGTCATAAGCTCACTTTAACATTTGAATATTAATGCAGTACAACATAGAAATGGTATACATGTTAAATGTCTTCAAATTAAATAGCATCATTTAAGAACAGATAAATTTGTAGCATGGACCAGACATGCACGTTTCGGGTACTTAACCCTCGTGATTGATCCTCAATCTTAACAATGTAATATAACCAAATAGTGTGAAAGTTATTATGTCATGTCCGTTCTTTATAGTATCTATTTACTTACCTACGTTTACCTATCAGTATGTTTATGCATAATCACACAAAAACTACTCCACAAGTGTACGCCATTTCGGAATAAACAGATCAACAATGTCTCATAAAGTGGACGTAGACAAAATATGGAAAGAACTCGGAGTTTGGAGACCGTATCAGTTATTTCAATTGTTTTACCTTTATATTTGTACGTTTCCGGTTACGTTACCGATATTATCATGGGTTTTTATAGGTGAGTTGATCTGTAAAATGCATATAGCTATCTTTTGACATGGTGTTATGGGATGGGTAATGCTGATTTTAGAGTCCTGCTGGAGACCTCCTCCTTTCTGTAATATGTTTGGGGTACAAAAACTGATTTGTAAATCTTAAAATGGGCGTCATGGTGACATAATAAACAAAATAAGATGGATTATATTATCGATTATCAAACGCCTTTTATACCATGACAGCAGGATCGTATGATCCTGCTGTCACCAGACTGACACTTGGCATGGTACGTGACCAATCTACAGTCTTATACAAGTGCATATTAAAGAATTGCACTTTGACTGACTGTGACGAATATCGATAGAGGAGATAGGGCCCCGACCTCTTTTCCTCTTTGAATATCGGTCGGACTCCTCAGGTGAAAACATGCATGAGCTTACTACAGCCGGCGGAGAACGGACTGAGTTTCGTACGCCCTCTGTTTTTATATAATTTACATATCCATCTATGTGTTGCTTGGACCCCACCGTTTTGCTGTCTTGTTTGTATGAACAACTTGTAAATGGAGGGATTGTAAAATTTGTACAAATGTTTAACTTCTTCAAATTCAAGAGCATCGTTTAAGAATTGTAAATGGAGAGATTCATACGAGTGACTATGACACAAGAGTTGATGTTGGATTCAACATAGTAAATTTCCCATGGCTTGACGGTGATGTTCCTAGATTACCGTCATATGGTATTTACAATTTATAACCCATCCGGTACGCTAGAGCATGTACTTATGTTTTGAATTTTTGTAGTAGAAATTTACAAATTACCAAGAAACATTTAGTTCAAGGTTTTCGCTTTTATAAAGTAGTAAGGACTTTCTGGAAATTTTACAAAAAAATTATTGTCAGCTTCTTTTGAAATTCGGGCCAATACAAAGTATATTACGATGGGTATTTCACAACCTGCCTTTTATGGTGTTATTATAAACAAATCAGAAGGATCACAGGCAGAAAGAATAACCATCGAAACTGCGTCAGATTAATCAAACGCCATTTATACCGTGGATATGATCCTGCTGTCACAATACGGACACTTGGTTTGGCACTTGACCAATCTACAGTCTTTTAAGAACTGCACTCGAAATGACTGTGACACTTGACCTCTTTAGAGAAGACAGGACCCCGACCACCTTTCCTGTCTATGTCGGTCTGATTCCTCAGGTGATAACATGCATGAGCTTGCAACAGCCGGCAGAGCAAGGACTGTATTTCGTAATCCGGATAAATACACCATTTGCTACTGGCGTAGCAGATGGTCGTCCTAAGTCGCCGGTTGCGAATTGGTCTCGTTGGTTTATGTGATGTGTGGTCTTTTGTGTTCGATGTTTCTATTTTGGTATTTTGTTCCTTGTCCCTTTTTCGTCTATTGCTGTGCACGCATCTCTGTGTTTTTGCAGGGGCTGTTTTGATGCTTTGCTCGGGATGCTGCAACCGAGTGTTGTTGGAGATACCCTCCTTCATTTACATCGAGACCTTTGAGTAATTTGAAAAGTGGGATGATTGTACGCACGCAATCTGGGTAATAACACCATTTGCTTCTGGCGTGAGAGGTGGCCATCCTTAGTCGGCAACGATTGCCAATATGGTCTCGTTTGTTAACATGAAGTCTTTTGTGTTGAATGTTTCTATATCGTACGTCTCATTTGCGTCACTTGCTGTAGATGTCTACTCTTTGTTTTTGCATGGGCTGTTTAAGTGTTTGCTGGTGTTGCTACAATCGAGTGCAATTGGAGATCGATCCGCCACGATTCATCTTGTTTTCCGAATTATTTTTTTTTCAATTAAGGGTTAATATGGCGTAACCGGTGAGTGTTCCCTTTTTGTAAGGTCATGACTGAATGTAAAGGCGGAAAAGTCAAAGTACTCCGTAATCGAGTTTATTGTGGTATTAAAACAACGCTGATATGGTGAAAACAGATTATCATAATAATGTCACAGAAGTAGACTTTCATTAAACTGTTGAACTGTCTGAACGAGAGCAGTGAAGAATTTGAATAAATAAATTGTGCTCAACTTCTGATTGATATTTTTCTTTACTCATATGAAGCAGAATTTGTTAACTCCTTCCTCTTTTACGGTCTGAAGGACTTGGTGCTTCAGTTCGAATTTAAACACATATGTATAAATAGATAATAGGCTCTCAAGGAGCTGTAAGACTAAGGGCCTGATTTAGCCCTAAAATCAGTCAATTATTTCTCATACCTTAGCTTTATTTTGAATGTTAAACGTCTTTAAATTCAATAGCATCATTTAAAACCTGATAAATTTACAGCATGGACCAGACATGCACGTTTCGGGTACTAAATCCTCGTCAGTGATCCTCAGTCTAAACAGTGTAATGTTAAACGTTTTCAAATTCAATGGCATCAATAAAGAACAGGTACATTTTCAGCATTGACCAGACATGCATTTCGGGATCCTCAATCTAAGCAATGTAATATGGCCAAAGAGTGTGAAAGTTATCATGTCTAAAAATGTACCGAAAGACGTAGCAGGATGGTTGGGATATGATGTTACAGGACCCATGTCTTAGAAATTTCAAGAAATTTTGATAACAGAAATATTCGAATGCATTGGAGAAACGATCAACCTTGGCTACATGTGCCCTCGGGGACTCCTAGTCCAACAGCATTGACACTTACAAGTGGTACAGATGTAAACGTCCTCAAGCTCAATAGCATCATTACAGAAGTCCAAAAAAGTACCGAAAGACGTAGTATGATGGGTGGCATATGATGCTACATGACCCACGTTTTAGAAATTTCAAGAAATTTTGATAACAAATTTTCGAATGCATTGAAGAAAGGAGGGGATCTCCAACAACACTCAGTCGCAGCACCCACAGCAAAACCCTTAAACACCCAATGCAAAAACACAGAGCAGACACTCACAGAAAGAGACGTAAAAGGGACAATTAAGGAATCCTAACTCACACCATAGAAACTTGAAACACAAAATACCTCACATAAACCAACAAGACCAATGGACAACCGGTGCAGACGTCCATCTGCCACGCAAGTAGCAGATGGTGTAATCATCTGGATTACAAGCCCACACCCTGTCCACTTTTCCGATTACTCAGAGGTCTCGAAGAATGAAAAATTGTGGTGTAAACAACCTCCTCATTGTAAGATGAACATCCAACAGACAGCCCAAGAAACACGCAGATGAATATGTAAATGGATATAAAAACTCCGTGTGCTTGGTCTCTCTTTTAATTAAGAACTAAATTTAAGGTTGATCATCTCTAGATGTCCATCGGACTCCTCGGGTGATCACATGCTTGAGCTCGCTATGTACAGCCGACAGAGCACGGACGATACGAAATACAGTCTCTGTCGGCTGTACATAGCGAGCTCAAGTATGTGATCACCCGAGGAGTCCGATGGACATTCAGAGAGGATCAACCTTAAATTTAGTTCTTAATTAAAAGAGATACCAAGCACACGGAGAATTGTGGAAATACGTCTATCAATTTTCATTTTTAGACCTTGACCTCTAGATCGAGGAAGGACAAATTTGATACTCTAAATTTATTTTCTGAAGGACACACTCCATCTTTTCAATGCAGACAACTTAGTGGGAATTTGTCGGAATACAGTATTGGAATCAATGGCAACGTTTCCGACTTTCGCATTGAATATGGGCAGTGCGATATGACGATTTATTCAACAAACGGTACACCAGATCCGTACAATGACATGGCACCTAGAAAGTATGGATGTATAAACGGATATCAGTTTGATCACGACGAAGGGGAAACGATGACGATGGAAGTAAGCATACAGTCGATTTTCTTAGGGCAGATAATTAACGACAAAATCTTGTTTTTCAATTTCAAATTTTCATTCATCTCAATAAATCGTTGATTTGTATTCTAGAAATCTAGATCGACTGGTGCTTAAGACAGAAATTACAGTTCAACTTTAAACTCTTTTGACGTCACAATGACACAAAAGGTGGAGTTTGACAGTTACACTTTCAGTTGATTATTTCTGTCTCTGTTTTAATCAGAATTCAAATGTCATTTTTAAATAACGTATTTCAGTGGAGTCTGATTTGTCGCAAGTCAGGTTTAGGGGAAATGAGTATCACCATAACAATGGTTGGAATGTGCGTTGGAGCAGTTATTTTTTGTTCTCTTGCTGACCGCTTTGGTAGAAAACCAGTTGCTGTGATTACCCACATTTTCATGCTGACAACAAGTATGGCAGAATCGTTTATGCCAAATCTTGCAGCTTTTGCTGCTGTGCGTTTCGTAACAGGGACCTTTCAACAGGTATATAAAACAATCAGGGTTCGAGGGAAAAATCTTATTTTAGTATCGTAGAAATGTGTAAATATCTAAAAAGTTAATCTAAAAATACCGGTATTGTACAACCCACAAGTTTGTTTACTGTCCGCGCAGCTCACTTCAGAGATCGCAAAAATTGAAGTTTTGACTTATTTGTCAGAATATTTTCTGATTAAAATTCATATAGGGGGATAAATAACTAAATCTAAATCTTTACTATGTCACTGTGAGCGTAGCATTGGCGGTAGGGACATATAACTAAATTACACCGTTATGTACGAGAGTTTACGATCTATCTCCCTGATATGAATTTTCTGACCAAACAGACGAAACTTCAATTTTGCGATTTCTGAGATGAGTTCCGCGGAAAGTAGTGTAAGATTTAGTTCTATAAATCTTTCAAATATATCTTATTTTTAACCTTGATCACGTACATGTTGTACTTATCTTATTTATCTAATTTTCTTTGATGAGTGACTCAAATGTTGTATGTACTAGATGCCATATTCTGAGGTACACTAAACAATTTCTTCTGTCAGGGTTTAGGTTTGTCAACGGCAATAATGTGTATGGAAATGATGCCGATGGAATGGAGAGGGTTTATTGGATTTATTGGATCCCTGAATTGGTCTCTATGCATTTGTTCCTTGGCTTTCTTTGGTTACGTAATGAGGAATTATTCCTGGCGTTACCTACAGATAGTCTTGTCATTGGTATCATTTCATGCTCTGTTTGGCCCTTGGTAAGTTCCATGTGGTACACTCAAAATATTACAATAGAACTATGTTTCAATATTTATAATTACTGACTAGATAAAAGAACCCTGTTCTCGGTTCTAAAATGAACCACTCCAATTCAATAAAATTTGTATCTTGTATCTTTGATTCAAAACTTTTATAAATAACGTCATGTTTAGAATTCCGCTCTTAGTATTAAGATTCACTCTCTTTTGGTCTCCAGCATCACTAATGATACCTTGTTTGTTGAAAAGCGCATATAGTGCACTAAATTATTGCGATTGAACACATATTTCAATATGATAGTAGTATACAAAGACAAAGGAGGGGAAAAGACAATATTCATTATGGAACTATAATACAAATACTTTCTTAAGGATTTTGGACGAATCTTTGAGATGGCTTATCGCAAACAAGAAAACAAAGGCAGCTATTTGGATAATTAGAAAAGCAGCTAGGTGGAACAGAAAGGATCCTCAGAGAGTTCTCAAGTTACTGGATCCTGAACATGACGAAATGTTTCGCTTAAAATCTGATGATTCAAAATTAGAAACATTGGAGACAAACACATATCTTCCACCTGATAGAGAAGCACATTCCACGGTTTCGGATTCCATTAATATGCAAGGACCTAATGCTGAAAAATACACTTTTCTTGATATTGTGAAGAACAGAATTCTACTCAGAAATTCTCTGATTGTTTGGTATACATGGTGAGATATGTTTATTAATTAAATCTTGATTTCATATTACTATTCATTCATCTTGTTTATATATTGGTCTCGTTGGTTTATGTGTAGTCATTTGTGCTTGATGTTTCTATGATGTGATTTGATGTTCCTTGTCTCTTCATGTACGTGTTGTCTAATCTGTGTTTTTGCATTGGGTGTCATGGGGTTTTGCTGTGGATGCTGCAACCAAATGTTGTTTTCGTTTAATACTATGTTATCAATGTTGAAATATATGCTCTGTTGTTGAAACAAACGAACAAACAAAACAAAACAGTGCATCATACGTGAATTTCACGTTTCATACTATGTTTAATGTCTTCAAATTCAATAGCATCATTTAAGAACAGATAAATTTGAAGCATGGACCAGACATGCGCGTTTCGAGTACTTAACCCTCGTCAGTGATCCTTAATCTAAACAATGTAATATGATCAAAGAGTGTGACAATTATAATGTCTAAAAATGAACCAAAAAGACACAGCAGGATGGGTGGGATACCATGCTACAGGGCCCACGTTTTAGAAATTTCAAGAAATTTTCTCAAATTTCAAAAACCTGGGTCCTTTAGCATCATATCCCAGCCATCTTGCTACGTCTTTCGGTATATTTAGGACATTATTTTCACAGATTTTGGCTATATTACATTGTTTAGATTGAGGATCACTGACGAGGGTTTAGTACCCGAAACGTGCATGTCTGGTCCATGCTGTAAATCTATCTGCTTTAAAATGATGCTAATGAACTTGAAGACGTTAAACTTGAAACGTAAAATGCACGTATGATGCACTGCTTTGTTTTGTTTGTTCGATTGTTTCAACAATAGAGCATATATTTCAATATTGATAATAGAGCATGAAACGAAAGCAACACTCGGTTGCAGCATCCACAGCAAAACCCCACAACACAGAACAAACACGCACAAAAAAGAGACACAAAAGGGTCAGGGAATACCAAATCAAATTATAGAAACATCAAGCACAAACACTGGCGTAGGACAAAGGGGGGGGGGGGGAGGGGGGGAAAGTGGGGGGGCACAAGTATGTTTGTGCCCCCCCCCACTTTTTGACGTAATTTTTGGTCATACATATATAAAAAAAACTGCAAAATACCTTATTGCAACATGTTTTATTTCAAATTTTGGCATAAGTTATTCAAATAGAGCAATCGACGTTCCTGGAATCCGTACTATATTCAACCGAACCTGGTTTCGGCTTTAGACAGTAATGCACTGTTTACATGTGATGCTGAGATCGCACATCGGACCGGCCAAATCTGATTCAGTTGAGGTATATTTTAATTTAAATAATGTGGATCACTGCATGTACATTGAACTACTATATATGAGTAATTATGAATTTATAGCTGCTATAGTTTCATCCGTAATGTCAGTCAGACAATCAACCGTCGGCGTCGTATTATTCTGGGGGGGGGGGGGGGGGGGGGTTCGGGAAATAAAAAATATTTATTTTGACTGACTAAATGGTCAATCAATACATTCATAATTCCCAAAATAGTAGAAATAAAAATATCTAAATAATTTTATGTAGACAGTAGGGCATGGTGGAAGAGAGGTAGGCGTTGGACGTCCGTCAGTCCGGGTGGCAATGGGGCTGTAAGTGCATGCGGAAAAAAAATGTGGGGAGTGGAGGGCTACTCTTGTTTGCATCCTCTATAATAATTAAGTGAATGCAAATTGTACTTTTACTTTTACTGATGTGTCTATTTTAAATCTAAGGCCATATAATGTGCGTTTGCGGTCACATGCTGAAAAAGATAGTGTCTGTCCGTGCGTATGTCTATAAAGTCACAGTTTCATTCAGAGGTTATCTGTATAGTTTTCTGATTTAATGACGTTGTACGGTACCGTCCTAACACTACATCATAATAAATATAAATTTTGATGAAATACATTTACCCGGGGAAGTCAAAGTGTTGTTCATTGTCACAATACGAACTCGGATTCCATAAACTCCCCCCAAAATAGCAAATAAAACGGTACGTAGTTATTACTTTATTGTAATTTCAGAATGAGCGATATTCAAGATCTAAGTCTTTTAAAGACGGCCATAAAAGCTATTGACCATGAAGCAGTGACGTCAATAGAGGCGAAACATTTGTCAATTGTTGCCTCAAAAGACCGTTCTGTAGACGTGATGTCACACAAGGGGGATGCCTTTGCAGAAGTTCTCATCCCGAATTCCATCAACATAAATGAGCCGTATGCCGTGAAATGCACGGGAAATGGAAACTGTCTCTATAATTCCGTATCGATTATCATTTGTGGTGACGAAAGTTTGGCGACAAACTTACGCATATTAACGGCATGTGAATTGTTCTTCAACGGGGATATCTACCTACAACACCCTGTGTTACATAGCGTTGTGAAAAATCCAGTTTTCATGAGCAAACACATGAATGACGCAAGATCAATGATATTCCCTTCAAGCTCCTCTGGAAAAAATTATGACAATAATTTTTCTCAACAGTTGCGTGAAGTGACATTATCCACATGCAAGGATAAAGAATGGTCTGGTCTTGTTCACTTCATGGCGTTATCAACCGTGCTTCAGATACCAATACATTCTGTGTACCCGGACGTCAATCAAGCAATACGACCTCTCTTCAACACAGTATTACATCCTGTCCGTTCTTCAAAACAACTTCTTGTGCATACTGACACAATGCATATATTATGGTCTCGTGATGGATGTCTTGACAATCGAGAAGGCGCCCTATATGAGCCGAACCATTTTGTGCCAATTGTCATGAGGAAATCGTCCAAGGGCGAAAAGCGCCCTCACTCGAAGAGTACACAAGAGGTAAAACAAGCAAGATGGAAAAAAGTAAAGAAAGACACAAACCAACCACAAATAGGCACTTTTTTCAAAACGAAGGTTAAAATGCCAAGCGAACAATCACTTCATACTGATGACTCGAGCAGTTACAAAAAGGATGACACAAATCCAAACGACAGAAACAACAATAAACCAGCACATGACAAAAAAAGTGAAACTAAAACAAAAACCGACAACAATGAGAAGATACATTCAGAGAGCAGGAAGGAGGGAGCAAACGACAACTCAAAAGCGAATGAAAAGGAAGGCATGAAGTTTGAAAGTGTTCGAAAGGAGAAATCAAAGTTTAGTAGTGGCAATAAGGCAAATGAATCAGATGACAACAGTGATTCTGATTTTGATATCTCCGACCCGTCAAATCTGGAATGCACTGACGGCATATGCTGCACAGGAGATAGACCGTATCAACCACTTGAGAAAGAAGTCTTACGCCAAATGATGAAAACAACGTCGACACGCAAGAAAAAAGTTTCAAGAACTGTACAGGGGAAATGGTTTGCTGATTTTCCTTGGTTGACTCTATGTTTGACCAAAAAGAAATTATTGTGCTTTACATGTCGTGGTGCAGTAGAGAAAAACTTATTACAACTCAGTAAAAATGCTGAAAATGCATTTGCGCGTGATGGATTCAATAACTGGAAAAAAGCCATCAAACGATTTCGTGAACACGAAAATTCGCATGCACATAGAGAAGCAAGTTATAAAATGGAAAATCTACTGAAACAAAAAGAAAGTGTAACTGAACAAGTTCACAAACAAGGACAGAAAGAACAAGAAGAAAGAAGGTCTGCGCTATACACTCAAACGTCATCTCTGAAGTACCTGCTCTGACAGGGAATGGCTACCAGAGGTCACCATGACAGCGAAGGGAATTTCATTCAGCTGTTGAGACTACGAGCAGAGGATAACCCCTTACTTCAAACTTGGATTGAAAATGGGCGTTATTTATCCCCAGAGATTGTTAATGAGCAAATATCACTAATAGGACAAAACATCCTAAGACATTTGTTGGATAGTGTTAAAACTTCCAAATGGTATTCTGTAATGGCAGATGAGTGTATGGATGTGTCATATGAAGAGCAATTGGTGATTTGTGTACGGTGGGTAGACAGTGATCTGCAAATACATGAAGATATGTTAGGACTCCTGAAGATAGAATCACAGACAAGCAACTACATAACGGCAGCAATCAAGGACATTTTGCTGAGATGTGGGCTTCCATTAGAGTTATGTCGGGGTCAAGCATATGATGGAGCTCCGAATATGTCTGGTCATTTATCTGGTGTGGCCAAACAGATCCAGGATCAATCACCATCCGCACTTGGAGTTCACTGTCTAGCCCATTGCATCAACCTATGTGTACAGGACGTTACGAAAAAATGTCAGCCGGTGAGAGACTCCATGGACTTGGTTATAGAAATTGAAAAGCTTATATGCCTTTCTCCTAAACGGTCCCATTTGTTTCTAGAGCAGAAACAACTCCATGGTTCTGCCGGGTCACCAAATTTAAGACCAATTTGTCCTACACGATGGACAGTGAGGACTTACGCAATTGAATCTGTATTAAAAAACTACAAGGTCCTTCAAGAGACATTAGACAACATACACAAGAACACCCGTGATGAATATTCACGCCGTGCAGGTGGGCAATTGGCAATGATGGACAAATTTAGTACCTTCTTCGGATTGAAGCTTTCGCATCTTATCTTTGCAGCGTCTGAACAGCTATCATTATCTGTTCAAGGAAAGGAAACGAGCGCACATGATGCTTACAAAGCCGCAAAGGCGACTGAAAGTTACTTTGAACGACAACGACAAGAATCGGTGTTTAATAAGTTTTATGAGTCAGTCATCGACGAGGCTAAAGATCTTACCGATCCCCCAACACTACCCAGGTATCGACGGATTCCCAAACGAGTCGATGATGGAACTGAACAGCACAGATTTGACACGGTGAAGGGCTATTATCGTCAGCAGTACTATGAAGCTCTAGACCTAGCAAAAGGTGAGCTTAATGCTCGATTTGATCAAAAGAACATGTCAGTTGTCCAGGAAATTGAAGCCCTGCTGCTTAGTGCCGCTAATGGTGAAGATGTTTCTATCCCATCCTCAGTAGCAGATCTTTACAAGAACGACATCTCTCTGGGTAGTTTGGAAACACAATTAAAACTCCTTCCGGGCATATTCAAGGATGATGATTCAAAGATCAAGATCAAACGTGTCACCCTTATTGATACCATTAGCACCTATATGTTGAGATCTGAAGCAAACAAGAGATTACTTTCAGACGTATATTCTCTCTTAAAAATTTACCTCACGATTCCAGTAACCACAGCAACGGCTGAGAGGGCCTTCTCGTCACTGAGGCGAATCAAAACTTACCTTCGAAGCACAATGACTCAAGCAAGATTGAACCATTGCATGCTCGCATATGTGCACAAAGAGTTGACTGACAATGTAGATGTGAAAGAAATAGCTTCTAATTTCATTAAGAAGTTCCCTGTACGCCAAGTCTTCTTTGGCAATGTGTAAATCTATGTGTAAATGTGAGTCAGAGAAAATGATAAATGCTTGGTTGCCAAAAATGTGCTTATTGCTTTTTGTTCATGTTGATGGTTTCTGTAGTATGTTGTCTGTCTATCCAGTCCTCCGGGCCACCTGACTTTACCGTTGGTATCCAGGAACTAATCAATGTCCACCTTGGTCAGTACTCTTAGTCTCTGTTGTTCCTGTCACAGTGACAGTGCAGATCAGTTCCTTTGTATTTTTATTTTTGTCGCTTTGTCGCTACATTCATGGCGGGTGGGGCTAGCCAAGCAAGACAGTGAATCTTCTAAGGTTCCTGGTCTCGCATCTGTAAACATGGGGTCCACGAATATCCACCGATGTACTCCATGGTTTGTACCATTCACAGTGTATTGATCAGTTCCTGTGTTTTTACTACATATGTTAGCAAAGGGAGATATACCGTATTCATAATTGTATGAGTTGTACTCACAGACATCGAAGAACACTGGTTTAATATTTATTTTTTAAATATATAATAACTATAGAGTGTGCAACCAAAAAGGGCTGCTTATTAGATTTTTTTTCACTTTTGGAAAACTTGTGCCCCCCCCACTTTTTTATACCCAGCTACGCCACTGACAAATGACTACGCACAGAGTATTAAACAAAAAAAATAACAAAAATAAGACGATTTTTATCAAATGCAAGTATCAAAGATATTCGTATATATCTATAAAAAGTAAAAAAAGAATGCTTCATAACTTTGAATTGTTGAAATACTATAAACTAGATACAACCTATACAATACTGTAATTTTGGCGAATTATATATCAAAGAACATAAGTTATAAATGACATGTGCATGTGTCCTATTGAAAGTAGTTTTCACTGAACGAAATCGAAGTCACAAAAAATGAGCGTTTCAGAGATTCAAAAATGAACAATCTTAAATGATACATTTGTAATGGTTCGTAATTGTTTTGATGTTTGTACTTTTCTCCTTTTTTCAGGATGGTAAATAGCGGCACTTACTATGGTCTATACCTCACATCTGGTTCAATGTCGTTTGGTAATAGATATCTGAGCTTCTTCATAAATGGTTTAGTAGAAATACCTGCAGCTCTTATTTACTTTGTTGTGATAGATAGGTAAAACTTTACAATCGCCCGCTATTTTAAAAGCTTGTCATTTCATCCTTATCTTATATTTCTTTTGCAGTAAGGAGGAGTTAAACACGTTCCCTTCGATTGAGTATTTCATATGCATTAATTACTTTCCAGCTCTGTAGCCTGAAAGATATTTTGTTTTGGACCTTTATCAGTTTGACATCATACATTATTTCGGAAACTAGCCATTTTATCCTAAAATAAAGGAGATTAACACCCTAGCACAATCCACCAATGCTATTTTGGTCAAATAAATCATTTGAATATGCTACTGAATCGACCCTACAGGAAATAGTGAGTCCCGCACTCTTTAAAAATGAGATGCACAAAATTAACACAAAACTAGAGGGCGCTACAAAAATAGATTTGGAGGTATAGGAAAATCACTTTTGTAGATTTAACAGATAAAATTTGTATTTTAAGGATATTTCCTATACTAGTATACACAATGGTCTAAATAACATGATGACACATAATTTTGTTTTGATCAAAGATGCAATACATTATATATAGGTTCCCTTGCGCATTGAGATTAAAAATATTAAATATCAAATAATATGCTTTGAAACCCTCAAATGTTAAACGTCTTTAAATTCAATAGCATCACTCAAAACCTGATAAATTTACAGCATGGACCAGACATGCACGTTTCGGGTACTCAACCCTCGTCAGTGATCCTCAGTCTAAACAATGTAATATGACCGAAAAGTATGAAAATTATTATGTCCAAAAATGTACCAAAAGACGTAGCAGAATGGGTGGGATATGATGCTACAGGACCCAAGTTTTCGAAATTTCAAGAAATTTTGTAACAGAAAATTTCAAATGCGTTGAAGAGACAGACGATCAACCAAAGTTGATCGAACTTGGCTACAAAAGTTCAGTTATAATAAATCCATGTTTAATTGTTTTGTTTTAATCTATTAATCTATTAGATAAACATCAAAGAAAATAATTTATATAGAAGAAATATTGAACATAAAACGATATGTTGAGACGTAATTAAGAATGATTTGTTGCGAAATGCTAGGGTATCCCCTAATAATTTCATTGCATTTTCATTACGGAGTATATTACTTTGGGTATTTCACAACCTGCATTTTATGGTAACATAATTAACAAAATAAGAAGGATCAAAGGTAGACAGCATATGTATCGAAAATGCGTCAGAGTCATCAAACGCCTTTTATACCGTGGATATGATCCTAATGTCACCAGACGGACACTAAGCTTGGTACTTGACCAATATACAGTCTTGTACGAGCGCATTCTTAAGACTTGCACTCTGACTGACTGTGACGACGGGACTCCATGACGGGCCCTGTCCAAACCTCTTTAGAGAAGACAGGGCCCCGACCACCTGTCCTCTCTGAATGTCAGTCGGACTCCTCGGGTGATAACATATATGAGCTCGCTACAGCCGGCAGAGCACGGACTGTATTATGCACGTCCTCTTTTTATATCCATTTGCATATTCATCTGTGTTGCTTGGACCCCTGTGTTTTACGGTCTTGTTTGTGTGTGGTCACCTAACAGTGAGGAGGTTGTTTTACACCATAATTGTGCGTTCTTCGAGACCTCTGGGAAATCGGAATAGTGGGAGGGTTGTGCGCACGTAATCCAGGATAACCACACCGTCTGCTATTTACGTGGCAGATGGCCGTCCTAAGTCGGCACCGGTTGCCCATTGGTCTCGTTGGTTTATGTGTAGTCTTTTATGTTTCATGTTTCTATGTTGTGAGCTGGTGTTCCTTGTCCCTTTTGCGTCTCTTTCTGTGGGTATCTGTTCTGTGTTTTTTGCATGGGTGTTTTGGGATTTTGCTGTGGGTGCTTCAACCTAGTGTTGTTGGAGATCCCCTCCTTTCTTTTCAACTAATAAGACAGACTATAAAATATAAGCGATGGAATTTCTTAATTACGCATAATTTAATCAAATAATGTTAATAGATGGGGGACACACAAACAGGTATACGGTTTTAATAATGATCAAAATATGTCTCCAAAGATTAGAGTACCCCGTAAATTTCTTGACAATCTAGCAAGAAATAACAGTTCAAAATTTATGTTTTTGACATTATTTCATTGGAAAAAGACCAAACATTGGTGTAATTTATTTCTTATAAAAATATATTGGGTAATACACAGGGGTATCACTAAAATCCCAGAGATATTTGGAATACAGTTACTACATAGATAGTCATGAAAAAAATTGTCAACTTTTCAAAATATTCTTCAATAGACAAGATTATCATGTAACGCAACATATATTGGTCAGTAGTGAATGTTTATTGTAAAAATATTTGGATTCAATCATAGGAACAACTGGGAAATGAACCTTTAAAACCTATAATGGTCAGGTAGGGAACACCTTAATCTGAAATGTTGTTCCAGAAGGTAACGAGTTGGAACACTTAAAATTTCTTACGAAACATATGTTCGTTGTGGGAATTTCGTTATAGTTCGAACTTAGGTTACGAGTGATAAACTATATACCTATTTCCTTGGAGATTAATCTCTCATCGTTTGGAAGTCTTCTTCTGGAAGAGCACAGACTGCATTTCGTACGCCCTTTGTTTTTATATCCATTTACATATTCATCTGTGTGTTGCTTGAGCTGTCTTGTTTGTGTAATTATCTTACAGTGAGGAGGTTATGTGCGTTCTTCGAGACCTTTAGGTAACCAGAAATGTGGGAGGGTTGTGCGCATGTAATCATGATAACCACACCACTTGCTACTGACGTAGCAGATGGCCATGCTACGGCGGCACCGATTTTCAATTGGTCCTGTTGGTTTATGAGTGGTTTTTTTTTTCTTTTTTTTTATGTCGTTTTCGCTGTCCCTTGTCCCTTTTGTATATCTTGCTGTGTATGTATTCTCTGTGATTTCACTTGATGTGTTTTGATGTATTGCTGCTGGTGCTGCAACTGGATCTTGTCGGACATTTTCTTCTATGTTCATAGTGAAATAATATATTCTATACTAGAGCAATTTCTTCTATTATCGACCGTCTATAATCATCGGTCGGGTACAATTTTGGTGCGAGTAGCCCTGCCTAACATCCGATGACATGTTTTGGTATTTTCTTACCTTTTATTTTCCTTTGTTGCATTTATGAATAGTCAGTTGACTGTGCATGCAAACAGTGAGAATGTAAACGTCTTCAAATTGAATAGCATCACTTAAGAACAGATAAATTGGCAACATGGACCAGACATGCAAGTTTCGGGTACTTAACCTTGTCAGTGATCCTCAAATCTAAACAATGTAATATGCCAAAAAAGTATGAAAGTAACTATGTCGAAAAAGCGTACCGAAAGACGTAGCAGAATGGGTGGGATATGATGCTACAGGGCCCACGTTTTTGAAATTTCAAGAAATTTTGTAAACAGAAATTTTAGAATGCGTTGAAGAAACGATCAACCGAAATTGATCGAACTTGGCTACATGTGCCCTCGGGGACTCCTGTTCCACTAGCAGTGACACTCACAAAGTGGTATAAATGTAAACGTCTTCAAATTGAATAGCATCATTTAAGAACAGATAAATTGGCAACATGGACCAGACATGCACGTTTCGGGTACTTATTCCTCGTCAGTGATCCTCAAATCTAAACAATGTAATATGCCAAAAAAGTATGAAAGTAACTATGTCGAAAAAGCGTACCGAAAGACGTAGCAGAATGGGTGGGATATGATGCAACAGGGCCCACGTTTTTGAAATTTCGAGAAATTTTGATAACAGAATTCATATCAGGGAACAATGCTCTGGTTCATTTCTTAGTACAAGGATTCTTGTACATCTTAATTTGATAAATTAATGAAAACGAAGGGATATCACCCCAATGCATAGCTTTGTCCTTTAAACTGGCACTTTGGCATAAATATCAATTGATGCTTGGAATTTTATTCTCTATATACTAGTATGCAAAGTTTTACTGATCAGACATCATTTGTTGAAATTAACATACGGTGAATATTTCACAATTGATAAATAAATTTTACAGAATAGGACGAAAGTATACCTGTGTGTTATTCCATGGTATAGCTGGTGTTTCGCTCATCCTCTCTGTGGCCCTACTGTCGGCATCAAGACAAGGTAATATATCAATCATTATTGACAAAGTAATTGACAAACACAAATAATAAGAATACTAGCATGGTCTAAGGCCGTTCTTTAAAAATGCATTGCACTTATGGATGATTCTAAGCTATGGTCACGTTGTAGATCAACCAAAAGTTTTAATCAAATATATTTTCTTTATTTCAAAGATGGTGATGCTGCAGCCGTAGCATCGTTGATCTTCAACTACGCCGGAAAGTTAGGGATTTCAAGCTCTTTCCTGACAATATTCATTTACATTCCCGAACTCTATCCGACTAATCTAAGGTAATAAAAGACGATGCGTCATTTAATCATGTATTGTCACAATCAGGTATATACCCAGTTAACACAAGCATGTTTTAAAAACATGTTAAAAATTAATATTTCAGTAAATGTTATAGAAACGTGATTTTGTATGGTTCCAGAAATACCAATACAACATTTTTGGAAACATTTCATTTTGTTCAGCACTCTTAAATGTTGTTTAACTTTTCAAAAACACTTCTATACTACTGCACAGCGTTTTAAATGTTCTTTGAACGTTTTACCAGAATTTTTTCAACAGAACCTATTTGAAACCATTAGAAAATGTTTTATGTTACCTGGGTAACAAATTGAAAGTTGCAGTTTTATTCTCAGATTCGCCAACACCATGTGCTTTATTGATTTCAGGAAGCTGTAATATACATTATCATGACAATGTTTAACGTCTTCAAATTCATTAGCATCATTTTAGAGCATATAAATTTACAGCATGGACCAGACATGCACATTTCGGGTAATATGCCCTCGTCAGTGATCCTCAATCTAAGGATTTTATTTAAGGACCGAGGTTTTAGAAATTTGAGAAATTTTGTAAACAGAAATTTTCAAATGCGTTTGAAGAAACGAACAACCGGAATTGATCGAACTTGGCTATATGTGCCCTCGGGGACTCTTGGTCCACCAGCAGTGACACTCACCAAGTGGTACAAATGTTTAACGTCCTCAAATTCATTCGCATCATTTTAGAGCACATACATTTACAGCATGGACCAGACATGCACGTTTTGGGTAATGAACCCTCGTCAGTGATACTCAATCTAAACAATGTAATATGACCAAAATATGTGAAAATTATGTCCTAAATATACCGAAAGACATAGCACAATGGCTGGGATACGATGCTACAGGACCCAGGTTTTAGAAATTTGAGAGCAGATAAATTTACAGCTTGGACCAGACATGCACGTTTCGGGTAATAAACTCTCGTCAGTGATCCTCAGACATCTTGCCAAAATACAACATAGGTGGGTAAATGTTTCATTCACTTGGCATTTGGCATCAAGTTGGCGATAGTTGGTAACATGTTATTAGGTGGAGATGCAATGGGGCAATTTTAAGTGCGACTCCTCGGAGGGCCGTAAAGCTTTACGTTTTGTTCTGACCAAACCGAGCCATTATCCATACAAATCCGATTTTTTATTAATTTCATGATGGTTTAGAATGAAAGGACATGTTTTGTTTTTGGCTTTTTTTTTCTTTTTGGTAGACGAAAGTTCATATATAATGGTGAAATAATCATTTACAAAAGATGATAATGGATCATGTTCATTTGGAATCACCAAAAATATGAAATCAAAAACGCTTATTCGCAAAGGATATATTTTGAATTAATAAATTAACATTTATCAAAAGACAAGGCAATTGCACCACAAATCCTTGATTATTAATGTGTATCGTTCTGTGTTGATGACAGACTAGAGTACCGGTTAGCCACATCTTTTAATCTCTGCAAGTAACCATTTGACGTTACGACGGACGCTACGCTATGACATAATAAATAAGGATGAGACACACCATGTGCATGTTGCAATTGGTTAAACTTTGATACCGGAAAACCACACTATATGTTCTGTCATTCATTACTGTAACAACTTGTCAAAATGATCTTGGTTCTCCTTTAATATATAAAAACATCCTTCACTTTTAACCCAATTTATTAAAGCAAATGAACATTTAAAGTAGTATATTGTGGCTTTTTACGGCCGCAGCTGGAACAAGAAAAGGAGCCAAGACCAACATGTCTGATGGGCATCCTTAGTTGGAACTCGGAGGTCCGACATTCCAAATTAACATGTTAATTTCTGATGCCCAATACTTCAAGTACAGTCAATAAATCAGCACTGGTGAGCGAAATAGGCCAAAAGCTAGCTAGCTAGCTACGCCACCAGAACTGATTGATATTCATGATTTGTATTGCGTGAGGCAACTGCTGATGTTCAACATATCATCAAACAAAATTGATGTTCAACAAGTCATCAAACAAAATTGATGTTCAACAAGTCATCAAACAAAATTGATGTTCAACAAATCATTAACCAACTGTTGATGTTCAACAAGTCATCAACCAACTGTTGATGTTCAACAAATCAAATAAAATTGATTTTCAACAAATCAAACAAAATCGATTTTCAACAAGTATCAACCAACTGTTGATGTTCAGCAATTCAAACAAAACAAACAAAGTAGTCACAAACTATGAGAACAAAATGAATTACAAATCTAAAACAAACAAAAATAAAGAAGCCCAAAAGAGACATCATTTAGTATTTTCTCTTTACATTTAACTCAACTTAGAACACCTATGAGAGTCAACAACGACCAAATATTGAAACAATTTGGTTAAAATGATCCGCTATTTGAAAAGCATAAAAAAAAGAGCAAATGGGAGATATTAATACTTGCCGTACACTTTTGTCTAAATAACAAAATATCATATTCAAATTGCATTGTAATTAGGTATATATCAATTGCATTAGACAAGAGCAATGAATAAAAAAATATGCATTACATCAAGTTGATATAGTGTTTGAGAAAAAAAGAGGGGTGTTTTGAGAGGTCATTAATACTCAATTTTATACCTCAAGCAAAAATTAGCAAATGAAACATTTGAGTAAAATAAAGGGGTTGTTGTTCTAGAACCGAAAAACCCAAAATGTTACCAATAGGTGGGTTACATACATTAGTCAATCTGTTTCCGGAATTATTTATTTTCAGGCACTATTCAGGGATAAACTGATTTGTTTGTGGTCAAAAAGGACAGAAGTGCCTCCTGCATGTGATGAATAAAAACATCATTACCCGTACAAGTTAAATGAACTTTGTCATCACCAAAAAATCCTGGGTTTTCAACAGACAGTTCAGGATAACGAATGTATGCACCTCCTAACCTTAATGCTGTCTTTGCCATAGCTCTATTTATTCGAATTCGAATTTTATTTAAGCGACAAGATGCAATTTTGGATCTCCACTCAAAACGAGGCAGAATTTGTGACCAAATAATACAAGTTTTAGGAAATTTTCTTTGAATATTTTTCATAGTTTGTTCCATCTGTTTCCTCAACTTTATAGACTTCACATGTCCAATGTCATTTCCTCCACAATGCAACACTAAATAATCTGGGGGGTCTTCAAATGTTTGTAAATATGTCAATTTTCTTTCAAGTTGATTCCACCTCATACCTCCCTGGCCTTGCCACCATACTGTTGTATTACAGCGTTGTAACCCCATATTTACACCATCGTAAGACGTCCTCGCTTTTACAAATGCATGTTTTACTATTGATGATCCAACCACCCATACTCTTTTTTCACCTGTAATAGCTTTTTGTATATTTCAAAATTAAAATTCATATTCTCAGAAGACAATTGATGTAGAAGGAATCCTAATATAATTTTTATATGCCGAGGATTTCCAACGACCCATTTTTGCTATATCTTCATCACTAGCACCTGCCATTGCTGCAGATGTAGCTGCTCCTATCCTAAAGGAGTGAGATTTGTATAAAGCGCTTTTCACTAGGGATATATCTAAAGTTTTTCTCAATACGGATGTCACTTGGTAACGAGTGACACATTTACCAGAGAAATGGCAGAAATAAGATTTCTTAATCTTTGGTCTAATTTTCTCATATTCCCCAATACATTTGACAGGGCAAAGTCCTTTACCTGCAGCAGTTATACAAATGATTACTCCTTTACCTGTTTGGTCCGTTTTAGAATGCTTCATTCTAATTTCAGCACTATCATTTACTATTTTGACGTCATCGTATTGTATAGCGTGACCAACATTTGATTCAGAATCTTGGACCAACTCACCAATTCTCATAAACCCGAAAAAGGCCAAAACAAATATAGCCGAAAACAAAATTGTTTCATATTTTGAATAACAAATACATGGTAATGTTTGAACAATTTTAACTAATATTGGGTATGTAATTGGCTCTCGGATATCTTTTCTAATGTCTAACCGCGTTAAACCAGTCAACATTTTCTTTACAATGAAACATTCTGTTGGATCGAATACATTATTCAATTTGCATGTGAATGAAATCGCAGATATGTATGATTTTATAGTGCTGGATGCGAAACCTTGACATGATAAATATGATATAAATTTAACAGCATCGTCTATACTGGGCTCAATTGAATCATTTCTCTGACCCACGAAATCTCGGAACGAACGCCATGCATGTTGGTACATTTTGTGGGTGTTTGTGAAATTGAAGCTCTCAATATTTCAGCTGTTCTAAACTGAATAGCAGATTCAGAAACGTATTTGGAACTTGCAGGGGGGATCCGTCTGCACTTGGGAAATTCTGTCGAAATCTGGACCACTGTCGACGAGAAACAGCGTCTGCCACTATATTGCGTTTACCTTCGACGTGCACAGCTTTAAACTGTATATCAGATCGCATACTTAACAGAATTAAAGGTCCAAGTCAATGCATAATTCTCTTTGATTTTGATGTTTTAGTATTCAGGACAGATACCAATGCCATGTTGTCAGTGTTTAATACAACTCTTCTATTTTTCAAGGACTCTTCCCAAACATAAAAAGCCAAACCTATAGGTACTAACTCTAAAAGTGTAATGTCATTTAACAGATGCTTACAAGACCAGTTTATAGGCCACGGAAGAAAAATCCAGTGTGTTTGAAAAATTGCTGCGCATCCTAAATTAGCTCTGCCTGCGCTATCAGTGTACAATTGCAGATTGTTAGCATCAATCCAATCCGACTTATCATAAAATGAACAGCCATTAAAATTTTCCAAAAATCTAAGCCAAATCATTGCGTCTTCTTTCATTTCGACAGTGATTCGTATTCTATGAAAATGTTTTTTGATTCGCGACATAGCATAGTAAAACCTTCTGTTAAAAGCTCTGGACGCAGGTATTGCACGAGAACAAAAACTTAATAAACCTGTAAGCGACTGTAATTCTTTTGGTGTAATTTTTTTCCTGTTCAACAAATCGAGTAAGGCAGACCGTAGTTTATCTAATTTCTCTGCCGGAATTTTAACTAGCATGGCATTTGTATCTATGTCCAAACCTAAAAAGGTTAAATATGAGGTGAGTCCAATAGTTTTTTCTGAAGCCAAAGGTACTCCAATTTCTTCACACATATTTGAGTAGCTACACATTAACTGAAAACAATCATTAGAGTTATGCGCCCCTGCTACTAAGAAGTCGTCTAAATAGTGTACTATACTAGTACTATCGGTGCGGCGTTTCAATTCCCATTCAAGAAACGTTGCAAATTTTTCAAACAACGAACAAGATATAGCACATCCAAAAGGTAAACATCTGTCAATGAAGTAGCAATCGTTTAATTTATAACCTAGTAATTCATAGTCTGAGGGATGTATTGGTAGTAAACGAAATGCACTTTTGATATCAAGTCTTGCCATTTTAGCACCAGGTCCCAATTTAGCAAGCATCTCTAAAGCAGAATCGAATGATGTGTATTTAACAGTACAATATCGATCATCTATAAAATCATTGATACTTGCGCCGTCCGGATATGACAAATGATGAATTAAACGCCAGGAACCGTCTTTTTTAGGAATAATACCAATAGGCGATACAATTAGATTTTTTAAAGGCTTTTGCATATACGGTCCTGAAATTCTTCCCAATTCCACCTCTTTTAGAATAATATCTATTGCCTCAACTTCATGACTTTGGATAGATTTCAGATTTGGAAATATAACAGATTGTCTGGGTCCTTCATAGCATAATTTAAAACCATATTTAAAACCTTCAAATAAGAAAGATGCGATATCTTGATCCGGATAATCAGCCAGGTATTTTGATAATACATCGACTTTAATTGGTGTAAATGCTAATCTATGTACGTCTGAAAGGTTGCTTCTCTGTTTGTTTAGAAGTTGTTGATGAATTTTGACTTGTTCGTTGCCCATTTCCTGACCTATAATTTGAAGTTTTGCATTTAATCATAGGGTGGTTAAACGCGCATTTAAGGCATCGATGAGCATACAGACAACTTTGTTTGTTACAAACACCTTTGAAATTGAAATCATAACATTTTAATGGGATTTGAAGTAGATTGTGTTGGGCCAGATTTGAACATATAAATTAGCCATAATTCCGAATCAACCACATCCCATGATATACTAGTATTCGTTTCCTTTTTCAGTCGAAACTGCCTATCGTAATCGACCCAACCGAGACCCGGGGACCTTTTTGCTCCAAGTCTGACAGTGCGCATGTATTTTAACAAAGCAGATGTACTAGTAGGGTGGGCGGTTACATAAATGGCAAAGAAAATTAAAAAGGCATCGGTCCATTGACTTATATTTGTAATTTTTGTGTTCTCTTTTTTTGCATCTATAACTATACTGCCTTCTCGTATGGCTAAGCGTTTATTGTCATCTTCTTCGTCAGTTTTATTTTTGAGAAGACATCCAATCTCTATGAATTCATCATTAATTATCTTTGATTTGATTCTGACCCAAATCACTATGGATACTTTCAATTTGCATATCATCATGGTTAGTTAGATCAGTAACAGATGTAAGATAACTACCTTCATTGTTGACATCATAAATAGGAATCGTCTTTGGTTGCGTCTCAAAATGGTTTATAACCCTAGTGATTATTTTCTCAGTCATCGTATTCAGCTGTTGATCATTAATTGTAGGCGTAGCAACATTATTCGCCGGGGGTGGTGACTGATCTTGAGGGGGCTCATTCGTCTTAGTTGGTTGACGCACCCGTCTAGTCCTCGTCCGAGGCGTCAAAGGTACTAGTCCTCCGTTGTCTCCTTGATGGCGGCATTTTACTAGAACTCATAAAATGCAAATGTCATGTAAATATTGTTACTTATGTTTCTAGATAAAAGTTCACTATATAAAATAGAATTCATACATTCGTTCCTTTACTTTGTCGACTTAACACTCACAAGTTCGTATATTCAAGTATGGGGGTCAATGTAACTTATTTCTTCCTGTTAAATCGTCATATATAACACTATTGCCAAAATTGTATCACTGATGTAAACGAAATTGTTTAAACTCACTAAAGTTCTGCTTAATAGATAAAACATTTTCTTTTTAAGAGAAACAATTCCTCAATTATAAACTTATGTAAAATCAATAGCAAGACATATAACGTTACTTGTGAATGCATCTTATTTTACAAATGATAATAAAAATTCCTAGGATTATAACTGTCTTACCTTGTGAAGAAATTCAGCAACTCAGGTAGTATGATATTAAAACCACGCCATTTATAGCTATCGATATTCAATCAGCACGGATTATTCAAATGAGTTATCGATACGGTAAAAGAGTGTTCGAAGTGTTTGCATATATGAGTGTTCGAATTAAGTTGTCCCTTCGTTTGGTACTGGACAACATATATACTTATTAATTGACCTTGCGTTGATAAATGGATTTAATAATTAGGTATTAAATCTTAATACATTTTCGTGTATTGCAGTAGACTGTTTTGTTTCGATTGCTAGTTTTTAGTCCCCTGCCTGCTTGCTAATTTCCACCCCGTCTGTCTGTCTGTCTGTCTGTCTATCTATCTGTCTGTAACAATTTAGTGTTCCGGAGTTATGGCTCTTGGACTTAGCAATTTTTATGAAATTTTCAGTTTTACGGACTTTTCTTCCCTGTTATTGCAGAAAACGAACTGATCTTTCATCGTAGTGTGTTCAAGTCTGGTTTTGATTGACCTATTTTACAAGAGTGATGGCCCTGAAGTTTTCAGTTTTCCGGACTTTTCCTCGCTGTTGTTCTAGATATTGAACTGAATTTTGCTATGTGTTATACAGATCCAGTTTAGAAATCCGGAATTGGACAGGGGGAGATTCGGTTGGACCCGGGCCGCTTTATCCCCCCGGGGGATGTTCTAAGCTGAAACTGTATATCCCCCTTACAGGGGAGGGGATGTTCTATACTGGGCCAGTTCATCCGGGGATGATCTGTGCGGTGGATGATCTATGCTACAACACCGTGTCCTGGTCTTACTTCGTAATACTGTTTATTCCGGGGTTCGCAATTGTTCCAATGGAAATTCCAATGATTAGCCTCGCACTCTTTACTTTGAGATTGAATAACTGATGGATACTTCTTTGATGTTTATTTCAATCATTATATGTTAAACATTTCATTCGAAAAATACTAGTAACAAACCCTGAATCAAAATGTTATTTTTCTAATATATCAAGGAGAGAATTATTGCCTATTTCAACATTTTACATATTTTGACGAATTAATTTCCAATATATCAGAATACTAGTATTATATTTTCCTGTATGAACGCCTCTTTTTTGTAAAAAGATATTATTTCTATATATTTTTTCAGGAACGTTGGAATAGGGTTTGCTTCAGCTATAGGCAGGATAGGCGGTATGATGTCACCTTACTCCATCTTACTGGTAAGGTATAGATTTCTTCCTTTGTGTTGATATTTTGATATCATGTTTCTGAACATTATGCAAAGTATTAGTTTTAAAGATTGAATTGTAAAAAGGAATATATTTAGGAATTCACCATTTTCAGATCTGTATTAATACACACTTACTCCATTTGTAGAGGATTATTTGTCTTCGTACGTTGTTGAAGTTTTTTTCTTTTCTGTTCTTAATCTTTGGTGCACTAAATAATCACGATAAAAACTATAGGTTTGTCTTTTTCTAACTTTCAATTCTGAATCATTAAAAGTGAGCACATGACTACTCGTGCTCACTTTTAATGATTCAGAATTGAAAGTTAGAAAAAGACAGGTTTGTATCTCTGCTAGTGGACTGTTAGTCCCGATGATATCGCTAGTTCTATTGTACTTCTGCACTGACTTGAAATATATTTGTAAATTTTCTGATACTAAATTTGATTAATTATTCTGAAACTAATTAACTAATTAGTACCTCCCCCATGACATAGCTCTTTCTTTAGCTGGCCCTTTGGCATACATTTCATGTCATGTTTAGAATTTCGCTCTGCATATATTTTTAAATATTCGGATTCCCTCTCTTTCGGACTAGAGTATTACTGACGATACATTATTTGTTTGAATACGCATATGGTGCACTAAACTATTACGATATAACATATGTTGCAGTGCGATAATAGTCTTAATGGATATATTTTCGTGCTTAGAATTTGCGAATTGATATACTTTTAAAAGTACTAATCCTTAACACTAAACTTTTTCTATTTTCTAGAATATCAGATTATATGTATCACAGAAAAGGATGTAAAATAATTATTCATCAATATTTTTTTCGGCAACAATTACTGTATCCATAAAATTCAACCCAGATTCAATACATTCATTTTTGTTTCAATAGATGCAGTACGCTACGTGGGCACCAGGAGTGTTGTTTGGAAGTTGCTGTCTCGTTGCCATGGTACTGATGTTCTTTCTGCCGGAAACAGGAGGCTACATCCTTCCTCAAACCATAGAGGAGATGGAGAAGTGGACAGAAGAACAATCACTATGTATTCCTTGTACAAGAAGCAGTGACACACCAAAGAAGACAAATACCGAACCCGATTGATGGGACACTAAAATTGATTTGCTTTATTGGAATTGTCTGATATTAAAGTCCATATGTTTTCATATGTTTTTGATGTTAATTTTTTTCATTTATCTATCTAAGTTATCAATTGTATAGAGATAAAATGATGAACATATATTCTAAAAAGTGTCAAAGTAAAAAATAGCTTTGAATTATGTTTGCAGATAACAATTAAAATCGATGATTATTTGTGTTTCAAATTATTCTTATGTTGACTTCAAAATGTAATTTGGTTTCATACATTTTTGAAACATTTTAGGTTACGCGTACTCTCTCTTCATTTGAGAGAGCAAGAACATACATATGCATGCCCGCTCACTCATCAATGCATAACATGTCATATTCTGGTCATACACAAATGACAAGGCTCGCATCGAATAGCACACTACTAAGATGAGAATATATATCCACATGTACATTTTGTAACATGAAAGGATGGAGGGATTTCAACAAGGCCCTGACTCCAGAAAAAAAGTTAAAGAGGAGAGAAAAGGGCTTTGAAGATGAAGTTTTAATTTTCTTTCTATGAATCTGGTGCCTGTGCCCGAAACGTGCATGTTTGATCCATGCTTCAAATTTATCTGTTCTTAAGGAGGGTTTGAACACCAAGATGGCGGCGGCATTATTTGTTTTCTCGCTTCCTATGAAAAGTACAGTCTAAACTCCCTTAAAACATTTGATACTCTGATTGATATACGCATTTGAGAATCCTGATGAAGTTTGAATAATTTCCGGCGTCATTTGAAGAAATTACAGCGATTTTCAAAATTTAGGACTTTGGGAGTTAAAAATCCATGAGCAAACCACGACGTCATTTCGACGTTATCGGGGAAAATAGCGTCACAAACCTTCGCATTCAAAATCCAATAAAACATTATTACTAAATGTATTGCATTGAAACTTTGCATGTATAAAATAGAAAATTAAATCTTCATCACAGTGTATTCGTTGACAAATTTATGTTACAGGAAAGCGGATGTCACTTCATTGAAAATGGACGATTTTGGAAGAAAAAATTGGAAAATGTAAAGCCTTGTAATCCTTTGGAAATTCAACCCATTTAATCATGAAATCATCTCTGGACATTCTTGATAATTTTGATAGTTTTTGACAAAGATTCATCCACAGGATTCCTAATAATTAACTAGCAACTACAGTAAATTGGCTCGAAAGTGCAATATTTTAGCGACAGTGTCATCTTTTATTCAAGTATCCTGCCTGTGTTTAAAACACAATTCATTTTATCTTTTCCATATGTAAGTGCAATATATTTATGGATATTTTGGAAGTTAACGAGAACTAGAATGACACTTTCAATATTATGACGTCATCAAGAAATTCACGAAAACGTCGATTAAATTAATACATATTTCAAAGTCTCGTAGAAAATTTTCCTGTGGATAGAATCAAATGTAAGTTTGTATAGTCAAGGACAGACAAGAAATATATAATTTCAGAATTTTTTTAGAAAAATTGAATTTGGCGTCAAAGTGTTCAATACCTCCTTAAATGATGCTATTGAATTTGAAGAAGTTTAATTAGTGCCTATTAAGCGGGTATTTCAATTCCGGGATTGAAAATTCGTCTTCGGTTTTCTCTCGGGCACCTGCTTCGACCTTGACCTTTACGTTGACGACGACGATATCAACATTATGGCGGACTTTCTCAGTCAGGCGGAAAGAAGTCGTTCTTTTCGATGTGATGGATCCAAACTGACGAAATGACAAGTGTTGTATCTGGAATTAGCAAATAAAATGTCAAGAGATCAGTAAAAGACATGACAAACAAAGGTTCAAGGGCCCGAAGTGCCCATAAACCAAAACTCCGCCTGTTGGATTTGACCTTTGATGAAAAAACTGTCAAAGAACATCTGAGGAATGGCAAAAGACCTCATGGAGGACTTAGGGGTAAAACTTCTTTATGATAATGATAATTATCATTAAAACTGATTTCTTGTCTGTCAAATTACTGTGAATCTGTATGGACAATTATGGTCATGAAATTGCAAATGATTATTCTGTTGGTTCCGCGATCTTTGGTACCAATACTGTTTCATACCAAGAATTTTCGTACGGGATCTTTCGTACCTGTTACTTGGATCTTTCGTACTGGTTGCAGAAAAAATGATATGTTTAGTGCTGTATTGTATGTTCAAATTCAAATTATTTATTGGCATATAACACATTTATACAAATGGCTATGGCCCAAGTAAAAACAAAAAACAGCCAAAGGAAAAAAAAAATACAATTGTACAATGAAAAAAAAAAAAAAAGAAAAAGCATATTAAACAAACAGTAATTAGACATACATTTTAGGTATTATAGTTTTGAAGTGATATGATGTAAACATGACTAAATTACAAATATTTTGGAATAGACAAACAAAAGTGGTATAACCTCAAGATCATGATTCAAAGGTTTCAGAAGTTTGTATACAAAGTAATGGAGGAATGAAATAAATAAATAAATAAATTTTTCAATACAATACGACAATACATTTTGCTTCAATACTCAATATTTTCAATACAATACGCATGTTTTCATTTTTCTCAAATTTATCATTATAATGAATCAATAAATGGAGTTTTTATGTTTAAATCAATGACAACTTTATAAAACAACAAAAATAAACAACAAATGTATCATATTGTTTTCCATTAATTCAGAAACAAAAAATTAGGAATAAAAAGATAACAATGGCAGCTATGGAAAGTGTTTCTTTGTCTACCAAATACTTATTTTGACATTTTTTTTACATAATTACATTTTGCTTCTTCAATCGGCATCGATTATGTGAAAGTGCTGCCAAACAGCTAACCTCACCATTACTTTTTTTTCAACTCAATGTAAGATAGAATGACAAATATGGATCATAAATGATCATATCCCAATACACAAAAACAAAATTGATCATTCAGAAAACCGAAGGCATACAAAATCTGGATAAAAGAGGAACCAAAGCAAACAAACAAAAACCTCCACCACATGAAAAGAAGTGAACTCCTAATTTTGTAATGTGACCATGGTGCTCATAAGCTTAATGAACTCATATGCCTAAATGTATACAAGTGATCGGAGAAGATTCAGAAGAAATATAAAAAATAAAATTAAACAAATAAACTTAAAAGTTTATATTTCTTAAATGTATTGAAAGTATCGATACTCGGCATTTGTGTATCGATACGTATTGAAAATATCAAAATATCGATACTCTTCAATATTTCAATATCAATATACAGCACTAGATATGTTAAGGAGCTGTTAAGATAAGGCGTAAAATCAGCCCTGAAAAGTGGAATTTTGAAAATTGAAATTTCAAGAACCTTTTTTGGTAAAATGTATACTTATACGGCATCCCATATCAGAATATGAAGTTATTTTTTATCTGTTTTGCATAATATTGCTAATTTTTAGGTCAAAACTTATCTTTTTCCCATAGAAATCAATAGAAAACGGAAAAGTTTTATTGAACATTGTTCCCCCCCCGGATATACAGAAAGCCACTTTTACTGGAGATGTGTATCCATGATACAAATTTTTTGGCAAAGTGGGGTTCTGTATCTCCGGGGGGAACACTACCCCAGATCGAGACGAAAAACTAAATATGGAAAGGGGATGCATTTTATAAGAATCGATCTTTTTTACCATTAAATATAGCACATTTGACTATTTTTCCTCTTTAATCAATCAAACATTGTGTACTCGATATGATTGAATGAAAGATACAAGAATTAGAAACGAAATAAGCAAGAGTGATGTTCATTTCTCTGTCAATGTGTATTTCGCGCTAAAAGGCTTACATTGTAGCCATTGAATGAAGAATAAGACCGTATTTTAAGTTCCGGATTTCATTATTTACCGATTAAAGGAGGTAGAACGTTCGAAATCTATTTCTGATACACAATGTAGACATATTTGATGTCTTTTTAGCTTATATTTATCCATTTTAGATAAAATATTCAAAAATGTATACGTTTTTTGTCGATATAATCGGATTTTCTATCCGAGCACCCCTACCTCTTTCGACCTTAATTTTACAACCTTAAGAGTTCCTTAACATAATGTAAAACATGTAAAAGGTCTGCAAATACATTATATTTCAATAATGATTCATGTTTTTCTGTGTACGATTCGCCATACGGAAGAAATAAGTCACGGGATTCAGGGCTAAATACGGCCCTTATCTTAACAGCTCCTTTCTGCTATAAAGAACTGTTACTGTTGTTACTGTTTATGGTAGTTCCCTCCTTTGACTAAGGAGCACCCATTTTAAAATAGTTTTAAAATGGTTTTAAAAGTTAGATAAGAGGTAGGGAGTTGTAATTCATTTTAAAAAGGGCCTTTGAAATTTTATTTAAGAAGTCTTAGACTGGCATAGCTGAGGGGGTTTAAAATAGCATATATGAAGGTTATAATATTATTTAACTGATTAACTTGCTCAGCTTCTAATAAATTTTGATAGTGAGATTGTTCGTACTTGTTAGATGGAATATATAAACATGATAAAGAAATATTTTAGAATTTTTAATATACAACATAAAACGATTGTTTTCATTACACATTTTACAAGCTTGGCTTTTTAGCGAACAGGCACCTAAAATTTTACCAATATTTTCAGTTAAAACATGCATATTTCAACTAACTAAAATGAATCGAATAGACAAACAAAAGTGGTATAACCTCAAGATCATGATTCAAAGGTTTCAGAAGTTTGTATACAAAGTAATGGAGGAATGAAATAAATAAATAAATAAATTTTTCAATACAATACGACAATACATTTTGCTTCAATACTCAATATTTTCAATACAATACGCATGTTTTCATTTTTCTCAAATTTATCATTATAATGAATCAATAAATGGAGTTTTTATGTTTAAATCAATGACAACTTTATAAAACAACAAAAATAAACAACAAATGTATCATATTGTTTTCCATTAATTCAGAAACAAAAAATTAGGAATAAAAAAATAACAATGGCAGCTATGGAAAGTGTTTCTTTGTCTACCAAATACTTATTTTGACATATTTTTTACATAATTACATTTTGCTTCTTCGGCATCGATTATGTGAAAGTGCTGCCAAACAGCTAACCTCACCATTACTTTTTTTTCAACTCAATGTAAGATAGAATGACAAATATGGATAATGATCATTCCCAATACACAAAAACAAAATTGATAATTCAGAAAATCGAAGGCATACAAAATCTGGATAAAAGAGGAACCAAAGCAAACAAAAAAAACCTCCACCACATGAAAAGAAGTGAACTCCTAATTTTGTAATGTGACCATGGTGCTCATAAGCTTTGAACTCATATGCCTAAATGTATACAAGTGATCGGAGAAGATTCAGAAGAAATATAAAAATAAAATTAAACAAAAACGACTTAAAAGTTTATATTTCTTAAATGTATTGAAAGTATCGATACTCAGCATTTGTGTATTGATACGTATTGAAAATATCAAAATATCGATACTCTTCAATATTTCAATATCAATATACAGCACTAGATATGTTTCTGCTATAAAGAACTGTTACTGTTGTTTGACTAAGGAGCATGCACCCATTTTAAAATAGTTTTAAAATGGTTTTAAAAGTTAGATAAGAGGTAGGGAGTTGTAATTCATTTTAAAAAGGGCCTTTGAAATTTTTATTTAAGAAGTCTTAGACTGGCATAGCTGAGGGGGTTTAAAATAGCATATACGAAGGTTATAATATTATTTAACTGATTAACTTGCTCAGCTTCTAATAAATTTTGATAGTGGGATTGTTCGTACTTGTTAGATGGAATAAACATGATAAAGAAATATTTTAGAATTTTTAATATACAACATAAAACAAGCTTGGCTTTTTAGCGAACAGGCACCTAAAATTTTACCAATATTTTCAGTTAAAACATGCATATTTCAACTAACTAAAATGAATCCGACCCTTTGAAATTTTAAGTATACAACCACCTATCATACATTGTGCACTTCAATAATGAAGATTCCAAACACAAATATTGTTATACGTATCAAAGTACTTATCTTTCGTTCCAGTACGAATGATCCCACCAATCGGTACAAAAGATCCCAATTTTCAGAAAGAAAAGTACGAAACTCAGTACGAAAAGACATCCGTACGAAAGATCCCGAAGCCATTCTGTTGATATCAAATGGTGCAAACTCAATAATAGATTAGCCCATTGATTAATTAGTCGGACAATTCATTATGAGTATGCACCCTTTGGTTGATATTATTTCTTTTTTTCCCACAAAACTTTCCTGTATAATTATGTAATAGGTACAAAATTAATTTGATAATGATATAAGGAAGGCAGGGGCACTGAATTTCAGTAATCATTTCTGTAGAACTGCCATACATATTGTCATCTGCATCGTGTGAGAGTCTGCCTCATTTTTGACAAAATTTCCAAAAACTCTCTCGATTTGTTAATTGATTTAACTGACCTGCGTGTAGTTACCAGAACTCGCATATCACATCCAGCTTAGCTATTGATTCAACTTTTCTCGATGCGTGTAAAGATATTTTCTGCAGAAGTAACTTGTTGTATTCATTGCTAACTAGATAATCATATAAACACAGGGATAGACATTGTTTGTGGAAGCATCATAATTGATTTACTGCATTAGTTATAAGACTTGTTACTTCATGCATTCATTTATCAAATGGGACTGGTTTATATACTTTTCCTGAATTGAAATTAGGAACTCTTTAATTCATGCACATCTGGAAAGAAATTATATCAAAACTCTGACATTCACAAAAACAAATCTGCATTGATGAACAATGCCAAGAAAAATTAAAACATTTCTTTGCAGTTATTAACACTGATAAGTATATGTGTAAATACTTGTAACTTAAGCTTAGATCAACAGAAATGAAAGAAATTTGCTTTTTTACCTCTGCCTTATTTTTTTTAACCTTAACAGGGAGTAAAGCTCACCCAATCAGTCCGTACTCATTCAACAAAAATGGAGAATATCAAAGACAGATGAAGGAAGATGTCAACAAGATGTTTTATGATGAGTTCCTAGATGGTAGAGCTTCACCTGCCTGGGCGTTCGATGTCAGTAAAGAAATTACACACAGCGGAGAGTCCCCTTTCTTTGTTCATGGGTTACTCAGCTCTAGTAGGGTAAATGATAACGCAACATGAATTTAGTTTAAACAATATTTATTTCCATGAATATCAAACAGAATGAATACACGTATAAACAATCATGAATATAATAAGGGTAGAGATCTAGCTGTTTTGAAATTTAGCTTATTACATGTACTCTTTGCCTTAACACAAAAACAATATCATAATTGCAATAGAGATCATTATTAAGAAAACATTTTATGTAAGACTAATGATTGAGATTTGTAGAATGCAACAATACAGCTTTCTTATTTGGATGACTTGTAGCATTGCCAATTGGTTCAATAGAATAAAGAAATGTAGATAACATAGATATATTGTAAAAAATTATTAATGAAAGAATTTTCCTTTAAAATATTTTTTAAAAAAGACTAAATTAAAAAAAAGAATTTAAATTAAACTCTTATTATAACAATTTAGGTTAATAGTGAGGGAAGTCTCATTCAGGCACAGAAGAGGTCGACAACACCTGTATCGGGCTTGCACCACCCTCCACATAAACGAGCTACGTCATACTACAGATCTAACACTCCTCACCAATACCTGACGGCTACAGACCCACAAACCCTCACAGAATCACAGCTTAAATACGGACGACCTACCAGAACCACGTAAACTCTCAATTCTGCTATATGATTGAAAAGAAAAATGCAATTTCATTTAAACTCTATTTATTTCACAATATGGGACGACCAATTTATACAATTTTAGGATCACAGAATGTCCGAGATTGCACCTTAGGTGGCTGAATATATATTATGATGACATAATCAATTGTTCAGTCAAAGCATTATTTGATTGGCCATTTACTATGATGTCATAATGAAAAATATGCTAACAGGAACGACAGTTGAACATTTGACGATTCCTCAGTGTGTTATCAGATTGATACATCCCCATGTATACTGCTTTATTTGAATTAACAAAAGGGGGATTACTTCATTTATCAAATTTGTATTAATCCTTCAAACTTAAATTCAAGTGACAGTTTAATCTGAATTTAATTTGTAGGCTCCTCAGAGCTAGACAAAGATGTGCTTCTGCCCCTGTCAATTCCTATGAGTACGCAGAGAAATGATTAAAAGTAAGATGGTTTTATCAGTCTTAAGTTTCATGGATTATTATAACTATGTATAGGCAAAAGTCGAATTGAACTCATTAACCCCTTGCTGTTTTATAAGAAAATGTGTTTCAAATTCTAATTCATATGTTTCGTATTGTTTCATGTTGTAATGCTTGCAAGGAAAAATAAGTAAAGTGAACGATCATATATTTTCAAATTTCTATGTATAACTTCTCTGACACCAAAATATCGCTAGGTTGGGATTTGAATACCGATCGAGTGGAACTGATACATAGTATAAGGGCTGTAAGATTATCACACAAGGTATAATGTTTATTTTGAAAGGGTATATACTCGAGGGCTCAAAGCTACATATTGTACTATATATATACACATTTCACTGCGTGAATAGTTCTCAATATATTCACCCTTTATCCCCTCCTCCTGGAGAGATTATAGCTACAGAGGGGTATTGTTTTACCTGTCTGTACTGAATATCATTTTGTAAGGATTTATTAGACTTTCACATTCAAATTGTTAAGGATTCTATTCTCAATGTTGGAATATCATTTTCAAAAGTGTTAATTTTGTTTCACCTCATCATTGACGTTTGACCTCGACGTGTTTCGCTTAATCATCTACTAGCACTGTTATGCATATGCAATTATAAGCCCAGGGTAAAGTTTTGTTGCTTTAACTTTTCTCTTGCTTGATTTTATGTTTGTCAAAATTTTCTATTTGGTGATGGTATCAGATTAAAAAGGATTTTTAAAGCACCGCTGTCTTTCATTCAAGAGCACAATATATTAGTTTTACAAATGTAAGCAAGAATGTTCCAGCTTTGCATGTCTCCACTTTTGAATGCAAATTCATAATCATAAAAAGAATCTATCGTCAAATCTGCCATTGCTTTTAAATGAAATTCTTGATTTTAAATGAAATTCTTAAATGTTACTTTTTTTAATTTCTCAAAAATGCTGCATTCATTTATATATACATTTAAATATAGAACGTAAACAAAATTTTGGTATTCTTAGTTATCAGACAATTTGGTAAAAATGAGAATTTATATACGTACAATTTACACCAAAATATGAAAAAAACTTGTTGTTGGAGAAAGTTTTACATAATAATGTCAAAATCATTTTTATGATTTCATAACAATTATGTTTATTTCTGTCCTTAAAAAATGTTCAGTCGCAACTAAACCTACAGTACATTATACATGTTTATGAGATTTGTGTAACATATTATTGTGACATTTGCTCTTTTTATCAAATTTTAATGTAATGGTAATTGTTTAATTAATGATTGCAACACAAAAAGAATAAAAAAAAAATATATTATCTCTTTTTTTTTTAGAGTCAGAGAGTCATGCCCCATCTACTACTATTAACAAAGAGTAAGTACATAATTCATCATTACTTCAATCTTTTTAATTCATCATTGACAGACTTTCTTTTTAGACAGCAGAATGATTTTGTAAAAAATTGTAAGTGCATGATAAATAGGGGGAAGAAGAATGGATGCTGGATAGAGGGATGGTTGGGACCACAGGCGCCAGATTCCTAGAAAAAAATTAAAACCACATCTTAAAACTCCCGTTTCTTTTCCTCTTTACTCTTTCCTTAAGGCACGACAGCTTCCATATTTAACACCATCCCCCCTCTTTACCCCCTCAATATCTTAAGTTTCAACAGGATTTCAGCATTAAGCTCTATGTCATTATTTTCTACAGATATTTTTCTTCACGATCATAACCTACTTGTCATTGATTGTACTTGCATTTAGCAGCAATTAATCCAAAAACATGAAATGGAGTCGAAACCTACACTTTACATTATTCTTAGCATGCGCAGTATGTTAGTTTGAGTTGTCCATCCTTGCCGCTAACGGTAAAGTTGTAGGTTTTGACTCGATTAAAACATGGGAGCTGTCATGCCTTGCAAAGGATAAAGAGAAGAGAAAGGGCGTTTTAGATGGTCATAGTTTCTCTCTAGGTATCTGGTGCCTGTGGGTTGGGAGTCTTGTCAAAATGAATATAAGATTTACCTTAAAACAATTGCGCGCAAAATATTTCTTTACCTATACTCCTGAAAAGATGGATTTTATAAGGAATCATAACCTATAAATACATATCTAAATATTATGTGGGATTCATAGCTAGAATTTTCCTAAATGGCCAGACAACTCTTGGACACTTGAGCATTTTTCATCTGTGAATATGGTTAGGGTACAAAGTTTCCTTGAATTTGACAGTTTGCCACAAATGAGGATACAGTTTTTAGTCCCGGGTACTTACAGTACTGTTCAGGTGTTGTGGAATAAGCCACACAAAACACCGAGGAAATTCAAACTGAAAACCTTTGGAATCCATATGTAATCATTCACACATCTGTTTTAACTGACTTGTGCAGGGAAAATAGCTTTTTGCATTTTAATTGGGTTCTAGGGCTAAGATTGTCTTCTACAACACCTGAACCAAATTAACTATACCCTGACTATTTGCCTTTATATACTGTACATTGGATAGACATAAACAGCAAGTCTTTTTGATAGCTTTATATTAATGAGGAGAATGGTAAGTGTGAACACAGCATGCATGTTATTACAACAACCCACTCTGCATGCGGTATGTTTATATTCCTATCGGTTACAGATTAATCCGTTTACAATTGTCAACATTTTCAATATGACGATTTTCAGTCTTCATGAAAATTTTTGAAACCTGACTAGCGCAAAGATAATTTCTACAAGTTTTTGTATTGTTTATATAGTGAAATTCCACTAGCCTGATAAAATTTCTACTAGCCACAGGCGTCGGATGAGCGAGTAAAGACTGTGATTTTTTAATCAAATTTAAAATTTCCATATTCCCGATAAACTATACACTATTTCTGTAAAATTTATTAGCTCTTTTCATGATAAAGGAAATTGAGCAAATTGTCTGAATGCATGAATAAAAAACTGTAATGGAGGAGAGATGATTACTCATGGGAAACTTTAGTGGAGTAGGTTATGTATTTCCTTTTACCATTTACATGTATTCAAAGAACTCCTGGTTTAGTGAGCATATAATCTCAAGGAACTCAATGTACTATGATTTTTTAATCCTTTAAAGGAGACTTCATATTTCTTTGTACCTGTGAGTCTATGTACTGTTGTTAGTCTACTCTAGTTTCATTCAAAGTCACATTTTTTCATGGTAGATAGTCCATTTTCCAGATAAAAGACATGACCGTTCCTAACCTTGATTTTATACACACAGACAACAGACATCACATCATTTGGCAATATTTTGCATTGTGACGTCACATCTGATCGCACCATCTCGAAGCATCTTGATGTGTTGTCATGCCTTTTATTTTGACGTCACAATGAAAATATTGCGAAATTTTGTGATGTCTGGTGTTTGACTGTCTCACGAGTTTACTGGAAAATCATTTATTAAATCATTAATATTGTTAAGACGGGTCTTCGGCATATAAATTCTAATATATGCAAACCATAAGGATTATTTTGATAACATACATGTATATTTCTATATATCTTGTTATCATCATATTGATTATAAAACCACATTCACAAACTGTTAGTGAGAATATATATTAGCAAACCCTTACCAAACAATGTCACATGCATGATGTACGTATTACATATACCATATATACCCCGGTATTGACCATTTATTGATACCATATACATGTATCATGTACGCATACCGTGTACAATGTAAAACTAAATGGTGTAAACATGTTCTGTAGTTTCAAATTTTGAGCCAAGAAGAATAACATTATTATTTTCATTTGTTGAAAATAAAGCAGACATGTCTTTATTTGGACAACTAACGTTTTACTAGTCTTTCCGCAAACTTTTTTCAGCCACTAGCACGAAGATAAATTTTACTAGTTATTTGCATAGTTTCTTAAAGAATTTCTAACTAGCCAAACAAAAAATTTGGTAGCCTCGGATGTCGGTCTAGTGAGTTTTGGGAAAGACTGTTTAAAAGTATGGAAGTGCTAGGTTTTTTTCTGGCAGGGAGTTAAAAAACTTTTTTCCAATAGGACATTTCTGGCTGTTTGTTACTTGTATAATCATACTCCCTTTAGTCAATTCTTTAAAGATTTTTTTCTCTTATTTTGATAACATTCTGTTGTCAGGTCTGATTTTTCAGAATTTCTCTTTTTACTAAATTACTCTTAAAATGATTTTAGCTGCCAAGGTATCCTTCATCCTGGAAAATGCCAAAAATTTGATTTTTTCATTAAACATTTTATAATTTTTTTAAAATCAAATGCTTGGAAAAAATGTTTGAATCATGCATGAAACTATTTAAATTTTGTATAGAAATGTTCAAAGTGATCTCTTAAACTTAGTAATATTGTATCATAAAATGACTTTGATTATGAAATCATTCATATCTTTTATGTTGTCATCATTCAAATTCTGTATGGTCACATGCATGTCTCAAATTTCATGTTGTTTTGTTCATTATTTTGAGGATGGGAATGGCAAACCAAATTTGTTACTTTTATTTTTATGTAGCCTGCAACACAAGAGCAACATATAGGGATCACTTTGTCTGGTAGCCTGGCAAAAACATATTTGGCTATGACTTACATAATATACACCAGAAATCTTTCAAACTTGTATTGATGGTAAGGCATGACGAGACTTGAACTTGAACTCAGTAACCAATATAGCTCAAGGTCACTTCCAAGGTCACACACAGGCGACATTCCTGTTCTTGAACAATGCTATTTTATCTTTATGTATCAGTAATTTCAATGGTATGATTACATCAATCTGTCACCACAAGAATTTAAATGAAAAAAATCATTTATTGATTTGAGTTTCATTAAGGGGATAACGTGTATATTTGAATGATTTGCAGGCATGAATTGTATTATTTTATTGTCGAAAATTTTACTGTGACACCTCAGCAGAGTAAAACGGGTATTTGCAACTTTAAAATCATACAGTGTATACATTGTACCTGCAAATCATTGTTATCCCTATTTTATAATTAATTCACCATTTTAAAATGCATAACTTCACTATGCAGCATTGCCAAGGATGTCATGTCGTCTTTGATGCTGCAAATTGAATAAAGTTAGCCAATGAAATTATGTGAGATTCGTGCAATTGTCTTTCTGAATCAAATAAGGTCACTATTTTGTTAAATGGCATCTTAGACGGCATGAATATTCTGTCTTGTGGAGGACAAAAGCTATTCTCTTTCCGTCACATCTTTCATGAGCAGGATATAGCCATAAACCATTGTATTTGCCAACTTTAGTATTTCCTGAAAATCATAGACATTGTTCTTGATCTGCTCTTGTATATATTGACATTTTCATTCTCTAACTCACAAATGGTCTTGGTATTACTGCTTTCATGCTTCAATACTTTGTAATTTGTATGAATGGAGTTGACTTGAATGTTTTCGATGACATTATTTTCCGTTTTGATTTTCAGAGTACTCCCAGCAGCAATGGACGGGGAGTCTGCTCATGCCTTCCTGACTGGGGCTCGGTACAATAGGTAGGGCAAAGATATAAAGGAAGTTTTAGAATAGAAATAAGAAATTCTTTATATGGAACACTTTGTTGAATTTGACCAAGAATTTAAATGATGATATCAAAGGACTGTACTTTATTCTGTGAACATGTCAATATGTAAACATGACTCTGTATTTACTAAAATGCAAAATTTTAGGTATTTTGTTTCAAATTTTCATACAGATGTTAATGTTATTTTTAAACTGTAGACTTCTTTGTAATTTAGGTATGTGAAAAGTTGGGTAGGGGTACCAGTGAAAATTAATACTAATATATTAATGAATTTGAATGACTTATACATGTACTTTCATGTAAGGAATTAATCTCTATATGATGTACATGTATGCTGATTTACAGGGCCCATTGCCTTGATGCCAAAAGTCTATCTGTATACGGAGTGTATATGCCAAGGACCAACCCCCATGGAATCTTCATGACAGGCCATGCCTCCCAAAGATCCAGGGAAAGGGGTCAGAATGTACCCAGTGTACCTCCTGGTATGTTTCAAAATTTATTACAACCTCATACTACACAGTTTGGTTTTCCTACTTTGACGCAGAAGTAGGTCGCTAAGTTTCAAATGTCAAAATTTACAAAGAAATCGTTACAAAAGGATTCTCTGTATGATAAAATGTTAAAGGATTGTTCCAGTCAAAGGTGTGTGAGTATTTACAGGCCTAAGTATCTCAGGAACAAAGTCTATCATAAACTAATAAAAGTATAATATTTAACAGCATTTAATAGCAGTTCTCTCTAAGGACCAAAATAATTTCAATAGCACGTGGAAACAGCATGTCTCCAATTTTGAAGATTTTTTGGTGTGGAAGGTGTATATAATTTACTGAGACAAAAATAAACTTTCTTTTTACAAATTATGTTTTCGTTGCCATGGAAACCATGTTTGAAATTTTACGCATCAGTAGAATACTTGCAACATGGCATTTTCACAAGGCTCTTTCCATGGTAACGGCTATTGTAGTCAACTGAAATTTCCTTAATTTTTCTCTTTATACCTTTAATAGTATAAATATTACACAAGAAGTATGTTTCTGCCCGCTATCCTCTCTGTCAATATGCTCAAAATGTAGACAAAAACCTGTTTTGAAGAGGCCCTTTTTAAGACCGAAAAGCTCTTAATTTTACATGATTTTGCTCAAATTTAAGAGCAAATAATCTGAATTGTCAGGCTAACTTGATTTCTACTGCCAATTATCTCTTAAGTTTAATCCTCGATCTTTAAGAAAATGTTAAAATTTTAGTGGGACCTCTTTACAATTTTATTCAAAAGGGTATAAAAAACGGTTACCATGGTGACATTCTGTTCAGTGCTATTACACATAGAGTAATTTACCGGTAAATTTTCAACTGTCCGTTATATATTTTATATAAAAGAGCATTATTGATTAGAAAATAATCTTAAAATTTTTCAAGGTCACAGGACCCAATGTCAAGGTCATCTTGAATGTAATTCACAAAATTTGGCAAAATTCTGTGATTTTTCAAAAATATGAGAGGCAGTTACTCAAAAATTATGTGGTATTGAGTAAAACAAACACATACATAGTGATTTTGGATATATCCCCTATTTATTGACCAAAGTTGCAGAAATCTCAAGATCAATGACATCCTTGATTTTTAGCTTGTATTTCAAACATACATATAAAAAAATGTGAGATTATCATGATTTTTGTCTAGGGCTTATTTTTTTAGGAGAAATGTTCTGAACAAAAAATTGTAATGTTTTTCCACCTATCGGTCCTAATTTTAGAAAGAAGTATTTTTGATACAAATATATGACAGTCAGGCCTAAATTTAGTAACAACAAATTACAACAAAATGCAAATTTTACTGAAATTGGAACCCATAATTTGAATTGACCTTGAACTTAAGAGTCAATGACCTTGACAAATTTTGGAAGTACCCAAATAAAGAATAATATCTTCTGTTGTCCCCACATAAGTTTAAACAATATAAGTTATTTAAAGCATGCTAAAAATCAATTTGAAAAGATATAGTCATCATGTGTCAAATGAAAAGTTGCCATGGCAACCATTTTTGACCTCAAAATGTAGGAAAATAAAACAAGGTCCCACTTATTTTTTTCAGTGATTATATTGGTCACATGAAATCTATTTTTTTCTGACAACAGCGATGGTGTTATCAGCCTGACATTTTGTGTTATTTTTACTATAAAATGGTAAAAATTGGACAAAAATAGGCCTTGATTTTGACCTTATATGACCAGTATATAATGTATAGGGGATGCAAATTATGTATCCATAATTTGCATCCCCTATATATATGACCAGTATATAATGTATAGGGGATGCAAATTATGTATCCATAATTTGCATATATTTAATTATCTTTTATTTGTCAACAATTCTTTTAAATTCATATTCTAAATATAATTCAGGATGTTAATAAGAAGAAAGTCTAAATTCAGTTTACAATTATTAAGTCAATATTATGGAAATTCTGTAATATGTTTTAATTATTTACTTCCTATTCATACATCTTTTAGAATAATGTAACTTGAGGGCAAATTATACTCAGATTTGGATAAATGTTAATACTCCTAGTGATCAAACATGTTAACTGCTCTGCCACAGGTAAGCTGCCAGGTGACAGACAATTACCTCATGCCAGAACAAGTTTTACTCAGATCAATCAAATTAACTACATTTGACATGTTTGGACTTTAGGGTCAATCAAACATGTTGACATAATTACATAGAAATCTAGATTAATGAAATGGATAAAAAGGAAGTCTTAACTTGGTACTTCACCTTAAGACACTAAGTTTAACAGTCAGTCTAGAATTATACATCTAGGAGTACTGATGGATTTTATATAGCATACCGCATTAGAAATGACCATGATGTCTTAGTATTTGTTACTTCAGTTACATTGTGTATATAGTTTGTAAATAGTGAATAAACTTAGAAACTGTACAAGCTGTATTTGTATATGTACCTAGACATTCCTAGGTTAACAAGTGATCTGGGGATATCGGAGGTATTAATATGTAAAAGGACTTAGTGTGGAGACAATGACCTTGATAGTCCCACACACCCCGACCCTGCACGGACCCCGGTCACACTTATATTATGGCAATTTTTGACTGATTTTGATTTGATAGGATCCGGCTAATTGAACGAAATGTCAAAAAAATTGTTATTTTTTCTAAATATAGATGTTTTAAAGGTTATAAGTTGTTAATACCAATTAACTCTGACAATGGTTTCCATGGCAACATAATAACCAAAGATGACTTTTTAGTGCTATGAATAGACAGACCTCGTTTCCATGGCAACCAGAATATTTATTTTCAAAAAATTGTTATTTTTGTATTCAGGGCATTATACATACCATTTATAGAGAAAATCATGAAAATCCATGATAAGCTGTTTCCAAAATATTTTGGTCCTTACAGAGAACTGATATTAAGAGAGAATTGTCTCCAAGTCTTTTAAAGATCTTTCAAAATGTAGGTTTTGATTGAATTTAATTGAAAAAAAAGGAACTACAAGGAATCATTTTCTTTTTGCAACACTTACACACTGTAACCACATAAATCAGTGTTTAAATAGATTATAAACAAATTCTTCTGCATAAACAGTTCTCATTTGAAGCAATGTGAACTCCCCTTTGCTTTAGCGCTACACACAATCATATCAATCGTATCATCTTTTCTTATTTCAGATTCTCCGCGCTCTGATGTTGATGACTCATCACAGCCAGAGCGACGACCCTCGACAGCTCCCGGTAAAAGGTTACTATCGTCTTCTGTTAACAGTCGTCCACGCACTGCATGGGGAGAGCACTCCACTTCCGTGACTGTATTGCACAACGATAACCAAAGTGAGAACGTTAAACGCATTAAATCCAGGCGTAAAAAAAGTTCGTAGCTAGCGGTGACGGTAGATTTGGTGAAGGTGTGGGTGTGGGTAGATCATGTAGCTGTTTGATGTGGGTCTTCATGTAGAATCAGATTAAATCTATTCACCCGCCATTAGAATTGTTTTCTAAGTAAAATATGTGCCTAAAATTTTGTGAATGTCACTGAGTAGATGTGATTTTATAAAAAAAATTTTAAGAATATGCAAATATTTAATAGTAGTTTAGTGCAAAATTTTCAGCTTTTCATTTATCATAGAGTCTTAGTAATGATAAGCTACCTAAAAAAAGTGAATGGTATAATTGAGTAAAAAAAAACAAGAAAAATTATTTTGTCTTTTATTTAGGAAATCCATGTAATTCATACAATTTCAAATCAACTTTGAAATTATTAAATGTTAACATTATTCTTAATGAATCTCAAATACTGTTTTTTATGACAATTAAAGTGTAAAGAATTTGTTACAAGTTTATTAATCTAAATCACAAAATAATTTGATGTTACTGCTATCACTTATTGTCACATCTTTATTTATGAATGTTTTTAAGTTGACTTTACACTTTTTGGACACATGGTTTTTAAACCCTGCTGTTGCCACTATTTATGGATACACCAAATAATCACCTTTCACAAAAAATTGATTATCAATATAAATTTCATGGATTTTCCTGTTGTTGCATCACTTAAAACAAAAAACACTTATCCTTTTGCTTAACAGAAAATTAGAAAGATATCAAATTTGGCAGCGGAATTAATCTGAGGTCTTCTGATAAGTGACTGAATATCGAATTTGCCTATATCATGCCTATGTCTTGCCAGAGACTTTGTGAAATATATTGGTTTAAATGCCTTTTGTGATAACTATTTACTATATCATCTAGGTTTGACCAATTTAGCTTGGCAGATTGGAATTATATCATCTGAGACTTTGAGAGAACTTCAAAGTCACCATGTTCATATTTTACTTTAAAAGGTAGGTTGGGTGGGTGGGGTAAATTCTTATGAAAAAGAGAGGACTGGCTAAATGTCAAAACCAATTAGATATTGCACTCCCTTAGTTATGTAATTGTTTCTAATTACAATCCAGCTTTTACAAGATTTTAATAATTAAAAAAAGTTTTCAGTATTTTATTCTGTTTGAAAGGAAATTTAAACCTGAAAAGATATTTTAAATTCTTGGTATCACTTTTAATAGAATTAATGTTAAAGTAGTAGATAGAATCAATTTACATTACATTTATCTTTCCCATAAATGTGAACATGAGAAAAAAGTGCTATAAGAGTAAATGTAGAGCAGGATAAATATTATCTGACTCACTTTCTTTGAATAATGGATTTAAATGAACTGTGTCAATATATTTGTAGAATTTTACTGATCCGATATGTTACAAATGGTTAGTAATTAAAATTCCACCATAATTAGTGTCCAACCATATAATAAAATGTATTATATATATTATGGTATGATATAATACACATGTAATATGAAATTCCACCAAATTAAATGTCCAACCATATAATAAAATTTATTCTATGTATCATGTTATAATATAACATACATATGACAATATATGACAATATATGGGCCCATGAAGACTCATATGCAGTGACAATGTAACTTTGATTTATATTTGTACTAACTCGTCTATAATGTCACTAACTATGAACATTTTAGATGTGATATGATGAAAGCAGTTTAATACTCCTCTATAATTATAAATTGAAAAGTTAAATGTATCACATACTCTGATTGGTTTGAATATACATGTAATATATAAATATCAAATATATCACATACACTGATTGGTTAAATGGACTTTTATACTAAAAGTTTCCTTTTGAACTCTACAATATGTCTTGTTACAAATGTCTGCTTTTATCATTTTGTGATAGTTCTTTGAATAATTTACAGTCAAACCTGTCTGATGTGACTTTGCAAGGGCTGACAGAAAAAAGGTCGTATAAGACAGGTGGTCACTGAATACAGGTTCAAGCTGATATGACTTTAACCAACACAATTTTCGTAGTATAAGAGCAATACCATAAAATGAATCACTGCATATATCAATTCATGTATTTATTGATGAATCATATTGAACATATATAATCACATAAGATTTTATCTATCACAGAAGATTTAATTATTGAAGACATTGATGAAGAGATTTAATGTAAAATATTATGTAGTTTGGGTCCTCTTCAACACTTAAAGTCGTAATATACAGGTCCGAAATTGGGTACGGGACAGAAAAATCACAGTCGTTGTCGCGTTAGACAGGTTGTCGCTATAAACAGGTTTATTTGATAGGAAAATTGCTCGGGAGGAATACAAAAGGTCACATAAAGCAGGAAGTCGCTAAAAAGAGGGTCACTTTAAGACAGGTTTGACTGTATTAGTATTGAAATGATTTTTAATTTGAACATTACATATTGTGATTCCTTATTTGTTTTTATACTTTAATATGAATAATAACTATTTATCAAACTTTTGACCATGGTATACATAAATTCATATTTACATTTAACATACCTGTATAAGCTACCTTGCTAACATATAATTCCTCAATTGCTTTGAATTTGTTGCTTTAATTTTAAATATTTCTTATATGACAAAGTAAGTAAAACAAATATTAAAGATAAACATTGAGTTTCATTTTCCTTGATCTTTTTCGTCACTTTCACAAAAATAAAAGTACCATGCAGTATACTTGTATATTACGTTTCTTTACCAATGTTTCTGTCAGTGATATCCTTTTCCTGATCCATATTATCTTATAATATCAATAACATTTTTTTTTTCAACTCTGAGTATGTAAAATACCATAAACTGCTCTCAGCGTTTTCCCATTTAAATGTAATTTGTCTTTTTTCACTTTCAGAAGTTACCGTTACATTCAAAAGCTCAAAACCAAAAGGATTTGAGTCAGTGCTGCCCTCTGTAACAGGAAAGACAGCACCAAAGATGTATTATCGTAAACCTCGGGATCTGGGAGAGGACAGCTTCCATCAACCGCCTCCAACCCCAGCAAGTGTATTCTCCATCAAAGACGGCAGTGAGCGTGGACCAGAGGATGGGGAAAAGAATTTGGAGAGGATTAAAGAGGTATTATCGGAATCAAGCTCTCGTGGAGAGAAACATGAGAAAGACGCAGCAGACTTAACCTCTTCAGAGAAAAAAGATTTACATTTAGATATCGGAAAATCAGATGATAACACTCAATCTCCAAACATTGAAAAATCTGTTGAGATGGAAGTCTCGGATGAAAGTGGAATGGGGACGAAACAAACGGAAGAAAAACCTGTTGACTCTATTGAGGTAGATAAAATACCGAGTGAATCTGAGGGTAAAACGGAACCTGAAAATATAGCTACTGACAGATCTTCCAATCAAAAAACAGAACTTGATGTGCAGCATGTTAAAACAGTACCATCTGACTCAAAACCCGAGAAATTTACAGGGAAAATTACTGGTGAATCTCTGTTTAAAGCAAATAGTGCTACACCAAGGTTGAACACTCCAAGGGAGAAAACTCAAAGCAGTGATGGGGATAGTAAATTACAAACAAATGTACAAGGGTCTTCCCCTCGTAAAGATGTTTCGGGCCCCGAATTTTTCATTACCAAAGAAAACAGTGAGAAGGAAAATGAGAAACCTAATCAAGAAAATAATTTGGTAGAGGGCGTTACAAGCATTCAGGTCACAATTGTTGACAAATCTGGTGAAAAAGTTAGCTAGGGCTATACTAAAATAAAAACAATGTGTGTTTTAAGAATTTCCAGTTTCATTGATATCTTACATCAATGAGATATCTTGTTAGTGTCAAAGTACATGATGATTTAGAATACTCTTGCTTGGATTACTATCATCTTTGATTTACTATCATCTTTGATTACTATCATCTTTGATTTACTATCATCTTGGATTACTATCATCTTTGACTATCATCTTGGATAGTGTCATCTTTGATTTACTATCATCTGGGATAACTATCATCTTTGATTTACTATCATCTTGGATTGCTATCATAATTTAGTTCATATGAAGCTTTAAAATGTATCATAGTCAATGAGAATTCTATAGGAATTGTGATGACATGCAGGGTTTATAGTACAGTAGTGCCATTAGACTAATTATTAATATTAGATAGTTTAAATTAATAGCTTACAAAGCATTTAGGTGTAAAAATCAGTTTAAAACTTGTTGTTATGTTTTGCAGGATTTCAAATGGAAGTTAGATGCAAGATAATGCAGCTACATACATTTTCACTAGAGACATTAATTCCTATGAGGGTATACTAGAGTCTTTATTGCCCAATCTTAACAATACTATGTAGCAAAGTGTTGTTATATATAAGTAGTGGTTTCATGTTATTCAAAATTTAATTTTGAAGTTGCCTAATGGTCACTGAGTGACAAAAGGCAAATGCAAAAACTATGCAGAAATTAAATAAATGTACTAAGCTTGTCATACAAGAATCATATGACTAGATATATAATATACATTCCTCTCTTATCATTTAATTGTTATTAGATATGGGTCTCGCCTTCTTAATGACTGTTACAGTACTAAGACTGTGTACTTACGGAAAGACGTACATGCAGACATCATCCAGTTTCTCGGAAACACTCGGTGCATTGCATGATTGTCTTATCACGAGTATTACACAAATTATGCTCAACTTATTAGAAAAAAAATGTAAGTTAAGTCTCAATATACTTTCTTTGAAGACATTTTGTAAATTGAGCAGTCACTTATGAGGATAGGTTAAACTGCTTACTAAACTTTTTTGTTAGGGACTCTGTATGTTGACATGGGACAGTGATTGAGAATTTGACCTTCAGCGTAAAATTGTCAAACAAGAAAAATATTCCATCTTATGATGTTGCATTATACATACCATTTAATACTTATCATATTTTCTATTCTTCTTTTTCTGAAGAATTTAAGAACTGGGGGTATAATATTTTTTTCTATTTACCTTAAATTAGTTTTTGTCTGAAAAAATTCATTATAGAAATCATACATGTACATAAAGATCAACATCCTTTTTATAGTTGATCAAAGTCTCGAGTTGTAATGACTTATTATTACAAACAGATTTGCAAAAAGAATTAAATACTCTTTTTTATCGCAGTCTCATAATTACTAGTTATAGGTCATGCAGCTCATTCTAACACTGCATTCTGGTTTATAGTTAAAGGGTACAGTAAACATCTTGTATCACCAGGATTTTTCTATATGCTATTTGTATGTCTTGAACTTTTTTTAAAAGGATTAGTGTAGAATGAGGCAAATTATATCTAAAGTAGGGTTTTTTTTTGACGAATTATAAAAAGGGGGGGGGTCTTAGACCTTCTGTATACTTTTTTGCAATTTGCTTTATTCCAAAAATCATGTTTGTTCTATTTTGTGATTTAGCTTTGATATAATTATTGTAGAGCAAGTGACCATATTTCGCCGCATTTTTCGTACATTTCTTAGAAAATTTCAATACTTGGAGGCCAAATTGATAATTGCTTTTGCTATAATTTAATTTAACTCTATTCTTGATTGAAATGTTTCAAAATTTATTTATTTTATTCATTTAATCGTTTCCTTATTAAACGTCAAAATATTTCGTTTCCATGTTTTCGGGGGTGACCATATTTCGCCGTTTTTGTTGATAAGTATCCTAATTGCACACAAAACGGAAAAAATGTGATTTTCTTTTCATGAAATCTTTCATCACCACTACTTTTAAGAAAAGGTGCGAACTATAATGTTTTCTTTTTTTGGTTTTTGTCAAAATTTTGGATGTTTACGTCTAAAATTTGGTGTTTTCAGTAAATTTTCCACATTTTGTGGTATTTTTTGCAGAAATATAGTGCAGGAGATTTCATAATTTATCAAAACATGACGGCTACGGTAATATTTGTTAGGATATAGAAAAATAAGCTTGACAAACAATTCCAATCACCAACGAGAAGCAATTAACAATGAAACGGCGAAATATGGTCACCGGCGAAATATGGTTCCTTGCTCTACATTGATTCATTGAGAACATGTTTTCAACTTTCTATTGCTGTTTTTGAATAAAGTATAACGACAACTTCCTTGAGAAATTCGAAATAAGTAGAAATAAAATTCCTATTATCTCAATCTGCAGTGAGTCGCCATTCTTTCCATAGTATTTTTTTAATGAAAAAAAAATCTTTTCTTATACGTGTAACTGCATCCAAACTCCCACTGAAAATGAAAAAAAAAACTGCTTATGAAATAGAGAGGGTTGCTATACGTAAATTATATACGTCAAAGTAAAAGCGCTAAAAAAATCAAAACCTAGAAAATTTCCAGTGGAGATTTCTTAAACACTTAGCCGTGTGAAATAAATACTATAATTGGTTCGATAAGTGGGACTACTTCCAGGATCAAAAAGTTTTAGCATAGGAGTGTAGTGATTGAATGAAATAATTTTTTTTTTTTTTTTTTTTTTTTTTTTTATTGCACTATAGATTTCGTCACAATTCGTAAATCATTGTATGTTCATAGTACATTTTTTTTCATATAGAAAGAAAGAAGGAATAGATGCAGTCATAGAATATGTGTGTCTGTAGTGTGTATTGATGTACAGGTTACAAATGTGTGTTTAAGTATGTGGGTAGTATATTATCATGATATATATTTAGCTTCATTTACAAACAAAACAAACAATCGCTTTTTGTACGCTTATCTGCATGATTAAGATTTTGCTTTTCAATCGAATGAGATGAGAAATAATGTTACCTGAATTTCTAGGGCTGGTTTCCACTTTTCAAAAGAAAGTCGAAAAGATTCATATATATTTGTCTTCTATAAGATATTACATACAATTTAAACTGATATTTCATTGTAGCTATAAATCTTTCAAGTGACAATTCTTGTTTATTATACTTGCACTTATAAATAAAAAACTTTAAATTCAGCACAATAATGTTTTTTATTACATCGCTTTTGGTATATGGTCCTAGAAGAAAGTACATCATGTTATATTCAAAGCAAATATTATGTTGATTGAAATATAATGTAACACTATTCAAAAATTTTTGCACAAATTTGCAAGACCATAATAAATGAATGATAGTTTCTTCTTCCACATGGCAAAAAGAGCAAAGTGGTGAATCAGATAATCTCATTTTAAATGCAGATTTATTTGTTGTAAGGATATAATGCATAACTCTATATTGAAACCATTGAAGCTTCGTATCATGAAAGTTTTTTATTGATCTATATATTAAGGAGAAAGATGCCTCATTTAACTCATTAAAATGTATTTTCCACTTATCTTTTGATTTTACTTTCACATCTTTGATTTTCAGAATATTATACATGTTCTTCGAACCTTTCTTGTTTTTAATTATGCTATTTATTGAATGTGGAACCCAAGGTCCGTATAATTTTGTTAAGCAATATTTTTCTCCTTTGCTTTGAACATATGTTTTGATACTTCTAACTAAGCCATTGTATACAAGAAAATTTGTCTGAATATCAAAATGAGTTTTAAATTCATCAAAAGAATAAAATTCAGAGTTATCATTCAATAAATCATTTATGTACAGAATATTTTGTGCTAACCATTCTTTGAAAAAAATATGTTTGTTTCCAATTTTCAAGTTTTCATTTCGCCACAAGGGCTCAACAGCCAGATTTTTGCAATTCTGAATATCTTTTATTTGTAATTTTTTCCATGCAAGTAAAACATCTTTCCAAAATTCATTTTTCAATATTCCTATTGTATTATCCAGATATCCTATACCACAGTTAAGTAAGAATTTAATATTGATCTGTTGTAAAATTAGATTTTGCCATATTCCTTCCGTATTTAAAATGCGTCTTATCCACGTAAGCTTGAGTGCATCTATATAGTTCTCTAAATCAATCATACCTAAACCTCCATGTGAAAAGTCAAGATTTACTAAGTTTCTGTTTACTTTATCTTGTTTGTTATTCCAAAGAAATCTGTATACTGATGATTTCAATTCTTTCAAGATAGACTGACTTGGGTTCGGTAGTGATAGAAACAAATGATTGAACTGTGATATAAGAAGCGATTTTATGACAGATATGCGGCCAATAGGAGTAAGAATTCTCTTCTGCCAATTTTTCATAATTCCCTTTATTCTATGAATCTTATCTCGGTAATTAAGTTCACAAATTTGTGACAAATCTACATCAAAGTTAATACCCAAAACTGTAAACCTATGTTTTCCCCATTGTAAACCCCAGTGTCTGCAAAGTTTCTCATAACTATATTTTTTACTTCCTATCCAGATGACTTGAGTTTTATTAAAATTTATCTTCAAACCAGAAATATATTCAAACCATTTTAAAGTATTCAAAGCGTGGGTAAGAGATTCTTCTGATCCATCAATCAAGAGAGAAGTATCATCGGCAAATTGTGATATTTTATATTCAAATCTATCTACTGATATTCCATTAATGTTTGGATTATTTTTTACCTTCAAAGTCAATATTTCTGTGCAGAGAATAAATAAATAAGGTGAAATTGGGTCCCCTTGTCTACAGCCCCTCTGAGGAAAGAATGAATCCGAAAGATGACCGCCCATAATGACCCTAGAGTTAATACTGTTATAAAGAGTAGAAATCCATTTTTTAAACGATACTCCAAAACCAAAAAAATCTAATACTTTATCAATAAATTTCCAAGAAATAGAATCGAATGCTTTTTCGAAGTCAATAAATAGAAGGAGTCCAGGTATGTTTTTCTCTTCTGTAATTTGCAAAATATCATAAATGAGTCGAGTGTTTTCACCAATGTAACGGCCTGAAATAAAACCTGTCTGCTCTTTACTAATTACTTTATCAAGAATAGGCTTAAGTCGATTTGCAATAGTACTTGATCCTAATTTGTAGATAGTATTTAACAGAGTAATGGGTCTCCAGTTTTTTTATATGTTCTTTAGATTTATTTTCTTTAGGTATACAAGTTATTAAACCTTCTCTTTGTGTATTTGACAATTTTCCTTCCTTGTATCCATAATTTAAAGCTCTAACAATAAAATGACCAATTTGATTCCAAAATACTTTTAGAAATTCTGTTGTAAATCCATCGGATCCTGGGCTTTTGTTGCTCTTCATTTTTCTCAAAGAATTCAAAATTTCGTTGTAAGTTAATTCACCCTCAAGTTTTTCTGACTCTTGATTTGATAACTTATTTACATCAATATTTAGAAAACATTCTTCTAAATTAATGTCTTCAAGGTCACTTCTCTCTGTGTATAAGTCATCATAGAAATATTTTATTTCATTTAATATTTCATTTTGATCTACAATAATGTCTCCCCTTTTATTCTCTACTCTAGAAATAATCTTATTTGTAAAGTTCCTTGATTCTAATCCTAGAAAATATTTTGTTGGCCTTTCACCCTCACTTAACCATCTAGCTCTTGATCTTATCATGTTACCTTCTAATCTTCTGTTCCTGATATTTTCTAATTCTTGTTTCTTATTTTCAATATCTAGATGATTTCTTTCAAAGCTGTTTCTTTCTAATATCTTTATTTCCTCCTTTAGAGTATTTTCTCTTCTCTCTGTAGTCTTTTTCTTAAATGAAGCATAGGAAATAGATTTACCCCTTAATTCCATCATCAAAACTTCAAGAAAAAGTTGGTCATTTATAGTAAATTTAATAGTGTCCTTAGGAATATCAGCTATGTTTTCGAAATTGTAAACGGGGACAGCATATTGTTGAATAACTTCATTTGTTCTGGTATTAATTTCCTTCACATAATCAATATCATAAAGTAGCGAATTATTAATTTTCCATAACCCTTTACCTCGGATAAAGTCATTGAATTTAAGAACAAGTTTTATAGGGGAATGATCAGACCTGTAACTCGTATCTATATCACACATATTTATACTGCTTACTAAGTTGTCTGAAATAAGGAAAAAGTCCAGACGGGCTTGTTTTATTGGTGTTTTCTTTCGCCATGAATATCTTTTATCATACGCATGTAATTCTCGAAATGGATCAATGAACCCTAAATTTTCTGTCAAATGTAAGATAACTTGCCTGGCTTTAGGATTATTAACATTTACATAATTAAAACAGTCTAGTTCAGGGTTTTGAATAAGATTGAAATCTCCACATAAAATAATATGTTCATTACCAAAATCGTATATTTCGTCTATAATTTTCTCATAGAATTCAGGTGAGTCTGTATTTGGCCCATACAGATTACATAAAGTGATTTTTTTATCCGCAATCTGTAATTCAAGTATGAGATAGTTTCCAGAAATATCCGCCTTTTCTCTAAGCAATTTGTATTCAAAATTATTGTTGAAAAATACAGCAACCCCCCGGGCATTAGAAGTGTAAGAACTAAACGAACAATTGAAACCCCATTCTGATCTTATAATACTTTCAGATTCCTTCGTGAAGTGGGTATCCTGCAAACAAAACAAATTGGCGTTTAACGACTTGAGATAATGAAAAACATCGCGTCTTTTATTTGGATTTCCTAGCCCTTGGCAATTTACTGATATGATTTCAACCATAATCGGATTTAGAGTTTCTAGGTAATCTGTGCAAAAATGCGTACATGTACATTTTTATAGAATCGGTGTGTTTGAAATTCTGTTTGTGCGTATGTTGCAAATGTAAGGTTAGTAAGTAAAGAAAGAAGAGATATAGGTTAGTGAGACAACAAATTTCATATAATGTCATTTGGTAAACAAAAAGTCCTTAACGGTTACAAAAAAGGGAAAAAACAGTTACCGAGTCAAAATGACACCTGTTCACCCTGATCCGTCGTAGCCATAAGTCCACATCAAAAGTCAGAAAGTGTGTAGTTGGGAAAGTTTAATCAGTAATGTTTACTTACAAATTCACAAACATTCTTAATATGTGCATCACTTGTTAGAAAAAAAATTTCTTGCTCCAAAATTGCAAGAAAAAAATAATTTTGCCCGGTCCGGGGCGAAAAAAAATCTTGCTCGGACAAAAAACCCAAGCCCCCCGCCCTTGAATATCTAATGGACCGTGTCTTACTTGAATTTATATTGTATAAATCTTTTATCACTCTGTTAAAAATGAATACAAAAATAAAGTATTATATTTAGAGTTTTGAGTAAAAAATTCTACTTATATGCACATCACTTGTTAGATAAATAGTTATTGCTCCATGTTTGCAAGAAAAAATAATTTTGCCCCGGTCCGAGGGGAAAAATAATCTTGCTCCGACAAAAATGGACCATACCTTAGGTATCACTTATTATTGTTTAAAATTAAAAGGCTGAAATAAGTAAATCAAATTTCAGACTGTTTCGAGTATGGAATGTCCAGAGAATGCTTCAGGGTGGCGTCAAAGGGAAGATGCCATACGTTGTCCTGGTGATACTTTTTACCACTGTCTGCGTGATGAGGTTGGCACAGCAAGGGAAAGCTGTCTAGAAAAGACGTGGGTTCAGCCAGGTAGCAACACATAATTATATCGTTTACAAATATAAATACTGCTGTGCTTATGTTTATAGAACGCAAGATAATTAACATTAATATATTAAATGATGGGGTGGGGGTTACTGCCTATGCAGAAAGGTATAGAAAGACGTGCGACTGGAATGGAATGTAATTTTAAGGCCATCCAATTTATGAATGGGTATTATTTTGTTTTCAAATATATATTAGTTGGTATCTATTCAACCGAAAAATCGCAATATGCGTCAAACATATTTGTACCAGAAATTTCAGCTAACAATGTTTCTTATAGAAATATCATGATGAATATTTCGGTTTTACCCGGTATGGGCCTTAACCAAAATATTAATCATGATAACTAACCGAAATATTAATCATGATAGAAACTTGTGGCAATAAAAGGGGAATTTATTTCTGGTGTCATCTTAAAAGATACCTATTAAGCCGGGCTTCCACTGTCGCGAATGTAGAGGAGAATGAGCTACGATCAGAGGCGAATGAACAATCGTGTCACATTCTTGTCAGTTCTCATGAAGTATTTCTTGGCGCGATAAGCACACGATAGCGCCGCGAATGCACAAAGAAAATGCTACGCGTCCTCTACGATAGTGAGGCGAGTGTGATAAGAATAGAAAAGAATGCGACACGATTGTGCCACGATAAAAAGACACCGAGGCAAATGAGAGACAAATGCAGGACTTTAACCCGATAGCGCTGCTATGCAGGAGACTGAGACACGACTTAAACCCGATAGCGTTGCGATCATGACAAGAATGTGACATGAGCAAAATCAAAATCATTTGACATATCCAGGAGCATCAATACCCTTTGTTGACTTTGACATCTTTCCAGGTTGTTTTCTCTTGAAAGGCATTGTCAACGTTTTCAAAATATTGATCCGCACACTTTTACATAAACTCTGTGTATGTAGTGCCGCGAATAGAGGAGAATGCAGGAGAACAAGACACGATATTAAGAGGAGAATGCGCTACGATTAAACAAAATCACCTAATCGTAGCTCTATCGCCTCTGCATTCGCGACAGTGGCAGCCCGGCTTTATTAATGAATATATAGAAATGGGTATGTTTTTAAAATGAACTCAATATTAGAGTGGATAGGGACCAGCGACTGCAGCCTGTTGTAAGTCCTAGATCAACCAAACATTTCTGGATGATGCATTTGAGGATGCCTAATGTATTGCATTGTAAGATGCTGCATATGACCCATATTTCACGCTTGAGCGACCAGGTTAAATAAATTGGGATAAGTCCATTTCTCCTTGATCAATCCAATTTGTGTGGGTGATGCGTCCAAGGGTGCTCACTACATTGCATTGTGCGGATGCTGCATCTGGTCCATATTTTACCCTTGAGTGATCAGGTAAATAAGTGAAATTGGACAGGTCCATTTCCAGTCTGTTAAAATTTCTACTAAAGATTCCAGTCTGATAAAATTTCTACCAAAAGATCAGCCAGATGCTTACTTCAATGCATGTTACTGATGCTGCATATGACCTATATTTCATCCTTTGGCAACAAGGTTGAGTAAAATGAGACAGGTTTATTTCCAGCCTATCGTCAAATCCCTTCTTTTCTTCAGTTTAAAATTGACCTTTACAGCTTCATACAGTGCTTAAGGTGCGTCATTGGTTTCGGAACATGCTTGCGCATCTCATTGAGCTTGAATTATATAGATATTTCAATTTATTATGGCTAATGTATAATATCTGACTATTTTGAAGACTTAAATTCATTACATACCTAAAAGCAGATAATTTAGTTTCCGTACGAAATTTTGCTTCGCGATAATTTCTAAGAAATGAGCTGGAGGTACTCTTTTTAGCAGTTCGGATTTCTCTAATGTAAGTAGTAACCCATGAATTTCGTTTTACGTATGGAATATTATTGACTTAAACTATTTTATAAGGTAGAGCTGATGGATACCGACAAATTATAAATTGTTTGAAATACTCCTTAAAGGCAAATTTTACAGCGCTGATACTTTTTCAAGAAAACCACAAAATGGGATTAATCTTAAGGGTTTGTACTCTCTTATTTCAACACGGACATATACTTTTTCTTTAATATTTTGAAGTCTTTCTCATGAGCACATTTTACTGTGTGTTTGAAAAAATCGTTGATATTCAGTATCTCTGATATTTTGAGCTAAACTTAGGTGATTTTCGTGAAAAATCGAGAAAACTTTAAATGATCTGTGAATTTGGTACCTACAGTGAATCAAGTTCTATATAAAGTTTCTAATCTGTTTTATTGTAGGTTAACAAAGAAAACTAAAATTGAAATCAAATAACTGTATTTTAGCACTTTTTATATTTTCTTTACAAATGTGCTAATTTTAGCGACAAATTTCCAGCATGTTTACCCTGTTTTCCAAATAAACAAAAGTCTTGATTTTCATCACGGACCTATTAATTTTTGTTTGTAAAATGATTAATTGACACGAATCATATGATTAAATATTGTTTTCATAAAATCGTTGAAATTCTTTACTTCAGAAATGACATGCCTTAACACCAATAGCCTATATGTTGGGGGTATTGTTGGAGACTTGACCGAAACCCTATGTGAAAATCGGATATCTGACATCTGCGGATCATATTCTTCGATGTCTTCTATGAATTCAAGTTCAAATGCTTTATTGTCAATAATACAACGTCAACTTTCAGGATTTTGTCCAGAGTTTAATAGCGTTGCAAAGAAAATGGATGTGAGCCTTTGCCAAGAATCACGCGGAAAATGCCCGACACGCACCTACTGGTCAAACGATGTATACATGTGTAAGTGTATTCTGATTCAATTTTGGACAAAATATTTATGGCTCACAGAGTCTGTAGTCGGCATAGAAATAAAATATAAAAAAGGAATAACAAATTTAATTTTTTACGCTGTTCTTGCGGAAGTCAATGTGTTTGGAAACGCATCTGGAACTATGAATGGTTTTGAAAAAATTCCAAGAGAGGATTTCCAGTATAAAATATGTTGAGAAAAGTAAGAAAAAGCTAGGAAAACAATGTCAAAATCTTCATTTTTGACACATCCCAAAGCGAAATGGGAGGGGGGGATCACGACCCACCTTTCTTGATCTCAAAAGACAAAAGACAGGTTTATATTGAATATTTTTCTGCATAATAACCTGGCGATATCTGGATATCTAAAGCATAATGTGATGATGAAGTGGTCACTGATCTGGTCAGCATGCATCTTTTCTCTCATGTCAAAATATTGCGTAACTGAAAAAAAAGTGTCGCCATTTTTATCCTATTTCTGTTAACACGTATTATGAAAAAAGGCTTTGTCCGTCTAACATGGTAAAAGTCCGTCCGTCCGTTAATAACTTTCCTCGTGAATGCAAATCCTCTGAATCTGTGAATGGTACATTATGTAAGAAATTAATTCTTTTTGCAATATAATGGGCCTATCGTCTAGTTGTGCACGGCAAACATATTTTGGAATACAGTTGACAGTTGACAGTTGACGATTGAATTGTCAACTGCATTCCAGAATACAGTTGACAATTCGACTAAGAAACACTTGCATTGAAAATGTATGCATAATAAATTTTCTGTATTACTATTTCATCACACCAAAAAATACATATAACACCCATGCCCAACCTCCACTTCTTACAGAATAAAACATAAATGAAGAAGCAAAGGATCGACACATCCTGTTGGTAATAGCTCAAACTTTTATAGTATTCCCCTGGTTACGATACTGAAATTTTCAGGGATTCATGCCTAGACATTGAATCAAACACACATTAAATTTGGTGAGGGTACATGACCTTGTTACCGAGAAATGAGGCCGAGAACTTTGCCAATAATTCTACCATTCAGACAAATTCTCAAAGAATTCTAAGTCCAAACTTTTATAGTATTCCCCTGGTTACGATACTGAAATTTTCAGGGATTCATGCCTAGACATTGAATGAAACACACATTAAATTTGGTGAGGGTACATGACCTTGTTACCGAGGAATGAGGCCGAGAACTTTGCCAATATTTCTACCATTCAGACAAATTCTCAAACAATTCTAAGTCCAAACTTTTATAGTATTCCCCTGGTTACGATACTGAAATTTTCAGGGATTCATGCCTAGACATTGAATCAAACACACATTTAATTTGGTGAGGGTACATGACCTTGTTACCGAGGAATGAGGCCGAGAACTTTGCCAATAATTCTACCATTCAGACAAATTCTCAAACAATTCTAAGTCCAAACTTTTATAGTATTCCCCTGGTTACGATACTGAAATTTTCAGGGATTCATGCCTAGACATTGAATCAAACACACATTAAATTTGGTGAGGGTACATGACCTTGTTACCGAGGAATGAGGCCGAGAACTTTGCCAATATTTCTACCATTCAGACAAATTCTCAAACAATTCTAAGTCCAAACTTTTATAGTATTCCCCTGGTTACGATACTGAAATTTTCAGGGATTCATGCCTAGACATTGAATCAAACACACATTAAATTTGGTGAGGGTACATGACCTTGTTACCGAGGAATGAGGCCGAGAACTTTGCCAATATTTCTACCATTCAGACAAATTCTCAAACAATTCTAAGTCCAAACTTTTATAGTATTCCCCTGGTTACGATACTGAAATTTTCAGGGATTCATGTCTAGACATTGAATCAAACACACATTAAATTTGGTGAGGGTACATGACCTTGTTACCGAGGAATGAGGCCGAGAACTTTGCCAATAATTCTACCATTCAGACAAATTCTCAAACAATTCTAAGTCCAAACTTTTATAGTATTCCCCTGGTTACGATACTGAAATTTTCAGGGATTCATGCCTAGACATTGAATCAAACACACATTAAATTTGGTGAGGGTACATGACCTTGTTACCGAGGAATGAGGCCGAGAACTTTGCCAATATTTCTACCATTCAGACAAATTCTCAAACAATTCTAAGTCCAAACTTTTATAGTATTCCCCTGGTTACGATACTGAAATTTTCAGGGATTCATGCCTAGACATTGAATCAAACACACATTAAATTTGGTGAGGGTACATGACCTTGTTACCGAGGAATGAGGCCGAGAACTTTGCCAATATTTCTACCATTCAGACAAATTCTCAAACAATTCTAAGTCCAAACTTTTATAGTATTCCCCTGGTTACAATACTGAAATTTTCAGGGATTCATGCCTAGACATTGAATCAAACACACATTAAATTTGGTGAGGGCACATGACCTTGTTACCGAGGAATGAGGCCGAGAACTTTGCCAATAATTCTACCATTCAGACAAATTCTCAAACAATTCTAAGTCCAAACTTTTATAGTATTCCCCTGGTTACGATACTGAAATTTTCAGGGATTCATGCCTAGACATTGAATCAAACACACATTAAATTTGGTGAGGGTACATGACCTTGTTACCGAGGAATGAGGCCGAGAACTTTGCCAATATTTCTACCATTCAGACAAATTCTCAAACAATTCTAAGTCCAAACTTTTATAGTATTCCCCTGGTTACGATACTGAAATTTTCAGGGATTCATGCCTAGACATTGAATCAAACACACATTTAATTTGGTGAGGGTACATGACCTTGTTACCGAGGAATGAGGCCGAGAACTTTGCCAATAATTCTACCATTCAGACAAATTCTCAAACAATTCTAAGTCCAAACTTTTATAGTATTCCCCTGGTTACGATACTGAAATTTTCAGGGATTCATGCCTAGACATTGAATCAAACACACATTAAATTTGGTGAGGGTACATGACCTTGTTACCGAGGAATGAGGCCGAGAACTTTGCCAATATTTCTACCATTCAGACAAATTCTCAAACAATTCTAAGTCCAAACTTTTGTAGTATTCCCCTGGTTACAATACTGAAATTTTCAGGGATTCATGCCTAGACATTGAATGAAACACACATTAAATTTGGTGAGGGTACATGACCTTGTTACCGAGGAATGAGGCCGAGAACTTTGCCAATATTTCTACCATTCAGACAAATTCTCAAACAATTCTAAGTCCAAACTTTTATAGTATTCCTCTGGTTACGATACTGAAATTTTCAGGGATTCATGCCTAGACATTGAATCAAACACACATTAAATTTGGTGAGGGTACATGACTTTGTTATCGAGGTCCAAACATTTATAATATTCCCATGGTTACGATACCACAAAGTATCAAAGTTGTCTAGATCTAAAATTATATTGCAATCAAATGGTAAAGGATCAGATACAAAATTAAGGACATTTACAACTCTGATTCAAAATACAAATTCACTTATGACGACATCACCAAGATGTTTGGTTGATTTTGAAGGCCAAATATTCCAACAAGATATTGGAAATCCATTGGGCACAAACTGTACCCCTCTTCCAGGTACTCTTTTATTCATACTCTTTTATTCATACGAGGCAGAATTCCTATAATAGATTCTGCTTTGAAAGAGCATCAAAGGTCAACTGGACTACATTTATGACGTACTCTCCATCAACAATCTAACCATTCAGGGTTGCTTTGGCGCCATCAATCCCAGAGAATTGGACTTCAAAGAATTAATTGAGAGCAACACTTTACCCTCCTGCCTAGACATACTACTATGATACAATCGCTAAGTCTTCTCTTATTATGTCAAACGTGAAGATTTTAATTTCACAATTACAAACTTCCCCTTCATGTGGCGCAAAATTCCTTCTTTGCCTGTATATGGTGTATCATTTCACAACTAATAAGCTATGCAGGGTATTCCCAAGTATGAAAAGTCGAGTGCATTGAGGTTCATCAATAAGGGAAGTAGAAGTGGAGTCGTAGAAATCCGTATGAGGTTTTACGATGGCTTATTGATATGTTGTGATCCTCGTATTGAACGATTTGAATTGCATTATTTTTCTACATTATCCCCTTCTGTATCTAAACACTTTTACCACCGGTGTTTAAGGCCTCAAAACCATTTTTAAAGAACTCCTTATCTGGACTGATTAGAAAGCCATCCACTAAAAGTATATCGTCATCATCGGACTGAAAGTGGGTGCCAGAAATAGCCGTTTTCAGTTTTGGGAATAGATGAAAGTTTGATTAAATAAGCGGATGCTCAATCAAATTCAAGCCACAATTATGAATGGCAGCCATGGCAGTGAAAACCTTGTGAACAGAATCATCGCATATACGTAACTTACTACTTATGTCTTAGGACATATACATAGCGTTTTACTTTCGCAAATGGAATGATCTCGCAAATATCGCGAAAATAAAACGCTTGCGAATAAAGGTGGTTTTCAGTAATCTATCAGCAGCTATCTTCTGCATCCCAGAAATCAGAGGCTCACAGCATATCAATCAGCCCTCGTAGCACACGCGTAACACATCAGTTGCAATCCGTTGCCATTCTTTATGATAAAAATAGCTCCAAGACTGCCCTATGGGTTGCTACGGGTATCTACGACTCATCTAAGGGTTTGCTACGGATAGTCATGTATTCGACAAGGAAAGGCTATACATAGCTACGGATTGAGTTTCTTTGGTCAATATATGAGCTAATACCTCATCCATTCGTTTTCAAATTAATATATAAAGACGTGTATGAAACCCTGAAACTGTTACAAAGCAGATGCCGTCTCATCTTGAAACTATTGGGTGTTAATAATTATGACGTAAATATATAGGGAATTCAAGCCAGTCCAACCGATCTGTAGTGCAGTCAGAGCTATCCGTATACCAGTTGTGGCCATCAGAATATATCCGAACGCGTGTCTCAGCGATCCGTAGCAATCCTAAACCATCCTTACCTATCCGACCTAGATTCATATCAACCCGTATCAATCAGTAACACAGTCGTAGTTTAATTGGAGCATTTTGCGTCCCGACTCGCCAAGGACAGATTCATTTCGAAGTCACAGCGAAAGTGAAAGTGTAAAGGGGGATTTACGGAATTATGCCATATTCCCCTGGATCATCCTTGAATCCTGAACAACGGTGGGTACTTCCTCTATGGTACACTTTCAAAACAAAAACAAAAAAATTGAATTTAGAAAATTTTGAGACTTCGTCAGAATTTCAGAAATATTGGCAAAGTTCTCGGTCTCATTTCTCGGTAATAAGGCCATGTACCCTCACCAAATTTTTAGTGTGTACGTGTCTATACCTAGGCATGAATCCCTGAAAATATCAGCTCCCTAACCAGGGGATTACTATAAAATTTTGAACTTAGAAAATTTTGAGACTTCGTCAGAATTTCAGAAATATTGGCAAAGTTCTCGGTCTCATTTCTCGGTAATAAGGCCATGTACCCTCACCAAATTTTTAGTGTGTACGTGTCTATACCTAGGCATGAATCCCTGAAAATATCAGCTCCCTAACCAGGGGATTACTATAAAATTTTGAACTTAGAAAATTTTGAGACTTCGTCAGAATTTCAGAAATATTGGCAAAGTTCTCGGTCTCATTTCTCGGTAATAAGACCATGTACCCTCACCAAATTTTTAGTGTGTACGTGTCTATACCTAGGCATGAATCCCTGAAAATATCAGCTCCCTAACCAGGGGATTACTATAAAATTTTGAACTTAGAAAATTTTGAGACTTCGTCAGAATTTCAGAAATATTGGCAAAGTTCTCGGTCTCATTTCTCGGTAATAAGGCCATGTACCCTCACCAAATTTTTAGTGTGTACGTGTCTATACCTAGGCATGAATGCCTGAAAATATCAGCTCCCTAACCAGGGGATTACTATAAAATTTTGAACTTAAAAAATTTTGAGACTTCGTCAGAATTTCAGAAATATTGGCAAAGTTCTCGGTCTCATTTCTCGGTAATAAGGCCATGTACCCTCACCAAATTTTTAGTGTGTACGTGTCTATACCTAGGCATGAATCCCTGAAAATATCAGCTCCCTAACCAGGGGATTACTATAAAATTTTGAACTTAGAAAATTTTGAGACTTCGTCAGAATTTCAGAAATATTGGCAAAGTTCTCGGTCTCATTTCTCGGTAATAAGGCCATGTACCCTCACCAAATTTTTAGTGTGTACGTGTCTATACCTAGGCATGAATCCCTGAAAATATCAGCTCCCTAACCAGGGGATTACTATAAAATTTTGAACTTAGAAAATTTTGAGACTTCGTCAGAATTTCAGAAATATTGGCAAAGTTCTCGGTCTCATTTCTCGGTAATAAGGCCATGTACCCTCACCAAATTTTTAGTGTGTACGTGTCTATACCTAGGCATGAATCCCTGAAAATATCAGCTCCCTAACCAGGGGATTACTATAAAATTTTGAACTTAGAAAATTTTGAGACTTCGTCAGAATTTCAGAAATATTGGCAAAGTTCTCGGTCTCATTTCTCGGTAATAAGGCCATGTACCCTCACCAAATTTTTAGTGTGTACGTGTCTATACCTAGGCATGAATCCCTGAAAATATCAGCTCCCTAACCAGGGGATTACTATAAAATTTTGAACTTAGAAAATTTTGAGACTTCGTCAGAATTTCAGAAATATTGGCAAAGTTCTCGGTCTCATTTCTCGGTAATAAGGCCATGTACCCTCACCAAATTTTTAGTGTGTACGTGTCTATACCTAGGCATGAATCCCTGAAAATATCAGCTCCCTAACCAGGGGATTACTATAAAATTTTGAACTTAGAAAATTTTGAGACTTCGTCAGAATTTCAGAAATATTGGCAAAGTTCTCGGTCTCATTTCTCGGTAATAAGGCCATGTACCCTCACCAAATTTTTAGTGTGTACGTGTCTATACCTAGGCATGAATCCCTGAAAATATCAGCTCCCTAACCAGGGGATTACTATAAAATTTTGAACTTAGAAAATTTTGAGACTTCGTCAGAATTTCAGAAATATTGGCAAAGTTCTCGGTCTCATTTCTCGGTAATAAGGCCATGTACCCTCACCAAATTTTTAGTGTGTACGTGTCTATACCTAGGCATGAATCCCTGAAAATATCAGCTCCCTAACCAGGGGATTACTATAAAATTTTGAACTTAGAAAATTTTGAGACTTCGTCAGAATTTCAGAAATATTGGCAAAGTTCTCGGTCTCATTTCTCGGTAATAAGGCCATGTACCCTCACCAAATTTTTAGTGTGTACGTGTCTATACCTAGGCATGAATCCCTGAAAATATCAGCTCCCTAACCAGGGGATTACTATAAAATTTTGAACTTAGAAAATTTTGAGACTTCGTCAGAATTTCAGAAATATTGGCAAAGTTCTCGGTCTCATTTCTCGGTAATAAGGCCATGTACCCTCACCAAATTTTTAGTGTGTACGTGTCTATACCTAGGCATGAATCCCTGAAAATATCAGCTCCCTAACCAGGGCATTACTATAAAATTTAAACTAATGCCTGAATTTTATTGTGTGTATGTGGGGAATATTTTCATGTCTTAATTTTATAGTGTGTATGTGGGGCTGCTTAGATAAAAAAATGGAATGTTAAATTGGATATGGTAAACATTAAAGACTTAGATACTATTATAACATTCATCTCTAAATCGAATTGTCAACTGTATTCTAGAATGCAGTTGACAATTCAATTGTCAATTGTCAACTGTCAACTGTATTCCAAAATATGTTTGCCGTTGTGCACCTGATATTTTGTTTGGGCCTATACCCCCAGGGTCTTAGAAAATGGGTGTGGTCATTTTCTCTTATATAACTCTATGTTATCTTGTGAACACCAATGCTCAGAAGCTATAAGTGATAGGGAATTAATTCTTATTGCATTATAATGGGTTTGTGGTCTAGTTGTGCAACTGGTATTTTATTTGAGCCCCTGACCCCCAGGGTCATGGAAAATGGGTGTGGTCATTTTCTCCTATATAATTCTATGTAATCTTGTGAACATTAATTCTCAAAAAGTGAAAATGATTGGGAGTTAATTATTTTTGCATTATAACAGATCTGTGGTCTAGTTGTGCTCCTGATATTTTGTTTGGACCCCTGACCCCGAGAATCTTTGAAAATGGGTATGGTCATTTTCTACTATATAATTCTGGGAATGCCTCTCATTAAGTATAATTGATAAAGAATTAATTGTCCCCCGCTTTCGCGAAAGCGCGGGGACATTAAAACTGGTTCGTCTGTCCGTCTGTCACAAAAACTTTAACCTTGTGCATAACTTTTGAATGGCAAGTGTCAGTGCTTTGATATTTCACATGTGTATTCCTTGTGACAAGAACTTTCGATGGATACCAAAACATTTGACCTTGTGACCTTAACCTTGGACTGTGACCTACTTATTCAAAACTTTAACCTTGACCATAACTTTGGAATGGAAAGTGATAGGGCTTTCACATTACACATGTGTATTCATTGTCACAAAACCTTTTTTATGGATACCAAAATTTTCGACCATGTGACCTTAACATTGGAACTTGACCTACTTATCGAAAACTTTAACCATGACCATAACTTTTGAATGGAAAGTGATAGGGCTTTCACATTTCACATGTATGTTCCTTTTGACAAAACCCTTCCATGGATACCAAATTTTTTTTACCTTGTGACCTTGACCTTGGACTTTAATAGCTATTCTGTGTAAGCATTTGCACTTTTATGAGGGACGCATGGCACGGCATGTCTCAGATTTTGATAAAATTTGTACATAAGGTTGAGTTTGACCCAAAAGTAAAAATTTGTTAACAATTTTCTTAACATCACATCCGGTTGCCATGGAAACGGACTTCGAGTATTGAAAAAATGCTTTTTTGGGCATTTTTGAAGTCACATACATCATTTATGCAGCATAATCTAAAACAGCCACTGATGAATCATCAGCACCCTTTCATTGCTCTTTCAAGTTAAGTTATAATAATGTTGGGTTTATGGTCTAATCTATATGTTTCCATAGCAACAACACAGGTACCCTATCAAAATAGTGTTTTTGGCATTTTTTCAAAATCATATGATAAATTATTTACATTTTTGAGTTTTTTATGCAAATAAAATATGAGCATTCACATTAAGACAAAGTTTCTGTTCGTTGCTATGGCAACATGACCTCAAATCGCAAAAATGTAAGCAATTTTGGACAATATTTAGAGTCCTTTTTTTACTAGATCATTGAAGTTTAATTCAAAGTGATGAAAATGAATTAATGTATTCAAGTAGATCTTTCATTACATGAAACAAAACTGTTAAAAAATATTCAGGAAATAGCCCGTTGCTATGGGAACGATTGTGTAAAATTGCACATTGGCCCACTTTAAGTCCTTGGATACGGGCATCAAAAGTTAAGTAATCTGAAATGTTTTAAATCTAAAATAAAGTTTAGACTTTGCTTTATCGTATATGTAAAAAAGGTTGTGCAAGCCTGTTTAGTTTTTTGAGGAAAAGGCTTCGAAAAACAACAAAAAATGCTTATTTTTACAATGTATGGCCAAATTACTATAGCAACCATTAATTATTTGAAATTTTTTTTATTGTATTTTGATAGAGGCTAACTTGATCTTTATTGATAATGAATTTGAACTTCCTGGGATTAATAATAACTGTTTTATGAAAATAATAAAAAATGGTTGCCATGGTGTCATATGTTCCCCATAACATTTTCACGGTTTTTGAAAGAGCTCTTTTTGTTGGATATTTTCCAACAATTCTTATCTGTTAATCATGATGCAATTTTTTTTTAAATGACTCTGAAGTTGCAAAATAAGTAATATTTTAGGCCATAGTTACCGTTGCCAAGGTAACTTATGTACATAACAAGAACTGGGTTTATCTTGAATTTGCTCATTTTATAAAACAAATCCTATTTCCTTATCATATACACATCAAGAGAGAAGGAAAATTGGAAAATACAAACAGCATTTTGAAATCAATATATCAAAATAAGCTAATTATGTTGTCATGGTAACCAGCGTTTTTTACAATATCAGACACTACTAGTGAGCTTATTTAAAATTTTATGTCCTAATCTTTAGGATGCATAAAAAATCTTCCATTAATGTCGTATATAGACCAAATTATAGAGCTTCGAATTAGCTCAATTTTGCCAATTTGTCAACTTTAAAGGCCGTTGCCATGGTAACCAGATGACCTAGAAACAAAATTTTTGTCAAATTTTCCTTTTTTCATTGGTCCCTACTTATGTGTGAAATTTCATGAAAATCGGAGACCATGCGTGCCGAAATTGTTTAAATGGTTACAGAGAATTGCTATTAATTGTTCACCGCTTTGCGAAAGCGCGGGGACATTAAAACGGGTTTGTCTGTCTGTCCGTCCGTCCGTCCGTCTGTCCGTCAGGCACAAAAACTTGTGCATATCTTTTGAATGGTAAGTGATATGGCTTTGATATTTGCATATGTATATTTGTATGTGTATTCCTTGTGAAAAGATCTTTCTATGGAAACCAATTTTTATTACCTTGTGACCTTGACCTTGGAGTTTGACGTACTTTTCAAATACTTTAACCTTGACCGTGGATTCCTTGTGACAAGACCTTTCTGTTGGTACATGTAACAACATTCTGACCTTGTCCTTGGAGGTTGACCCTCATTTAAAAACTTCAACCTCGACCATAAATTTTGGATGGTAATTTAAATGATAGGACTTTAATATTTCACACGTGCATACCTTTTCATAAGCCCTGTCCCTTAGTAATAAAACATAAAAGTTTGGACCCTTTGACCTTTTCTTGGAGTTTAATCTTTCGTATTTAGAAAAATTTGATAACATATGAGATATATTATGAAAACTTAAGAATGGGAGGTGTCTGTGAGCATTTTCTTTAAAGACAAACACCCAAAAGCGGGGGACCACAATTCATTGAATTTAATTTTTCTTTTTGCATTATAATGGGATTGTGGTCAAGTTGTGAACCTGATATTTTGTTTGGGGTCCTATGCCCCAGAGTCTTTGAAAAATGGGTGTGGTCATTTATCCTACTATATACACGTAACTCAATGTAATCCTGTGAACACTTATTATCAGAAAGTATAATATATATATAAAGAATTAATTATTTGTGCATTGCATCGAGTCTGTAGTCTTGTTGTGCACATGATTTTGTTTGAGCCTCTAACACCCAGGGTCTTGGAAAATGGGTTTTGTCATTATAACTCTGTGTAACCTTGTGAATATCAATTCTCAGAAAGTATAATTGATAGCGAGTTCATTCTCATTATATTATAATCAGTGTATAGTCTTGTTGTGCACCTTCTATTTTGTATGAGCCCCTGATCCCCAGGACCATGGGAAATGGGTGTGGTCATTTTCTCCTACGTAATTCTATGTCATCTTGTGAACACCGATTCTCAAAAACTATAATTGAGAGCGAGTTCATTCTTTTGGCATTATGATTGGTATTTAGTCTTGTTGTGAACCTGATATTTTGTTAGATGTCATGATCTCCAGATTTTGAAAAATGGGTGTGGTCATTTTCTCCGATATAACTTTACAATCCTGTGAACACCAATTCTCAGAGAGTATAATTGATAGTTCATTCTTTTGCATTAAAATGGGACTGTGGTTTTGTTGTGCACCTGATACTATTTTTTGTCCTTGACCCTTGAGGTCTCGGGAAATTGGTGTACCACTTACACGGATGCTCCCAAACAACAAGCAGAGCTTCAGTCTCGTCAGAGACTTTTAGTTTGTTTAGAAATAGTAAATGATACATCGTATATGTTCTGGTATATAATGTCCAATAGAAACTATTTTAGTTGTAAAACATGCATTTAAGGTGTCGATGATTGAAAGTTACTTCAAAGGTAAAAATTGTCAATTTAAGAATATTGAAACATTTTTGTATTGATAAAAATGTCTTGCCACTAAGTAATCGCACTGAATGCCTAAAATGATATTGTAATAATAATTTATTTAATGGAATAGTCTAAAGAATTATAATTTTATTTAATGGAATAGTCTAAAGAATTTATTTAATAGAATAGTCTAAAGAATTATAATTTTAGAATTGGTAGCATTTGCAAAATGAAACAGATATCGGGGCACCAAGCATTGGTAACTTTTAGATGCTTATACAGTAAGATGAGTAATCTACGTGTTTCTTATTGAACAAATTGTAATAATTTTAAAATTGTTCTACAAATAGAAGAAATTAAAGAAAGTTTTTTTTGCCGTCCAGTTTGTCTGAAACAAAGAGAAGCTTACTAGATACTGTCATTTCGTTTTTTATTAGTGAATTACTTCGTATTGTAGTATTCAAGTCCCCAAATGGTAATTAATCTGTTTATAAAGCATGTTACTGTTAAAAACTGAAAGTCCTTCTGTATTTTAGACAGCGCATGTTTACCGACTACACCCATAGCAACGACACCAGTGTTCAGTAAACCAACGAGTCCAGGCTATGGTCGGATAGGGACAGGACCACAGTCTACGACACGGTTTGTTCAATTTTTCTTATCGCGTGATGTATTTTGGTGACCACTCAGTATTCCGAAGGTCTAAAAAGACGAAGGTTCAATAGTTCGAAGGCCCGATAATTCGAGGGACTGATAGTTCGAAGGTCCGATATCCCGAAGGCCCGATAGTCCGAAGGTCCTATAGTTCGAAGGCCCATAACTTCGAAGGCCCGATAGTCCGAGGACCCAATAGTCCGAATATCCAATAAAATTCCTAAATTTGTAAGCTTTTTGATTGAATGCGATTTTTATACGCTCGTCATAAGATGGGGCATACTATATTATGACGCTGTCCGATTGTCCGTGAGAAATATTTTTTAAAAACCCCGACGTGCGTATCATACAGCGTTGGCGTTGCTATTTTTGGAATCTGATTTCGGGTTGACATTCATACCAGGCTATGATTGTACCTATGATATTTCTATAAAATCTAGAACATACATCTTTAAAGAAATAAAAAACGTGTGTTTTGCATGTGTTACCGATAAATGTATTCGTAGTAATCGTACATTTTCAAATTCCAATGAATAAGGACGTCCTCATTATTTTTTTCTTTTGGCTGACTAATTAATACAGACAACTAATATTTCCGACATTCTGATCGATGACTTTCAGCAGTATAGACATATCTTTGCCACATTGTGACAGTTAATTAGATCTTGTTACAAATATTTCTTCACTACTTTCTAAATAACTTAGTTGTTTAGGACCATTTGCGCTGTTGAACCGCCCCCCCCCTCCTTTTTTTCCCTACGTGCGATTGCAGAGATCTGTTTCAAACAACAGCTCCTTGTGATGATATCATTTCTTTATGATTTATCTTGTTAACTTTTAAAATCTGATTTGATAATTGGGTATATATTCAATTCAAGTTCCTTGATTATATCTCTTTCAGCCCCCTCCCCTCCATTTATATTTCGAAATCTATAAATTTCAATTGTACAGTCAGGTATCTTGTATCAAATTCATATCTTCGTGTACAGGGCATTCGGAATTTCAAACCTTCGGACTATCAGACCATAGAACCATTAGGCATTCTTACTATCGGACCTTTAAACCTATGGTCTAATAGACCTTCGAAATATCGGATATTCGATTTTTAGGTACTTCGGATTATGGATCCTTTTGTATATTTGAATGCTGTACTTTCGGTCTATCGGGCCTTCGGACTATCGGGCCTTCGGATTATCGGGCCGTCGATTTATCGGACCTTCGGTTTTATGGGCCTTCGCAATATCGGACCTTCGGAATACTGGGCAGACACCTGTATTTTTCCCTTAAAATTTGTAAGCCTTTCGATTGTGGTTTTTAGTATCATCTTTTCGTCACTTTTTTGTCTTCAATTCTTCCTTTTGATCCAGTGAGACGAGGTTTTTGATCCTTTAAAATGATTACTAGTTATTATGGATTCTATGTAAAAACCTAAAAAAATAGTTGCCAGAGTCACCTAATGCTCGACTGCATAGCATAATATCTCTCATGACAGCCAATTTATCTAAACTCCCTTTCTCAGGCAACAACATATATCTCATCATAAATCACTGAAGCAGAAAAAGTAGGTCAAGGTCATTTTATGAAAGTTTGATCAAAGATACATCCAATATGCAAGTTTGGTACATGTAGCACTTATACTTTGCTCAATATTAGCTTTTAAAGGCAAAATCTTTCAAGCGGAAAAAAGTAGGTCAAGGTCATTTTTTTGAAAGTTTGATCAAAGATACATCAAATATGTAAGTTTGGTTCATGTAGCACTTATACTTTGCTCAATATTGGCTTTTAAAGGCAAAATCATTCAAGCGGAAAAAAGTAGGTCAAGGTCATTTTATGAAAGTTTGATCAAAGATACATCCAATATGCAAGTTTGGTACATGTAGCACTTATACTTTGCTCAATATTGGCTTTTAAAGGCAAAATCATTCAAGTGGAAAAAAGTAGGTCAAGGTCATTTTTTGAAAGTTTGATCAAAGATACATCAAATATGTAAGTTTGGTACATGTAGCACTTATACTTTGCTCAATATTGGCTTTTAAAGGCAAAATCATTCAAGCGGAAAAAAGTAGGTCAAGGTCATTTTATGAAAGTTTGATCAAAGATACATCCAATATGCAAGTTTGGTACATGTAGCACTTATACTTTGCTCAATATTGGCTTTTAAAGGCAAAATCATTCAAGCGGAAAAAAGTAGGTCAAGGTCATTTTTTTGAAAGTTTGATCAAAGATACATCAAATATGTAAGTTTGGTTCATGTAGCACTTATACTTTGCTCAATATTGGCTTTTAAAGGCAAAATCATTCAAGCGGAAAAAAGTAGGTCAAGGTCATTTTATGAAAGTTTGATCAAAGATACATCCAATATGCAAGTTTGGTTCATGTAGCACTTATACTTTGCTCAATATTGGCTTTTAAAGGCAAAATCATTCAAGCGGAAAAAAGTAGGTCAAGGTCATTTTTTGAAAGTTTGATCAAAGATACATCAAATATGTAAGTTTGGTACATGTAGCACTTATACTTTGCTCAATATTGGCTTTTAAAGGCAAAATCATTCAAGCGGAAAAAAGTAGGTCAAGGTCATTTTTTGAAAGTTTGATCAAAGATACATCAAATATGTAAGTTTGGTACATGTAGCACTTATACTTTGCTCAATATTGGCTTTTAAAGACTTTATTGCTATCTTAACATTTACCTTATCATCTCAACATTTGCCTTATCATTTGAAATAATTTTAAAAATCCCAACCCCAGGGGCTATATCCTCATCTGGATATATTAAATGATGTATAATTAAACATTTGCAACAAAAAAAACCAACAGAATATGAATATAGGAAAGGTAAATGTGTAATCTTAACATTTACCTTATCATCTAGTTCGGACGACGCCGACGCCGACGCGGACGCGGACGCCGACGCCGACGCCGACGCGGACGCCGACGCCGGGGGTATTGCAATAGCTCTTTTGCACTAAAGTGCAGTCGAGCTAAAAATTAGACATGTTTGGCCACGACATGTCTCAGATTTTGGATATTTTTTTTGTACAAGGTTAATATGATGTCCTCACAACAAATTGACCTTCCATTTTTTTCTCTGACGTTCCGTTGCCACGGTAACCAAGATTTTGTATTAAAATACCTTTAAACAAGGCATTTTTAAGCATCCCGTTACCATGGAAACGAATGTTTAATGTATATGCAATTTTCTGAAAAGATTATTTACATCCACTTAAGTTAAATAATACAATTTGATTATTCAATGTTCCTTCTTTCTGTATGTCATTTAAATTTGCTTCAATTTAAAGAAAAATTGCTTATTCAAAATGAGCCAATTACGGCCTTATTTTACCTATATTTCACTTACTTTTGACATGAGTAATAATGCAATTGCACAAGATTTGAAATACAGTTCACTATTTCCTGAAGAGTATTATCCTAGGACTTCATGGGAATCGAAGGAAAATGTAGAATTTAGATTTTTCTATTTATATGCCTTTGAAATAGGTTACCATGGCAACATTTGGTACGAAGGTGTAAATACCTGTCTTAAGGAAAAAGCTAAATTCTAAAGATGTATGCCTGCTATCGTTACAAAACTTGGTATGTAGATGTATTAAAGACCCTTTGATGTTATCTTGGCCTTTAGAAAATGTCAAGTTCATTTGCTCAATTTTCAAGGTCATTGAAATATATTTGCTATTTTCAGGCCAAATTTTGTGGTTTTTCGCTAAAAAGTGACACGGTTAACAGTAAACAGTATGGAACTTTGGTAAAACAATCAATAAAGGGTGAAAGTATGATAAATGTATAATTTGTTGGGATGAGTATCAAAATTATCAAAGTCCATTGAATACCCAAATAAATGTCACATATTTTACAAGAAAAATTTAGAAAATCTCAATTTTATGCTCTTTTGAAAGTATGTCATACATAGAAGTGAAATACAATTTAACAAAATTGTGATGAATTCTACTTTTTATATGATCGGTTGTTCAACTGTAAATATTTAAAATCAAAATATGTAATGAAATAAGTTAGAGAAATCAATTTAAAATAATTGGAAATCCTTATTTTAGTCTAAATTATAGTCTAAAATTAGAAATGACCTTGAGATTTGGACATTTGACCTTGAAATTATTTGAAGGTCAATTGATAATGATAAAATGTAATTTGTATACAGGTATGCTATTTCATAATCATAGGACCCAAACATGAGGAAAAACAATGTTTTTAGATATGCGGTATATGGTAATATTGATTCCAAGTTGCTATAGCAATGGATTTTGATTGTCATTCATGACAAAATGGTGAGTTTCACCATAAATTTTATTTCTTGATTTTTTCAGCTATGGACATTTATTTTGCCAAGTTGACATTAAATACTCACAACATGCACTAAATTATGGTTTTCAACCTGCAAAATAGTCAAAAACAGGCCAAAAATTAGACCATATTTTTGCTTAATTTGCATAATTTGACTGAATATCAACAATTACCTTATCACCCCCCTCCCCCCAAGAATTGAACTTACAAAGAAAAGTTTTTCTGTCCATAAAGTAAATTTTGACCATGGTTTCCATGGCAACAGAATGCCACAATGTGTCTTATTTCTCATGTATATAGGAGTGTCAAATAGATGGACCCCGTTACCATGGCAACCATGGTTCAAATATAACAATACGGTTTGTTTTAATTGTTTTTACATTAAGTGTGATAATTACAGAAAGTTTCATCAAAATCCATGACATGCCGTGGCCAGCTGTTTTAGGTTTTTACAGAGAATCCATATTAAATATTTGTACTGATTTTATCGGATATTAAATCTAGTTACGGGTTTTGTGTTTTGTCTTTCATTCACAGATTTGTACTTTTTGAATACTTTCAAATTCTTTATTTCCAAAATACAATTTGTCTTAAAGGACATGACATTATATACAAAATACAAAATATAAGTGTGGCGAATGAATAGAGACTATAGGTACAGCGAGATTGCAGTGGAACGGGGCCCCGTTCCATTGCAATCCGGCTGCACCTACGTTCATTCCCGACCTCGAATTTTGCCAGGTCGGGAGAGAACGGCTCTTATCTTGGTCCAAAATCGATCGGTATTAGAGCGGGCACGCGTTAGAGGTCGGGAAAAGTTTCCCGTATTCTTTCAACCGGTTGAAAAAATACGGGAAACTTTCCCGCTCTCTTTTTGGTCGTGAAATAGACGGCGCTTGGTCGGGATAGTCGGGGGTACAGCCTAGGTTAATCGTGTCCTTGTCGGGAAAGAGCGTGGCTTTAGCGTGGTCTGATCGGCATTTAACTAAACCCCGCTCTCTTCGCGCACAAGATACGCTTTAATTACGCCCTGTTCCCGATCTTTACCCGTCTACTCTACGCTCTTACCACGATCTATCCAATACAGATTCAATGTTTGCTGATCTTACCAATACCTTTTCATGATCATCTTGCGACCTATTCACGCTTTATAGGACCAAGTTACGATCAAACGACGCTTCGAATAGGATCTGTGCATATTTCATTCATTTTCTCGCACTGATATTAATTTGTTCAAAATACTTATTATCAAAATGTTGCGGTGACGATTCTTGGCTATCCAATGCCAATTTTTAAGTAAGGAATTAAAAAAAATTTGATCGCGACACTTTTGGGTAATGCTTGGTCAAAACGAGAAATATACACTTCTTCTTGACCGATATATGATCATTGGATGACAAATGAGATCAGTTTAATTTAGAATTTATGTTTTGAGCGGGAATGCGTCGGGGACAGTCGGTAATGGATCGGGATTGCATCGGGAATAGATCGGGATTTGGTCGGGAATAGATCGGAGTTTGATCGGATAGAACGGGACTTGGTCGGCAATATGATCGTTAGTAGAGCGGGTAAAGCGTGAGTAAGTCCGCCATGAAACGTGAATCGGTCATAAATTGATCGGGAATCAGTCGGGAATAGAGCGTGATGTCAAGAAAAAAATGAAAAGGTCGGGAAAGTTTTACCCGCTCTTGTGAAAATTGCGGTCGGGAATGGTCGCAGGTACAGCGGGATTGCCGTGGAACGGTGGTTTTAATTAAACACGAAACAACATAATAGTGTGGCGAATGAACAGAGACTTAAGCATGAAACAACGCACAAATGATCTAATGACGACTTAAAGCTAGACCAATATAAAATACATAGATATTTTTGATTATATTTTTTATCAGATATGACATGGCATAATTCAATTATACGAATCTAGGTCATAGTTCAATTATATGAATCTAGGTCATAGTTCAATTATATAAATCTAGGTCATAGTTTAGATGAGACTGTTTTAATATAAATCATTTTGACAATTCTCACACATGATAATTTTAACTAAATAAGGCTTGACCTTAAGTCAAAGCCATGCTTAATATATTTCCCTAAATTACTTAGGTCCTTCGCATTGTTAGTACTTAGAAGCTGTACAAATTTGAATACAGAAGGTTTTTCCAATAATAGCTCTTTATAAATCTTTTTCGCAAATCAGAATAAAAGTGACAAACAAGAACAAAATAGTATTCATCCTCCAGATCTTTACGACATAACGGACAAATTCTCTCATTTCTAGAAATATTAAAGTGTCTACCAGCTTCTACTAAAAGTTGATGAGATGATAATCTGATTCCACTTAATTGCTTTTTTAAAGTCATAGGTATTGGCTTACACAGATAAAATTGCAAAGTAAAATTGTCAACAATATTTTTATAAAGCAAACATTTAGTTGAATTGGCCATGTCAGTATAAAATGATTGCACACAATTGTCGATGATACGTTGCTTTATCATAGGAAAATGGATCTTATACGTTAAATTTCCTTGATTATACCATAAATCAGATAAACCCAATTCACACACTTCATTCTTAATAAACTTTACCCAATTTGTACACATCGAACTGTTCTCATTTACATGTTCAACAAGCCATAGATAGCAATTTTTAGCCGAGTTGCAAAACTCGGCTCTTAATTTGATGTGAGACGGGCGGGCGGGCGGGCGGGCGGGCGTCTGGGCGGGCGGTTGGGCGGGCGTCTGGGCGGGCGGGAGGGCGTCACTAATTGGTTTCCGGACTATAAGTCAACTACGAAAGAGGCTATAACAATGAAACTTCATACACTTACTCACCATTAGTCAAGGATGAGCCCTATTGATTTTGGGGTCAAAAGGTCAAAGGTCAAGGTCACAGGACTCAGATGATTGAAAATGGTTTCCGGACCATATTTCAGCCTGTATTGCACCTATAATCATGAAACTTGCCAGAAATGTTTCCCTTGAATCAAGGATGAGCCCTATTGATTTTGGGGTCAAAAGGTCAAAGGTCAAGGTCACAGGACTCAGATGATTGAAAATGGTTTCCGGACCATATTTCAGCCTGTATTGCACCTATAATCATGAAACTTGCCAGAAATGTTTCCCTTGAATCAAGGATGAGCCCTATTGATTTTGGGATCAAAAGGTCAAAGGTCAAGGTCACAGGACTCAGATGATTGAAAATGGTTTCCGGACCATATTTCAGCCTGTATTGCACCTATAATCATGAAACTTGCCAGAAATGTTTCCCTTGAATCAAGGATGAAGCCTATTGATTTTGGGGTCAAAAGGTCAAAGGTCAAGGTCACAGGACTCTGTTGATTGAAATTGGTTTTCGGACCATATTTCAGCCTGTATTGCACCTATAATCATGTAACTTGCCAGAAATGTTTCCTGTGAATAGAAAATGACCACTTTTGATTTTGGGGTCAAAAGGTCAAAGGTCAAGGTCACAGGTCTCTGATGATTGAAAATGGTTTCCTGGCCATATTTTAGCCTGTATTGCACCTAAAGTCATGAAACTTGCCAATAATGATTCCCATGAATCAAGAATGACCCCTATTGATTTTGGGGTCAAAAAGGTCAAAGGTCAAGGTCACAGGACTCCGATGATTGAAAGTGGTTTCCGGACCATATTTCAGCCTGTATTGCAATTATAATCATGAAGCTTGCCAGAAATGTTTCCCATGGATCAAGGATGACCACTATCAATTTTGGGGTTAAAAGGTCAAAGGTCAAGGTCACAGGACTAAGATGATTAAAAATGGTTTCCCAACTGAATTTGAGCCTGTATTGCACTTGTAATCATGTAACTTGCCAGAAATGTTTCCAGTGAATAGAAAATGACCACTTTTGATTTAGGGGTCAAAGGGTCAAAGATCAAGGTCACAGGACTTAGGTAATTGAAAATGGTTTCCAGACCATTTTTGAGCCTGTATTGCACCTATAATCATGAAACTTGCCATTAATTTTTGGGTCAAAAGGTCAAAGATCAAGGTCACAGGAAAATCTGTATCCTTGAAAATATATTACACGCTGATATAGAATAAAGAGAAGACCATTTCTTGATCCAGAAATTTTCATTTAGGACCACAAAATGTTGTTACAAACCATACACATTTCATGTTAGTCTGCATATTCATACTTACATTCCAGTTTTGCAACTCGGCATTTTGCATCTTCGATGCATTTTGAGCTTATTCAAAATACAATTATCAGAAAATAGTAATCTAAACCAGAACTCGAATAATTCTGACAATTCTGAGAGGTAATCTTCCACATTCAAAATATTGAAGACAATTTGATGTAGTCCGCTTGACCCCAAGTATATTTTTAAAAAAGTTCAGGTGTACCTTTTCCACCTCTGCACCTTTATGATTACCCCAAATTTCACAAGAGTAATTCAGTATGCTAACAACATAAGTATCAAACAATGAAATTATATTACAATGATTAAGCATAAGTTGAGATACATTTGACCGCAAAGCAAAAAGTGCTTTGTTTCCTTGCATAGCAAGTTGTTTTTGGGTCTGCAAAAATTTCCCATTAAACTGCAGCAAAATTCCCAGATAATTAAACTCATCGACAATTTCAATATTTTGATTTTCATACATCCATTTTTCACATACTTTAAGCTGACCTCCGTTTCTAAAAACAACAATTTTTGTTTTTAAAACATTAACTTCTAAACTCCATTTCTTGAGTAATCTGACAGAGTGTGTAACATATTTTGCAAACCATCTATAGTCTCAGAAAATAAAATCATGTCATCAGCATAGAGGAGTACAAAAAGGTTGAGATCTCGCATTTCAACAGGCATGTTTGAGGTTCGAATAAATTCCATTTCAAAATCATTTACATAGAAAGAAAAAAGTATCGGTGATAAAACCTCGCCCTGCATTAAGCCGAGCTTATTTGAAAAATACTCTGATTTCAAACCACTAATTGAGATGCATGATTTAACATTTATTTTATTATACATAGACTTAATAATATTCAATATCTTTCCCCCCCCCCCCCAGCCTAATTTTCCTAATTTATACCATAATTTCAATCTATCAACCGTGTCAAAAGCCTTTTTGAAATCAACAAAACAACAATAAAGTCTTTTTTTCTTAGAGAAAGTTTTTTGAATGATAGTATTTAAAGAAAAAAATAGCATCTGTGGTACTCATTCCTTTTCTAAAGCCAAACTGGGCATCGGTCAAAACATCATTATCATCAATCATTTAAGAAGACGTGAATTTAAAACAGCAGTGAATAACTTACACATGCAACTAATCAGGCTAATACCTCTATAATCATTGGGATTACTTTTATCCCCTTTTTTGAAAACAGGAATGATAACTGCATTTGACCAATCGTCAGGAAAATGCCCTGATTTTAAAATTTGGTTAAACATATCAGCTAAATAAGGTACAATATACTCCTTAAATTAAATAAAAAATTCGTTCAACAAGCAGTCTTCACCATGTGCCTTATTTCTTTTTAATCCCTTAATTACTTCTATAATCTCGTCTTCACATATATCAGACTCCAACTCATCAAATACAACATCTACATCACTGTTAAAATAAGATTCATTATTCTCAGAGTTGATAGTACCAGATAAATTACGGAAATGTTCAACAAATTCTAAAAAATTATCCTTATTACAAGAAATGTTTTTTCTCCTAAATCTTTTAAAAAACTCTTTTGGATTATATTTTTTCATATTATCCAACACATTCCCTTCACATCGAATGTATTTTCTTTTCAATTTTGATTCTAATGATTTATATTCTCTTTTCTTATCTAATATAATTACATGATTATCCCTAGATTTATTTACATTAAAAGCATGTAGAGTTATAAGTTATAGGTTCTAAATTTGCCCTTCAGTCCCTCTGTAAACCATGGCTTGTCCATAACGGCCGTTCCACGTGAGTGCACACCTTTACTATCACTCTCCAGGCGCGAGTCCAGGCTACGATAGTTCGTTTTTTCAAAAAAGGGTGACATCAAATCAGTCAAACACGAGGAAAACTTTTGCACATACGCATTCACGGACTGAGCTGTCATGTTTTCTGTGTTCGGAACGCACTGTCTTAGATTATCTAGGTTCACAATCAACGATTCACGAGCGACATCTCTTAGGTTGTCATCCCATCTGAAACGCCGCATTGGTGTAAAATCGCCCTGTGTACGCTGCTGATTGTCGCAATCCGGCACATAGTCGATTCGCAGTGAAAATTCAAGTGGGGCGTGGTCGGAAAAAGTGGTGAAATCTGCTATTCTAAAGTGTTTTATCAAATCACCCTGCGATATCAAATAATCGACCACGCTCCTGCCCCGGCTTCCAGCAAAAGAGAAGTCATTAGTATTTGCCCATCTCCCATTCTTGATCCGCATGCCACTGCTTTTACAGATTGATATCAATTTCAATCCGTAATCATTAACAACAAGATCCGGGTTTATACGAACAGGCAAAACTTGGTCAGCAATATAGGTAAAAATGTTGCTGAAATGACCTGTAAGTACTTCACTGGTCACATCGCCATCTATGAAATCACTTCGATCCGCTGTTTTGGCGTTAAAATCCCCGACAGTAGCAACTTTCCCTAAGTTCTTGTAGTAACTTATCTGGTTCTTAAGTTCATAAAAAAGGTTACAATCATATTTGCGAAAAAAGTTCGAGTTGGCTGGAGGAATGTAGATACAAGCAATATAGGTACATACATCAGTAGGCGAGTCAACTTTCAACCAAATCACTGTATCAGCAAAGTTTTGCACCACTTGTATTCTTTTACAAACAGATTCTCGGACAAATATAACTATTCCCCCCCCCCCCTGTGTCGATGATGACAGTTTCCTTGGAAATGGGAAACATTTATATCCTGGTAAATCGCATATAAACTCCTTTTCTATCCAACATTCAGTCAGCAACACTAAGTCAAAATCACAAATGTACGACGAAAATTCCAGTCTTTATTTTATTCCGCAATCCACCATTGATATTCCAGCAAATAGCTCTAAGTTCATTCTGGACGTTCACAGAATTACTTTTATTCGCCGAAAAATCCTAGTGCCCGACAGCACCATCCAACTGATCCGGTTCTGACTGGTCATTACCAGGAACACCGGGATCCGCCTCGTTCCCCGTGTGCTTGTGGCCATCAACTTGAATGTACAGTACATCTCTCACCAGCCTGACTCGTTTTCCCTGCTGTTTTGCCGCATTCATGATAGGTTGGAGTTCCTTCCTCCTTTCATTTATTTCGCAAGGAAACTGCTCGGCAATGGAGAAACGTGTACCACGGAGATTATAAGAAGCCCGTCGGATTTCCTCCCGTGCATTGAAATTATTGAATTTCACAACGATGGGCCTTCTTTTGTTTCGATCAAACTTCCCCATGCGGTGATCTCTGTCCATGTACCCCCTAATGTCGTGGATATCCAGCATGTCACTGCAAAACTCGGTTATCAGTGTGAAACTATTTTCGTTAGAAATTTCTGCAAGTCCGAAAAACGTCAAGTTATCACGCATACTCCGACATTTCAGATCATCCATTGTTTACAATCGGAGTGTTCGGGTAGAACACAGCTCCGTTCGTGAAATTTCCATTTAACGGTGTACTAACTAACTGGGGTCCAGGAGGGGGTCCAGTGGGTTGGTGTGGGATGAAAGGTATGGATTGAGATCCGATAGTATTATCAGCTGTATTTTGTGTACCATTCATACCTTGTACTGCAGCTGGGGTAGTACCTGAAGTTGAGGGTGTGTGGTCACTACTGTGGTCACTACTGCGGCTATTACTACGGTCAAGACTGTCCGCCATCTTTGTTCAAACCCAAACTATGTGAAGAAGATAACTTTGCCCTGATACTCCTCAACTGTTTAGGCTGACTATTTTTTCGCTTACCATACCCCTTTCCACGAGCCATTTACAACCAACATTCAACAATATCTACTTGCCTCATTCAAAATTCCTGATTGTCTCTGCCCATATAAACATGACCATCCACCACACTGACCGGAAGTACAAAATGTATTATATACGTACAAGGTTTTCTATATTGTAATGAAAATGATTGGGATATTAAAATATGTTGAAAAGTTGATTTATTGTTATTTTTAGCAGAGCGGCATCTCCAAGGACAGATTCAGATGGCGCCAACGGAAGTACAGTACCAGTAACGGCGATTGTTCTACCAGTTATTTGTGTAATTGTACTATTAGTATGTTGTGCTGTCTTATTTCTACTAAGGAGGAGACAAACAAAGAAGAAGGATGATAATATACCTACTAGTACAAACAAACCAGGTATGTACGATGAAAATCAAGACCTGGATAACCACTGTATGTATTTATTTCTATTCCATTCCACGATATCAGCTAACGATTTCCATTTTTTCAGACACTGAGGATCCAGACATTTCTACACCATTGGCTGGTGTTCCGCTTATTACAAAAGATGGAGGTAATGTTCAAACATGTTATACTTATTTCTACAGAGCAAAAAGGAAAAAAATCAAATCTGACATATGTAACTTGTTTTACAGTGGGTGTTTTGGGAGGTTGCTGTTGATGCTAAAACTAGGTGTTGTTGGAGATCCCCTCCTTTCTTGTGAATAATAAGGCTTTCGTAACCAATGGGCCTAAACACTAAACGCGATATTGTTAGGGTGGGATAAATTAGTTATAAACATCCGCTTCGATGAGAGTATACGTACGTCTCTCTTTCTCGCTTATGTACTCCGCTTTATATTTCCAGATAGAAATAGTTATCACTCGCCAAGCTATTTCCTAGTATTTCCATAACATTCAATATTGAACATGGATCATACCAATTATGATGGAACGCTTTGTCGGTGTATAAGTTTGAATTTTGGCTCATTTCAATGGTTTTATTGATATTGGATTGTCTTATTATGGTAGTTTATGATATACCTCGTCGAGATATTAGTCTCTTTAGTATTAAAATACATATCTGATCGGGGAAACTGGTAATAAATACCATAGGTGCTCGTGGACGTGTATGTTTTATTTTATGTTTTTTGTTTTGTTTTGTTTTGTTTTATTTTGAAGATAAAAATAAACTACAACAAGTTAAAAAAAACATGTGTGTCGTCTTTTTTTCTAATGTTGATTTCGAGATGACCCCCAAACAAAAAAAAAAAAACAAATACAAAAAACACATACACGTCCACGAGCACCTATGATATATACAAAATGGTTAGATAGGATCTTAATAAAGCCGAATTGTTACGGTTGTCACGTATATATTGATATGGTGGTTTTTGAATGGTTATTGTGCTCTTGTGGTGCATTCCTGAAAATCTATTCACTAAACTTTAAAGTTCAAGTCACTGGTCATTGTATGAAATTTAAGACTTTGTCACAAGTAATCTATATATGAACGATATATCAAAGCCCTATCCATTTGGGTTTAGAAGAATTATCCCAGATGTAAATGTCAATGAAAACCTGTGTTTGTGGAACACGAATGCCTCCGTTGGCATCTTTGACAACAGAACAGCTGAAAAGTAATTTCACATTTTGATGATAAGGTCACAAGCTCAAATTTGGTATCCATGGAAAAACCTTGCCACATGGAATTCATATGTGAAATATTAAAGCCCTATCACTTACCATTAAAAACTTATGGCTAAAGTTCAGATTTTCGAAAGTAGGTAAAATTCCAAGATCAAGGTAAAGAGGTAAATAATTTTGGTGGCCATGGAAAGGTCTTGCCATAAGGAATACATATATGAAATATGAAAGCCCTATCACTTACCATCAAAAGTTATGACAAAGGTTAAAGTTTTTCAGAAGTAGGTCAAATTCCAAGGTCAAGGTGGTCACAAGGTCAACAATTTTGGTATCCATAGAGAGGTCTTGTCACAAGGAATGTACATGTGAAATATGAAAGCCCTATCATTTACCATTCAAAGTTATGACCAAAGTTAAAGTTCCAAGGTCAAGGTCACAAGGCCAAAAATTTTGGTATCCTGGGAAAGGTCTTGTCACAAGGAATACACATGTGAAATATGAAAGCCCTATCACTTGTCATTCAAAAGTTATGGTTATGATTAAAGTTTTTGCGGACAAACAGACATAAAGACAAACAGAGAAACGGATAGACAGATAAAAAACCACGGTATATGCCCCCGAATCGTTAATAATTATGGTATCCATGGAAAGGTCTTGTCACAAGGAATACACATGTGAAATATGGAAACCCTATCACTTACCATTCAAAAGTTATTGCCAAGGTTAAAGTTTTTGCATACAAATAGACAAGCAGAGAAACGGCAGACCAAAAACTATATACCCCCCCGAATCTACGATTATTTGGGCATAAAGATAGGACAATGTCAAAGGTCAAGATCATTAGGTCAAATATCAAGATATTAAATCTATGCTGTGGTCACAAGGAATCAACAGATGGAATAGCAATTCCTTATCCTTTTTGGTTCAGTAGTTATTACCCAGATAAAATTTTCTAAAAGTAGGCCAAAGTTCAAGGTCACTATATCAAAGATCATGGTACAGAATTAAAGCTCTTGCCACTAGGAATCTACGTGAGAAATAACAAAGCCCTTTTCCTTATGATCCAATCCATGAGGTGCAACTTAGTGTTTTGCTTAACGTGTATGAATTGAGCTGTTCGACTTTAGCTCCATAGTGCTCCATTTGGCATATTTTGTTTTCACTTCCTCTTCCTGGCAAAATTGTCATGATGCAAAAAACACTCAACTCTTATACTTCACTTTCAGTAAGCTTTAAATCTGCCTCCTACATGTCAAATGGACAAATAAATAAGCGTTTTAGAATTTCCTAAAAATTGTGCTTCGCCGCATTTATTCGTCTGAGTGTCGCCTCCTATGATTATTCACATATTCATATATATTGTGTTGTCCTTGATGTTTTAATTTCATATATGGATAGGGTTAAAAGCAAGTAATAAAAATCATTAACATATGGTTGCCAAGTGACTCGGTTGCCATGGAAACCAGCTCACTAGGTACCAAAATTTGAAAATTAAACAATTTCAAAGCCTTACTGTGTCTCATATAAATGGTTCATAATTTCAACCGTTATCAAGCTCAAAAATAGAGGCTATAAGATACTCAATCATATTTGTTATCTCTTCATATTTTATTTATGAATATGGTTACCATGGTAATGAATATGGCTGATCATGACAAATTTGTTTTACGATGTTATATTTTATTTACTGTTTTCCATTGCTTTTGAGTTAAATAATAAGTAATTCCATCTAATAATTGAAAGAACTTAATATTTACACTAAAATAAGTGGGTCATCAAGGACCTAAATTTCCATAGCAACAATTTCCATGGGTTTGAAATATTAATAAATTGGACTTTCTGAATTTGATACATAATAAAATCCACTTCATTGCAAAAATGTGATAACATCTTTTTGTAACTTACGATGCATTCTTTCAAAAACTGAAATAAAATGAGTGGGGTAAACGTTACCATGGCAACTACAAACAATAATGAATTTAAAAATTAAAACGTTGTTATATAAATTATATTCATTCCATAAGCAATTGCACAATTAATAGAATTGATTCTCAATTGATAAAAACTAGATAAACTTGTGTATGGTTACTATGGAAACAAGACCAATTTACACAAAATTTCTTAATTTTTCGGTATTTTTAAGCCTTTGAAATGAAATCTCTTTTAAAGTTTGGAAGGAAAAATCTATGTGACATCAAAGTCGGAGTATTAAAGGTTCTATAGCAAAATGTTCATTCAATTATTTTAATTAAAATAGCTTTATTCAAGGGAACAGACAATCCTATTTTAAGTTTGAAGCCAAAATCTTATTATTTATGTTTCCTTAGCAATGGCTTATTTATTTTAGTATTGAGAGAGATTATTTTAATCAAAATTTAAGATGACCTTTAAAGCGTATAATTAAATCAATCTTTTTCATGTTTTGTCCATCAATGTTGCCAGAAATTAGTTATGTATTCTGAAGTAAAAGGAGTACTTTTCCTTGGATACTCTCTACGTTACCTTGGTAACCAAGAAAAAATAATTGTCTTTGATTGCCATCTGATTATTTCTAACTTTTAACTTCCTAAAAGCATCTCTGTTCTCCATGATTTCAGTTTAAAGAAATAAATTACTATTTTCAGAAAATAGTATATTTGTTGCCATGGTAACGCTCTATTTTTAATTTTTCCCTTCATGTAATGGTTTTATCAGGTAGAGTTTGGATCCAACATTACAGTTCAATTGTATATGCGTGAAGAAAATATCTCACTAAGATTCTGCGTTGGTTAAAAAAAAGATGAAAATTGCACTTTTTTTCAGTTTTTAGCTCTACTGGTCTGTGACCAGTCGAGCTTATGCGATCGCCCTGTCTCCGGCGTCCGGCGTCACCATTCTCAGAAATGCAGCATACAAAGACAATTAAATAAAACAAGACATAAAAAATACAGTATTACAAGACATAAAAGACATAAATAGCATGACAATGAAAAACATAATATATATATACCAGTCGAGCTTATGCGATCGCCCTGTCTCCGGCGTCCGGCGTCACCATTTCTCAGAAAGTATAAATGATGGAAAGTTAATTCTTTTTACAACATGATTGGTCTATGGTCTAGTTGTGCACCTGATATTTCATCTGAGCTCATGAGGAAATTGGTGTGGTCATTATTTCTTATAGACCTCAATGTAATGTTGTAATCACCATTTCTCAAAAAGTATAGATAATACAAAGTCTTTTTGCTATATTATAGGTCTATGATTGAGTTGTGCACAAAATATTTTGTTTGAGCCCCTGACATACTAAGGATACAAAGTCAATTCTTTTTGCAACATGATGGGTCAATGGTCAGGAAAGCACAGGAAAAAAAAAATAAACAACAACGTTAAGTATTCAGAAAAAGTCGGATCGGCCCAAAGGCTAATGCATGTCTCTCGCAGATAAAAAGATATAAAGAGCACAAAAATGGTGCGAGAGACTCACGACATTAAATTAATTTACCTCAAATTTTCAGAGCACCTCGGCTCCTTCATCAGGAGACACTCAGAACATACATTCAGAAAAAAAAATTGAAAAAAAAACCCCAGAAAAAATTATAAAGAAAAAAAAAAAAAGAAAAGAAAAATAATGGTGTTATGTGGCTATGCTCTGGAAGGCATGTCATAAAACCATATATAGCAGTCCAAAAAAAATTTGACTGCTATGGTTTTATGACATGCCTTCCAGAGCATAGCCACATAACACCATTATTTTTCTTCTCTTTTTTTCTTCATCATTTTTTTTCTGGTTTTTTTTTCAATTTTTTTTTCACAAAAAAGTCAAAGCACACAAAAAAGTCAAAGCATCAAACAACCAGCACTAAGCAAGTGAAAAATAATTCTATTATGATACTAATTTGGAATAAAATTAGAAAGCGGGAGTTGATTTGAACAAGAGGGAGCATGAGAGACAGGCAATCCTTCCATCTCATGCGTCCTCAAGTTATGTATTTGTAAATTGTATCCTGCCTTTGTTAAAAACAATTAATCTCATCTTTTCCATTAGTAAGTGCAATACATTTATGAAGATTTTGGAAGTTAAATCAAAATTAATTTCCAGTAGCTTAACGAGAATTGAATAACACTTTCAATATTATGACGTCATTAAGAAAATCAAGAAAATGTCGATTTATGCATATTTCAAAATCTCGTAGAAAATTTTCCTGTGGATAGAATTGAATGTAAGTTTGCATAATCAAGGACAGACAAGTAATATATAAATTCAGAAATTTGAACACTTCACTTCATTGTGTTAACTCTCCAATATTTTTAAGGAATGGATCACTATCTGAAGCTCTTCAGTAATGGAGATTACATCTGTAATTTGTTTGCAGTGAAGTTGTTTTGTTGAAATGCATTCCAACACTTCACGTTTCTCAATGAATTATAAAAATATACGATGTCGCTATCTCCACTCGAACCTTCCCTGTTTACGATTGCGTTATCGGAATATCCGAAGGTGTTCCTCTCTTTCGAAACTGAAGGAGAGAGGCTTATTTGAGATATGTAAAACATACATAACTCTAAGGAGATATGCATAATATATAATTTGTATTAAATAGTATGTATGCATGAATCTGTGGAAGTATTTGGTGAGTTTTAAGCGGGCGAATGTCCTCGTAATTCTCCAATCCTTAAAATCATAAGACCTAGTTCCCTTCTGGGTCTCGGTCCATTATTTTTAAGGAATAGAGAATTGCTGTTTGGAACGGTTGGGATAAATAATACAAATGTGATGCATAAAAGAAAGGGAAAGATCTGTTGCAACGGCAGCTAAACACCCCTGAAGCCATAGTAATTAAATAATTTGTTTTTCGTGCGGAACTGAAAGATACCCTCCCACTAGGCATGAAAACACAAGTACACGTTATCAATATGCATGAAGGAATTTCGAAAGGAAGACTGAAATCAAGAAAAAAGATATTTTCTTTATACACAGAGTAGACAAACACTTAAGAGATGTAAAAGTGACAAAGAAACAACAAACAAAAGCCCAGACATAAACCAACGATACCAATTGACAATCTATGCCATTTTAGGACGCTCACCTGCCAATTTAGTAGCAAATGGTGTTGATATCTGGATTACGTGTGCACAACCCTCTCACTGTTCCGTTTATCTAGAGGTCAGAAGAAAGGTTAAATCCCGATTGTCCCACTTTTAGAAAAAAAATCATATACCGATTGTCCTACATTTCTAAAAAAAAAAAACCCACGTGCATAACTGCAATACAAACACTCAGTTTATAGTCTGTTTTACTGAAAAAAGTACTTCATTATATTTTTCTATCAGTGATGAAAATAAAATAACCATGACAATTATGATTAAAAATAAGTTAATTCTGTATATCTGCACTTTTTGGGTTTAATTGAGTCCACCCCACACCCGTTTTTTACTTGTTTAACATGTCGATAATTTATTCTTGAAGTTCTCTCTTTTTACGTCACTTTTTTCATCGAATTACATCCATACGTTGTTGAAATCTTCAGAATGGTGAAGTTCCTGTCTTTTTGCTTGAAAAAAACATTGCTTTTTTAAATCCAAAAACATGGATATTCTTTATTTTTGGCACATTTATTGATTCAATTTGATAATGTTATGGGATATTCACAAGTATTAGATTGTTGCGTATCTGAGTAGGTAGTGAATTTTATAAACAATCTCCACAAATTTGTGATTGAATTTGAAAATTCTTATTTGCATTGGCATATACAGTATGTAGAAAAATGTCCTATATTCAAGTCGGAGTGAGCACGCTCCTGCAATCAGCCAATCCCTACATTGGCATAATGCCATAAAATAAGAATGGCGATTTCCGAAGTTCATCGAAATTGTGTGTATCCGATAATGAAAACGTCCATAAAACAATAATTCGAGAGATAATTTATGTAAGTAATAATGTCGAATGGATCCAACTCTATATTCCAAACCAATTTCCATGCACCAGACACGTGATTCGAATATTTAAAAATTCTCATCAGTGATGCTTCTAGCGTAACCACCAAAAATCATTTCAGTAGCGCCTTCTTTAATTATTTGAATTTAGATTTGAACATTTACATTACAGAGAGTGCGCGGCTCCAAATTTCCTGTAGGGTCGATTCAGTAGCATATCCAAATAAAATCTATGCTCAAAATAACATTGGAGGAATGGTGTTAAGATTATAAATTCCTTTAACTTCGAAATTTATCGGTGAACTGTCTAGTTTCTGAAATAGCAAAATATATATTGATGATGTCAGATTGATAAAAGGCCAAAACAAAGCTTCTTTCCGGTGACAGAGCTGGAAAGAAGTAATATATACACTTGACAAACATCAGGTCACGGGAAACGATTTTAACTGCTCCACACTGCACGTGACATAAGTGTTTATATTAATAATGTCGAAGGGTTCCAACTCTATACCTTCTTGAAGAAAATTCCAAACAAATTTCCATGCACCAGACACGTGTTTCGAATATTAAATTCTCATCAGTGATGCTTCTAGCGGAACCACCAAAAATCATTTCAGTAGCGCCCTCTTTAATTTTTGAGCGAATAGCTCTAAGTGATCACCTGAATTGTTCACGCTAGATGGCCCCAATTCCGTATATGTATAATTTGAAGCACGAACCAATCAAATCGCAGGGTTTTTTTTAGCATCGTGACGTATTAAATCTGCCGGAGAAAGTGAAGGGCCGATGCTGCTTCTATGTATAAACGATGTAACTCTGTTTACTTTAGAATCAAGTTGTTTTGTTACGTAGAAGCGCATGTTTATGTAGTGAGCTTATAAACATGTAAACACGAAAAATAGAACAATGTGCATGCGTGGATACGTGTTTATTTCATCGATGAGGGAGGGGCCAAAGCATTACGGGTCGTTGACGAGGAAGGTATAGTTATGTACGTTTCATACGTTTCATAACTAATTATAAGTAGCTGTACTGATCCAATCCCCTGTCCTTTTTATGTTGGACCGAAAATTGAACATCTTAATTCCTGATGTGAAGTAAGAGTGATAGAGAGGGGGGATAAAACTATATTCATAGTAAACTATTTTTACGGGAGACGTTATTGTTGTTTACCGTCTAAGAAAATCCGACGTTAAAAAAATGAGAAAATTTATTTGTTCATTATTACGTACACCATATCATTTTCTAGAAACTTTGGAAAAAAGTCGTGGAAAAAATATTAATATATACAGATAATAAAAAAACTTACCGACTCGCGTCGCTCGCCGCTTCGTAAAATAAAACTGTTTTTACAGAATACTGAATTTAGACACTATTTATTCTTTATTCGTTAAATTTTTCAGCTTGTTACCCTCGCCAGTTTTCATATCATTTTCAGAAAGTTAATGTAAAACACAAAGATATCTAGAATCATTTTCGTTGTATTCACCGTCCCGTCCCGTTTCCTCTTTCTAAATTTCGATCTAAGTCTAAAAAAAAATCGAGAAGATACTTGCATTTTGTATTAGTTGTTTATATATCAAAAAGATCTTTCTCATATAAATCCTTCCAACGAGCAAACTTTTAATTAGTAGATAATAATTACGACTACCCCACGTCATGCGTAGGCGATTAAAATTAATATAATAAACGTCGCCAGTTTATAGGCATTGATACATTCCAGACAACGAGAATAGGTATGGAAATGAAGAAGAATGTGCCAAGGAGGTACAAACTTAATGAAAATATAGACCTTGAATGCATTTTAATCTTTTTTTCCTCAGAAATTGAACGTAAGACACTACCAGTACAATCCTCTCTCTCTCTCTCTCCCTCTCTCTCTCTCTCTCTCTCTCTCTCTCTCTCTCTCTCGTCTGTCTTCATTATATGTCATACCAGGTCTGTAAACATTTCTACATTAGACTCTATGAAAGCCTCTAGCTGGGTAAACTCCTTTAATTAATTGACCGATACATTTCTGTATGAAATGAAAAACTCTAATAACACGAAGAAACTAGAAACCGGAAGCTTTTTAAAATGAAATGCAATGTATTTTTTCATTCGATCTTTTAAAAAAATCAAGGAATATTTTTTTCATTTGATCTTTATAGAATTCAAGGAATATTAATGGAAGATATGTGTTAGAGATTGTCTCAGATTACTCGACAACCAACTCCCCTCTTCCACTATACTTACCTTCCCTACCCCCTTAGTATATGATTGATGCTTTTGAATATGATGATTCAAAGACGGTCATCTTTTAATTCTAATGACATAATTATGGATTAGCATTTCAGTATCGTTCTATACTTGTTGCAAGTTGCATAAACTTGTCTACGATTGAAAGTTTGATGACATAAAGCATAAATGATACAATGTCATATTCTGATATTTAGCTATTCGCTCTCTGTACCTTCAGTGCTTTGATTTGAGTTTAGATTTGAACCTTAACATTATATAACATATAGATGTTGAAATGGTAGTACATTAATTAGTCCTATTTATGGTAAAACTTCGTTATTGACAGATCAATCCCTGTAAAACCATATGTACCTTTAAAGTATGGAATACCTCGAGGTCAAAGTCATAAGACCAGTATTTCCCCTATCACGTTGGAAATATATATAAAAGAAAGGAGGGGTTCTCTAAATACTTTCAGTACACAGAGTAAACAAGCACAACAATAAACACAAAAGCACCAAGGAAGACCAAACACCTATAATGATAGACATAAAAATACTGAACCCAAAGACTAACGAACAAATTGTACCGACTTAGTACGACCATTTGCTACACAAGTCCGGGAACATTAGTGTTTCATTAGCAGATCTTGATTTTATTTTGTACATACGCATGTTATGCGCAATAGATAGGATGCAAAGGACAACGAGTTCTCGGAATAGATTAAAATCGGTCATTAAAATGAAAGGCTGTGTCAAAGGTCATTGAGTGAGGATTAATTGCTAAAAGAAGAATAAAACGCTGTATTTTGATACATAGCATGTGTACTATTGAAATGATGAACTTACTTTAAGTGGTGTTACACATTGTATAGAAAGCAACTGTTTGTATATTGTGCATAAATACTCCTAGCTCTATCAATGGATTTGTTTTGTTTTAGGTAAACATAGTACAGAACAAGAAACAAAGACGTTAATAGAAGGTGACCCTAAAGATGAGAAGATCTCTGGTAAACTTTCATATCACACTTAAAAGTGGGATTAAAAGTACACAATATAGATTGAGGATTATGGGACGTTTTGATAAAGCATTATATTTATTTGAAGAAAATGGAAAAAAGAAACTACTGTCCTGTTCAGTAAACCCAGAGCACCCTGTTTTGGAGATTTATTCTGCCGTCTTTTTCATTGTCTTCATAGGTTGACATCCTTTAGTCGTAACAGGAATTGTACATGAACTCACCCATTCAACGGTTTCTAAGCTTCTATGTAGAAAATAAAATGTCTACGGGGGAAATTCGCATGTTTATTTCAGCCAGACGCCATGTTCTCCGTATCAACAGTTGTAAACGGTGACGTCATGGGTCCGACGTCATTCATTGTAGCCATTTTTACTATAGAAAATCCCGGTAGACAATTTATTTTCCTTCGTATTTTTAGCTTAGCTACTTACAACCAAAAGTGGGCATTTTCTGTTACAACTGAGATAAGAGTACGCCTCTGAAGATTGGGTATCAGATTAGAAGATGACAACTGTATATAACGGAGAAAATCGTCCAAAAAGGGGAGCTCTGGATTTAATGAACTAGACAGGAGATTAACCTTAACATTTCAGGAATTTTGACACCTGTAGCAGTACAAATGTCAGATGGAAAGAAAGTTTCAGCAGATGGTAAATTTAACTACTCTGAACGTTTTGAGTCAAAAGGTAAAATTGTGGAAAAAGCAGGTCCCCTATTGAAGGAAAAAGGTATCTTAGTTCTGATATCCCAGTCTAAGAAATCGTTGTCCGATGTGGCACAATCAGTTGCTCTTATTTGTGATACACAGGAATATCCTTCTGGATTCAAAGAGTTTAATGACTCCTTTGTGGAAATGGACGAATCAAGTGAAGAGACAAAATGTGTTGTTTTTCAAGACTGCTTCAAGAAAGGCGGAGATACTATAAAATTCGTGGAACATAAAAGTATCTTTAATGATCTTCACAAAAAGCAAGTCTCGTCTGGAGGAAGGTTAAGGTTTGTTATTGTAATTCCAACAACTCTTTGGAATGCCAGAAGAGGTACTTTATCGGCATCTAATCTCTTTCATGAGAAATATGTTTTTAAGTATAGTGATGCAGATGCTCAGAACTCTAAATCGTTGGCAGTGTGAGTCCTTCGAGATGCTTGGAATGTGATTCTGCGTTAATTTATCACGAATCAAGTAAATAGTTCGATAAATTTTTGAGGGGCTTTTTATTTATCATTGGCATAATTATTTCAATGTATTGCATGATGAAAGAAAAAATCAATATATGGAAAGTTTAAAGCACGCATCAGATTTTGGAATAGTTTGAAAATATTTTAGAAAAAGGTAGCCCTTCAAAAATTTATGCCAAAGATTGTAAAATCAGTAGTACACATAACACTTTCAAGTGTTTTCAGTTAGCTTTAGTAACGAAGAAATCTAGTCAAGAAACAAATTATTGTGTTCATCAATGTCGAATTTCAGCTCAGCCAGCAAAGTTCCATACACTACATGTATAATAAATATCTTCTTTCAACGATTTTGTAAAATCAAGCAACTTCTTACCTTAGAATGTCATGTAAGGTTGCTTTGCAGTTCCATGTCATCAACACTTTTTATCTCCAGGATAGGTAATCTAACATTATGAACTCTGTTCTTTTCGAAACATTTATTGGATAAATCTTGTTGATTCCGATAATTGGAAATCAAAAGGAGTTATTTGCAAAGCAATACACATGTTAAGCTTGACACAAAAAAGAAAAAAATCACGACTTTGTTCACCAAGATGGCGGTAACATTATTTGTTTTCTCACTTAGTCTTAACTTTTTCAAAACATTTGATTCGCTGATTGATATACACATTTGTGTATCCTGATGAAGTTTGAATAATTTCCGGCGAAGAAAATTTGTCGTTTGGCGATTTTCTTAATTATGGACTTATGGAGTATTATGAGCAAACTACGACGTCATTTCGACGTTAAATCGGGAGAAATGACGTCGCCAACATTCGCATTCAAAATGCAATAAAACATCAATACCAAACGTATCGCATTGATACTTTGCATTTTTGATCGATATTACTAATAGCTTCTTTTCAACATGACTACCTTACTCTTTGGACTATAATTTAAGTATCTAGAAATAAGCTTACCAAAATGAAAGTTGTATGAGGAATCTCCAATCACATTACATTTTAGTAATTATCAAGTTTTTCTTGCGTACAGATCATTATGTAGAAGAAATACATGATGAGATTCAGGGCTAAATACAGCCCTTATCTTATCAGCTCCTTTGGCGTCCAAGTGTTCAATACCTGCTTAAATGAGGTTTTTATTTTAAAATCAAGAGATATCCAAACATAGCATTGCTATTTTCCCCGTAGGACACCATACTGGTTATCTGTGCATATACTTGTGAATATTTTGTAACTTTTATACATATAATAGTTTTGAGTATAATGACAATGTAATTTATGTACGCATTAAAAAATTACGTTTTTACTTGGAAAGTTGTACCTTGAAAACAGTCCCTCAATTTATCGTTTGTGTTGTAATCATTCATTTTAACTTATCTGAACCAATAGACTGAGCTTTTTGTCACTTTTTTGTCACAGTCTTTTCGTAGTATATCTTTAATATTTCCTCTTTTTCGTCATGTTTCTATTTACTACTAGTATGTAATTTTGGTATGAAGTACTTATACTCACCTTCAAAGGCTTTGTATACCTCCTAAAATGGTAATTAACTATCTACTTTGACATTTTCCGTATTCTTGATGGTTTGAATTCATCTGATATGAACATTTATAGTAGGGCTAATAAACTATAAAATATGTACAGTCATTAGCAATGTTAAACCTATTGACATTATTCATTCCTGGTCTTGGTAGGGTGGAGAAATAAAATTATCAAGAAGGATATTTTTGCAAGTCATCATGCGTTTAAGAAGTAGACCTTCGTTATTTCTTGGTTTGTATGTCATTTAACCCCTGGTGAGTGTGGAAGGAGGGCGGAAACAGCGTTTCATCGAACATAGAGTACCCATATACACAAGAAGATGAAAAGTACATACAATAGAAACTATTCTAGATATCAAACAAGTAAATGGAGGAAACAAGACTAATGATAAAGAACAATATATGAAATATATTGTAGTTGGTGCCACTGCTTGAAAGTGAGGTGAATCGAAGGTGATTTCAGTGTAAACTGAAGATTTTTCATTGTGTAATGGCATGTTACAATCAGGACATACATATGAACATTGGCTAAAAGAATAAATCTCATGGTATTTCAAAATTGTTTGGTGTATATTAAACAGCCTGCACTCGATGTTTGTATTGGATGAGCTATACCCCCCCCCTTTTTTTTTCACTAGTTATGCAATGTCACGTGCGAGGAGCAGCTGCCGGATAATGCTTATAAAGCGCCTTTAGGGTTAAAAGATATGATGACGGTTAATGTTTTTGAAAAGTAGGTCGCACTTTAAGGTCAAGGTCACTAGGTCAAAAGTTGAATTCTCAAGTGAAATATCTCTTCATAGTAAGTAATTTTCACGTAGGGGACAACCGTGAATTATATCGGCTCTCAATGAAATGTTTTGTGAAAACACATTTTATTAGTAAGAACCCTCCACCACCTAATTAGCCGGCCACTTATACAGCGCCTGTATAATATTGTTATCATGCGCAATAGTAAAACCTGCAACCAAGTTATGGTTAAAATACGTCATATAATCATATTATGGTTGTGAAGTTGTATTTTTAAAACTTGTGCTTATTTAACCGGCCACTTGTAAAGCGCCAATATAGATCATGACTGTATTGCAATGTATTCATTGTTATGCAATAAGACTCCGAACGTTGTATTTTTTTCCCATTATATATGGAAATATTATTTAGGCTTTTTCAGTAATTTTCAAAAATGTTGTTCATATTCTTAAACAATGTTTCAGAGCCTGTAAACATGTGACTTTCGTTTTGAGGTAGTAAGCTTAAGCTTGTGTGTTGTTAAATATTTCATTCATGATCGACTGCAAATAAATACAGAGTTGTCATGTCTACATCTGTTATGAGATTTTTTATCAATTAACATAAGAGCATAGAAAACCAGGAAAAATCGACAATAAGGCAGACAAATCGATAAAAAGTTAAAAGCAATGATCTACCAAACTAGGATTGAGATCAACATCCCAGGAAGATTGAGCGTCTCCTGCTTGCATGCTACCGTGCCACTAAACTTTGTGAATTCTTCCGTAGCATCAACACTTCAAGTACGTTTTTCCCTAAAGCTTAATGTCTAATTTAATGAATATCGTTCTTTTTCTTTTGTAATGCAGTTGACGAATAACCTTGTCTATTTGTATATGTTTTAATTTCTGTATAATTGAATTCTCGTTGTGCAAAGTGAAATTCAGTGGAGTCTTTCATTTGAAAGAAAATCAGTTTTGAAAAAAAGGGTAATCAATTTGTCCATAATTTTGAATTAAATTACTAAAACATGTATTAAGCAATATTCAAATTCGTAATTCGGAAAAAAACTAAACATCCGATAGTGTGCCAAAAATAGAAGGGTTCGTAATAAATTTTGGTTCTATACGTGATGGTTTCGCGGTGGTTATCAATGAAGTGTCTCTTTTCGATCTAGCCCTTCGGAAGTTCTATTTATTCGTATGTACAGTCACTTCTTAACTTCGGAAAGAAAAAGGCTATTTTTAGAATAAAGGAAACACGGCTCCGAACCTTATTATGCAAATTATATGCATACAATCGGAAGAATCTCGAGTCAAGATTTTACCTAACACACGACGGAAAAGAAAATCTGTTCCTATTCTAATTTTATAGAAGTCTCGTCTAAACTTTTCTCTCGTGGTTTTCCGTTCGAAATTTGAACACGAAGAAATGCCTCTTGCATGCAAGTAAACCAACTGTTCAAGAACACAGACACATGGCTCATGTCAAGGTATGTTTTTAAATTGGTATATGTATCACGTGGAACACATATGATGGGATTTTAATTTCTTCTTCTTATCAGAAATATTCGACCAGGGAGTGCTCCATGTTTTCGTGTGAATGAGTTTCATGATTATTTATCGGTGTAAGCGAATTTCTCCCAAATATGTGTTCTTTAAGGGTTTACTAAACCCAAAATCTACGCAAAAAGGAAATCCCGATTATCACAAAAGTATGGAATAATTTTGCAAATCAGCAACATTTGTGAGTGAATCTTCATGTAACTATGTTTCTCATTAAAATTTTAGCTTATACTTTGATATTTCGTTAGCACAGTCTTAAACAAGTTGTCAATTTTTCAAAAATTAAACTCGTTTTAAACGTAAAACAATATTATTTGTGAATAGTTACCTTCTCTAATGTCTTCCCGAGGGTAAGCTACTTTTCAAATTGTTTGAAAATATTTCTACAAAGTGTAGTCAAACTCCTAAATGTGTAACCTTACAATATGTATATACATTTTGTATACACCTGTGTAGATACCTGCACAAAGCATGCACAGCGATTACTTTTCATTGTTCGATAATCAAGTGTAGATGTGAGAGAGGGGTAGGTTTATTTGAATAGGGAAAATATATATTTGCAAATCAGTATCCCAAATTGAATGCTAGCTTGCCCTCGGGAAGGAATCAAAGAATATATATGCATAAATCATATTGTTTAAATGACTTTTACGGTCTGTTCTATTTTTTTGAAAATCAGCAACTCGATTGATGTTTTTGTAATAATCGAGATAAATTTGTGTTTAGTAAACCCTTAAGGGGTATCGACAAAATTTTATCGGCCATATTGGATTTGACGTGAAGCATTCTTGAAAATCTGTCGTTCTGCAGAATTAAGACTCCAATTTTAACCATTTTAATACTAAGTTTTCTTTGCCTCAACATCGTCATTTTCCCATCATTTTAAACAAAAACTGCATCAATATTTTTACATGACAACCATTTGAACTTAGTGCACCGAACTGCGCAGCTACAGGTTTGCAGGATTCATGATTAATACTATAGCCTACCTTAAACGTTACTATCATCATATGTCTACAAACATTTGTCCTCCAATTTTGATCATACTTTCTCAAAATACCGGGTATCTTGATTTTAAACACAAGGGGCTAGTAGCCATATCAACATAGAAATGAATCCAGGGGCGGATCCCCGGAATGTTGCACATTTGTAATTTGTCACCTATAATTCACATGACTAATCCCACTTTTCTAATATATATCATGTAAATAATTAAAACTTGAACCACAAACAGTCGAAATTCTAGTGAATTACCCCAGGAACTTAAAAATCATTTATTTTTTCTACCTATGTTGGGGCGGATCGGCACGTGAAAATGGCTACCTGTAAAAACTCGTGTTCGAAAAGACACCGTGTTGTATTAACAAGAGATTTATATGATAATGAGACCTTGTACTCAAAATCGAAGGACAAATGGTTGCAGATATAGTATCAATGTAATGTTTAAGGTAAGTTATAGTATTATTCATAAATTCTTCTGAGGTGCAGCTGTGCAGTTCGGTGCATGAATTTAAAAGAGTTTCTAATGTTAAAATCTTAATGTCATTTTCCGTAGAAAATGTGGGAAAATGTAGCTATTGGGGTTGAGAATACTTGGGATTAAAATAGTTGAAGTTGGAGCCATGACTCGGTTTAAGGAAAGATTTTCAATAACACACTACAAAAAATCCAATATGGCGAATAATTCCTGTCTTTCATTACATCTTCATGAACTTCTAAATTTAAGTACACACGATGAACTTGTATATATATGATGTCAGTGTTAGTTATAATCAGTATCAAATATAAATGTCAGTTCTGTAGCCTAGTGTTGGTTAAAGAAGTATCTGAATGGCTTTAAAATTATCTACGGGGTATGGACAAACTGTTATTCGCCATATTGGATTTTATGTAGCGTGTTACTGAAAATCTTTCCTTACACCGAGTCATGGCTCCAACTTCAACTATTTTAATCCCAAGTATTCTCAACCACAATAGCTACATTTCCCCATATTTTCTACAGGAAATTACAATACGATTTTAATATTAGAAACTTTTTTAATTCATGCACCGAACTGCACAGCTGCACCTCAGAAGAATTTATGATCAATACTATAACTTTCCTTAAACATTACATTGATACTACATCCACAACCATTTGTCCTTCGATTTTGAGTACAATGTCTCATTATCATATAAATCTCTTGTTAATAAAACACGGTGTCTTTTCGAACACGAGTTTTTACAGGTAGCCATTTTCACGTGCCGATCCGCCCCAACATAGGTAGAAAAAATAAACGATTTTTAAGTTCCTGGGGTAATTCACTAGAATTTCGACTGTTTGCGATTCAATTATTAAATATTTACATGATATATATTAGAAAAGTGGGATAGTCATGTGAGTTATAGGTGACAAATTTACAAATGTGCAAAATTCCGGGGATCCGCCCCTGGATTAATTTCTATGTTGATTTGGCTACTAGCCCCTTGCGTGTAAAATGAAAATACCCGGTATTTTGAGAAAGTATGATCAAAATTGGAGGACAAATGTTTGTAGACATATGATGATAATAACGTTTAAGGTAGGTTATAGTGTTAATCATGATTCCTGCAAACCTGTAGCTGCGCAGTTCGGTGCACTAAGTTCAAATGGTTGTCATGTAAAAATATTGATGCAGTTTTTGTTTAAAATGATGGGAAAATGACGATGTTGAGGAAAAGAAAACTTAGTATTAAAATGGTTAAGATTGGAGTCTTCATTCTGCAGAACGACAGATTTTCAACACAGGTGCCTGCAGATATGATCGTCCCCCCTTTCTTTCCTTCAATCAGTTGAATGTTTAATTATTCTTTACAGTAACATAACCATAACTGCCAGACAAAAGGAGGAATATACTCTGAGAAGAGTCTTCATGCCCATGTGTGTATCAGATCCAATGAAAGAAAGTGCATCAGAATAATGGAATGCTTAGTGCTACTAGTACCGTACTTATAAAGTTGTGGAAATACTGTGGAATACATGTATACTATTACAATTGTACTGTATGATGTTGACCACCATGGTGTGAAAATAATTCACTTATGATAGGAGAATGAAGAAAATTGTTCAAGTGCATATTTCTACACGAAAAACGTATTCAATGTACATCGACAACATATTCCGTGTGAAACTATGATCCAGTATAAAATGAGAATTTGTGTTATAATGTAGAGAAATTCATCATCAATAGAAGAATAGTGAGACCAACAAATGAAAATGTATCACAGCCTCTTGCAGTAAACATGCTGATATAGCACTGAAAGGTAAGTTGTACATGTCATTACATGTTTTTAACCTTTTAAACCATTGTGCGATAATGCTCCATGAGCCCTGCACAGTACAGGAAGAAGAAGATGAAGAAGTATACTTATATACATGTTATAATAATTTAGTAAATCTAATCATACAAGTACAAATAACATTGTATTTATTTCCTATTTTACATGTGTATCCCTTGTGATTCACCTTAAATGGATAATACTTTTTAATGGTAAGTTACATGCTTTCATATTTCATGTGTCCATGTATTCTTTGAAACACTTCTCATGCATACCAAAATTTGTGTCCTTGTTACCTTGACCTTGGATAATGACCTACTTTTTAAAAACTGGCACAATGGCCATAACTTTTGAATGGTGTCAGAGTGATAAATGGACATTTGCTTTCCTTGGTACATTTTCCATAGATACCAAATTGTTGTCTTTGTGACCTTGAATTTGGAGATTGACCTACTTCGCTATTATTTTTCTAAAGTAATATTATGCTTTTAAGTGATAGGGCTTTCATAGTTCTTGTATGTATTCCTTGTCATAAGGTCTTCCCATTAAAACCAAAATTTTGACCTTTTAACCTTGACCTTGGATATTGATCCATTTTTGAATAACTTTAACCATGTTAACCTTGCCCTACATGTAGGTCATAACATGAATTGCAAGTGATAGGGCTATCATATTTTACATGTGTATCCCTTGTGGTAAGGCCTTCACATTAATACCCCAATTTTTACCTTGAGTCCTTGACCTTGGAGTATGAAATACTTTTCTACATAACATGATACATCTAACAACAAGGGTATTCATGTTTCACAAAAACATGGGTTTAATATTTCTTAGTCCTATTAGCTTTGACCTAAAATAGTGCTCTCACATGTTACACCCATTTTTAGCTCTAATGGTCATAGACCAGTCGAGCTTATGCGATACCCCCTCGTCAGGCGCCTGTCCGTCTGTCAGTCCGTCCGTAAACAATTGTTGTGCTCGCAACTCCTCTGTAACTATAAGAGACAGAAATATAACTCTTTTTGCATAACACTTGGTTTGTGGTCTAGTTGTGCACCTGACATTTTGTTTGCGCCCCTAACCCCCAGGGTCATAGAAAATGGATGTGGTCATTTCTCCTGTATGACTCTGTGTAATATTGTGCTTACAACTTCTCTGACACTTATAATAAATGATGAGACTTGAATCTTTTTGCAATGTGATGAGTCTGTGTTCGAGTATTGCACCTGATATTTTGTTTGAGTTCCTGGCCCCCTTTGACTGAGTAAGAAAATGGATGTGGCCATATTATTTATCATATAAGAATTCACTTGTAGGGCCTTTCAAATTGGGAAAATTGACAATATTTTCTCCAAATTAGAAAATATGGTAGATTTGGATGCCTTCTTTAATATCAAATTTAGCATTTTTTTTTACTTTTTTTTTAGAATTTTCTATGAGGTACATGTCCATGTATGTATCAAATTGGGAAAAATTTGTCAATAAATAGGGAAAAATTATAATATTTTGCATAAACTGAGAATGGCCGATCGACAGCCTCATAATTATATTTGTATGTTAGTACTACTACTGAAACTTGACATGTCACGTAAATTTATATACATGTACTTCATTATGATATATATACTACTGCTACATGTTCTGGTAAATGAATGCAAAATTCGGTCATTTTAGAGCTCATTACATCTTTTCTTTTCAGAGTGAGACTGACAACATCTTCTGTATATACAATATGGCTGGACAATAAATTCCTCATTTTTGGGTATCAGATTGAATATCTACCTCGTCCTTTTACTATAGACACTGGAGAAATCACCGTTTGCTGTCCAGAGCATTTGAATTTTGAACATGTTTTGTGTTTGCTTTCATGTGGTTACCAGTACATGTACATGCATGTACTTAAGGTTAAATTGCCTATAATTGCATCGAAACTTTTTACTTGAGAATAGACCTGCACCTGTTGAATGGGGTAAAACGATTTATTATTTTATTATTTTCATAGCAACAAATTTATCACTTTAAATTCTAGGTTCATATAGGCTAGACATGTAAATTCATATAAAATGTAAACTTCAAAAAGAAATAAGCATATGATAAATAATAGAGAAAGAAAAATATCCTCTCGCAAGTACAAAACATATTCTGCTGTAAATTGATGAAACTATTACATATGTATATATTGTAGTTATAGTGATTCTGCTTTAATGATTTTCAGAGTTTTGAATAAAATTACTATTAAACTTATTAAATCTTATAACTTATACTTATATTCTTCTTGAGACTAGGACACAAATATTCTTAGAACACTGTGATGAAGAAATCTAGTGAGAACATTATGTCATATGCATTTTCTCTTGAATCCCCTATCAAAAAGCATAGCAAACTTGGTCGATCATCCTTTCTACACAGTAAACATTTGTGGAAGAATATCTAGTAGCTTTGACCTACATGTACATGTATACATTTGACCTACTTTCCTAATATTTTGGATTTGCAACAACACTGGTCTGGCAAATGATAGATAAATGATATGGTACAAATGAATATGTATGCATTGTGTTAAGAAATTACTTAAGATAGATTTAGATTCAATATGTGACCTTGAACTACACGTTTGACCTTTTTTCTTGGAACTAAAGAATCTGAACTTGGAGAGTGGTGTATATATTGAAGAATGTGAAACACGAAGTATCAGAGAATCCTGACCAAACTGAATTATTGGCAGTTGTGAAATGTCTGAGAGCATGATTAGACGTGCTAATAGACTCTTAAGGTGCTGGAGAAAGATGTTTTTCCTTTCATTCCTCAGTGAATTTTTGATTTTTTCGCCAGTCATGCGGAAGAATATTTTTGCAAAATATCCCGAGCTGGATTTACAAAAGACCCCCCCTCCCTAAAAACCAAATTGTTGCACATGTTTACAAGTGCTTATTGGCACATGGACAAGTAAGAGAGAAAATCATGCGCATAACCAGGCGTACCGTAAGAACGCAGTTGCTCCCACATCGTTTTGCAAAAAAAAAGAATGAAAGAAACACGAACGTAGAAAACTGCCCTGTAAATGTGCAAAATTCATTAGATTATGAAACTTTGCCCCTTGAATCTCCACAAGGGCTTCTATCTGGACCAACTTGAGGCTGCTTCCACTTGATAAGTACTCTGGCTAAGCGACTGAAGATGAATGCATATACACAAAATGTATACACTTCGCATGTGTATGAGAGAAAACATATTCCCGTTATTGTACATGCATGTACCTGTTAAAACGGGCAGACTCTAATGAAATGACATTTATTTATATAAAGTATCGTGATTCTATGAGATGAAAAAAATGTTAGTTTGCTGTGATTGGGGGATGCATTTAAAATATCGAAATTTATCAAAATTTTGGGATTAATTCAGAATATCATTCCTTTGGGTTAAGACAGTTCTGTAGATTGCAGGAGCGGATACAGGATTTGAGTTTAGAGGGGGCGTGGAATACCTCAAAGTCCTGTAGCAGGTTCTTGGGGTAACCCCACTCCCCAACAGAAAATTATCTTTCATGATATATAATGTATATAGCGAGCCAGCGAAAATTTTCAATTATCTTGCATATATTTATAGTATATATCAGAAACAGGCCGGTAAAAAAAAAATAAAAATAAAGGTTGAGTCGTGGAAGGGGAACATTTCTTCATGGCTATAAGCATGGAATGGATATATCATGCTTATACCTTCGGAATTTTATTGCAAACCATGATATCGGATACTTATATCTAAATAAAGATACATGGCGAGCAGTAGCCAGCCAGCGGAAACTTCTGAAATTCGACTTCAAACTACCAGAAATTATGTCTACACATACTTGTTTGAGCCCAAGTAATACCTTATTTTGACGACTTTAGTGAATTGGGCGTGCGCCCCCTTCCCCCACGCCCCCTCTAGTAAATACATCAATGCATTGGTAGGGAAACATCCGGATAGAAAGAGTAAACTTGTTAGAGAATTTTAGATGTAGGGGCCGCCGTGTGTATCCCCCCTTCCCCGCGCTATTGAATCGGATGGGGGCTAATACATTAGAAATTATCAGTGTTTTCCTGCTGTTATCGAGAAATGTTTATTTATAAAATGTGAAATTAAATTCTTATGGGTACAAATGTATGCAAAATGGATAATGTATAGAATCGCTCAGTATTTAATCGAAGCGGGGAAAACGTATGAAAAGTGTAATTCGTGATTCTTCAGTGCAGTAACGAATTATCCATGGCTTGAATATTTAAATAGCAAAGTTCAAAATAATTTAAATGACAATAACATTGGGAGCCTTGGGAAATTCCAGCGGTAAACAGAAAGTTATAAAATGAATTTTGGAGGATTTTGTGATTTAAAGATGAGGGTTACATTTATTTTGATGGTATTATCATTTGTTCAAGTAAGTTGAAGTTACAGAGTGAAATGTGGGATGTATGCCTTGAAATTACTTTTGAAAAGACTCGACCTGGGTACATATATATTGATCTAAACTATATAGCGACTTCTATTTTCAGCCTTGTTATAGATATGTCACATAATGAACTTTAAGTCACGAGCTACTTATTCATAATGATATCGAGTAATGAATGAAACTCAGAGATAATAGAGGAAAGGTACATGTAAGAATGAGTAGCACTTTTCATATCTATGGATTTTAATTTCTGTGCGAGCTCATAACAGTAATTTTCATCATTGAGCGTTAATATATGTGAATGAACCGTAGCTATACACTAGTTTTGTTAGATTTAAAATGGAAGCTAGTCTGTCATATTAAAAATTTAAAAAAATACTAGCTGGTTCCAACAGTTACATATGCCGTTACTAACGAGCTATGATAAATTATTGCTTATGAGTGGGCATCCTACTAGACATTTAAAGATTTTGTATGCAGAGCGCTGACTGTCTACATTGTACAGATTGAGGGGTCGTATCAAATCATATTCGTATATAAATTTTCAAAAGGTGCAGTATACCCCGGTTTTATCGTACATCGTACATTTTCGGACCTTCCCTTCGCATGCTCGAGAAAACGGAAAGGTTCGAAAATGTACGAATATACCCCACTCCGCCCAAAGGAGCGCTATCAAAATATCTGTCCAATCTTCGTTCAATAAAAAAATAACAAAACAAAAATAACCAGATAAAAATAATTATCATAGATCTTGAAATCATGCTAAACGGTTGAATTTTTTGTTGCAAGACATTTTTATCGATGCCAACATTTTTTATGACCCTAATTTGGGAGTCTGAGTTACTTAAGAAATAATTTCATTGGCACGGAGATGTGTCTTTCATATTTTTCACGTTTTCGTTAACACTACAGATACGGAACCGCGGTTCATCTTGGCTATTTCTACTTCATAGCAGCAAACTCCGCCAAGCTTCAGTAGAATAAGTAAATAATAATAATTTTTCCTGTTTTAGGTAGGAGAGTATAGATCAAATTTCAGGGTAAAAAATCCAAAAACCTCTACTGTATAAGAACTCTAAATTTTGAAAACGAATCTTATTGTAGATGGCGCAACTGAAATTAATTATTGCGCTGTCGTACAAATTCAAATTTTCATATTTAAACGGCGAACTATCCCTTGCAGATCTAGAGGTGAGGTGAGATTACCGTAGTCAGGAGCATTCTGAAAACTGACAAATATGTATAAATAAATAGTCTGAAATTATGTTCTGGGCGTACAAAGATATACACTGTATCAAAAATATTTTACGAAAATTTTCAGTTTTAATGGTTTTAATGTCAGGACGTACTACTCTGTATACCTCAAAATTAAAAACAAATAGTCATTTTGCAAATGAAAAGCTTATTTCTTATGCAAGAGAATGCTTTATAATATATATGATTAACCCCCTCTTTCATTTGTGTTTTTACATATTGAACAATTATTTAGGATTGTAGAATCTTCGTCGACGTACAAAACAATATCTGCCCCTTATTTCCAAATTGTGATAAATTCTTTCAACAAATGTATATGTATTCATTTATGATCCGTACACTGATAAATGTTTTAGAGCAAAACATGATTTTCATTTCAACTCGAGTTCTCCGTACACCATTTGCTCTCTGCGGGGTACTTTAAGGCGAATTCTACATTGAGCACTTTGATATTGTCACACCTAGCCGGATACGACGAACGGTCTAGTAATGAATAGAGAAATATTTTCGTTAATTTTCCATTTTGTCCGGTTCTTAAGCCCCTGTCACACCTTCACGTTCTGGCATGGCGTTCGCACTACGGCCGCCAAAATTGTACGAAACGTGGCGTGAACGTAGTAAGGACGCGGGGAACGTAGTAAAAACTCGCTGATACGTATTGAGGTCGTAGTAAGGACGCCGACGAACGTGCCCGTACGCCGAGCCACCACGACCGTTTTGAACTGTTCAAAACAGTCGTAGTGAGGACGCGGTGATGACAGAACGTGTTAAGGTCTACTTCCGAACGTATTGAGAACTTCATGGACGTATTAGAAACGTGTCACTAACGTAGTAGGGTCGTAGTACGGACGGCTAAAACTTTTACATATAACCATATGGAGATCGTCACGTCTCTGCCGTCCTTACCACGTTCTTGGTTTTAGAGGTCGAAAAAATCAAAATAGACCTCGTACAAACAATTTATCCTTTGAACGTGTTATGATCGTAGCATGAACGCAGTAAGGACTTAGAGAACGTAGTAAGCACGCCGTACTATCGTAACACAGACGCCTTCGTCGTAGTGTGAACTTAGGGCCGATCGTAGTGCGAACTTGACTAAACGTATTAAAGACGGGAAGGACGTGCTACTAACGTGTTACGGACGCTTAAGGTCGTGTTGCGCACGTATTGGAGTCGTCAATTATTGTTTCGGAGAGCCCTTCTGGGTGAAAAATGCCACGTTCTCACTACGTTCATGAAAAATTTCAAGGACTTCAAGAACGTAGTAAGAACGTCTCGAGAGAACGTGTAGGTGTGACAGGGGCTTTATATGTTGCATTTCCATTTTATCTGTTGTTTCTTTGTCGCACTTACGGTGACCATTACACATTCGTTATTTTCCGGTTAACCACCGGTACGTCTCCTTTCGTTGCAATGACGATTTTGAAAGCAATTGTATACAATGTCCACATATTGAAATAATTTTTTCCGCTTTCAATTTTCTTTCGCCACTTTCAAACTTTTTTGCAAAAAGGGACCGAAAGCAGGAAACCTGATCTTGTGATCAGGAGGCGAAATTAGTGCCCGTGCCCATGTTCTTCCGGAAGCTAAAAGTTTTGACAAATTAGATATCGGATTTTTGTATTCGTATACCGCCCCCATATTCTGTAGATGTAGACTGTTGAACGTCTGCATTCGAGAAAACTTTAAATCTCTAATAGTAGCTTGGTCTGTCCTTTTAAAATTCTACTGAGGTCATGTGATGCCCTAAGCCTATTAATATCCGTTTTTGACGCTGACGCTCGGGCACTATATTTTCCAAAAGCAACAATATGAGAGAATCGAGCATTAATAGGTAGATAGTTTTCAGTGATGCTTAAATCAATTAATTGCTTTTTCAAGAAAAATAATACTGTTTACATGTTAACATCATCGATTTAATCTTATCTTTAACTTCATTTAGATTAAATTCGATTAATTTTGAAGATAGAAAATTAATGTACAGTTTTGCGTTGTTTAGTGCATTTCCTAAGTGGCGTTTTCATGCAATGTTTTGTGTAAAAACTGCCATAAAATTTGAAATTCATATATCTTTATCTATACAGAAATTATAAACATGTTAAATGTCTTCAAATTGAATAGCTTCATTTAAGAACATATAAAGGAGCTGGTAAAGCCCCTGTCACACTATCGCGAGTTCGAGCTAAGAGTTGTGGCGAGTTACATCTCGCCATAACTCGTCATTTGTCGCATGGAACTCGTACAGATGTCTTCACATGTCGAAGAAATGTCGCCTCATGTAGCCAGATCTCGGCGTGAGGCGAGTTTTCATGTCGTACGCATGTCGAGGAATTGTCGAACATAGGTCGAACATATGTCGCATAAACTCGTACAGGCATCGTGTGCATGTCTCCACTTCTCTTCGCTTCTCGCCATGAATCAAACTCGTGCGAGAAGGGTCGATACGGAAACGTTTTAGTGCCTCCTGTTGTTGTGTTGTAAGTAGGTTTCACGACAAAAAGAAAATCGAATTGCCGAGATAAATGAAGCATTATGACGTATTTAAGTCGAAAAGTCGCTGTAAACTTGTCTTCAACGAGGTCTTTTGGACGAAATGTAATTCAAAAAGCATGAAGTTAATTTTATTTAAGTCAAGAAAATTCAATGCGATTTGTCTCATGTCAACTTCAAAATAAATAGTCATCCTAAATGTCGTAATGGCATGAACATCTAGATGTATCGACATCATTCAAGTTGATATGTTGGAGTAAACGCACGTCTGTCGAGATGATTATATCGAAATTATGCCGAAAATACACCAAGTCGAATTTTCGAATGTCAAATATCAGTCAAATATCGAGTTCTTAATCTCGAATTATTACCTAAATCTCGTTATGACGACTTTGCAGAAGGCAATTTGATGTGATGAAGTAGTACTTATTGATATCTTTTTGGACGACTTTAATTGCTTGAAATCAACTTTGCGAGTTTTAAAAGACGCGGTTATTTAAATTGCAATTATCCTTGTCAATGTTTTTATAACATGAGGCCCAAGTGGGGCTATTTCTCTCATATCTCTTTAAGATTATTCATGACCTTTCTGCCTTTTTATTGCCATCAGCAAATATATTATTAAAAAGATGACACTTTTAGGAGACAATGAATAAGATATATTTTTATCATTCGTACTACTTAACATTGATTTCATTTTACTAAACTATGATCAGATAGATCTTAACTGAGATCTTATATTTCTAAAGATATAAGATTACATAATTGAGGGCTTGGATAACGTAACTGTGCTCTCATCTATGGGCAGCCATTTTAACTTAATTACATTCATGTTATGAGTTATATCACTATATAATGATAAATATCACTATATAATGAGTGATATCACTATATAATGAGAGATGTCACTATATAATGAGTGTTATTTTGCCACTAACTACTTGGAACCAATCAGAGAGCGTTAGTCGCGTCACGTGCACGCTGTCATAATTTCTATAGACCGTCAGCAATTCCGCCATTGCCGTATAAATGAATTCGCACGTAAAATGAGTCGTGAAACGGCAATTTTCTGCAAAAAAAAAAAAATAACGGAGGTTTTGGTCCTCGACAAAATAAAACAGTTATTCATTTTGAAGACGTTTAACATAAATACCACTTAATGAGTGTCACTGCTGGTGGACCAGGGGTCCCCGAGGGCACATGTTCCCAAGTTCGATCAATTTCGGTTGATCGTTTCTTCAACGTCTTCGAAAATTTCTGTCATCAAAATTTCTTGAAATTTCAAAAACGTGGGTCCTTTTTTATATCCCACCTATCCTGCTACGTCTTTCGATACGCTTTTTCGACATAGTAACTTTCATACTTTTTTGGCATATTATATTGTTTAAATATGAGGATCACTGACGAGGGTTAAGTACCCGAAACGTTCATGTCTGGTCCATGCTGCCAATTTATCTGTTCTTAAATCATGCTATTCAATTTGAAGACGTTTAACATTGTTACTGACCGTCCACAGAGATTTGTCGGGTTGATCAAGCCCATAGAAGGCTTGACTTTTCCTCGCCTTCTTTGGGCTTAATCAACCCGACAAATCTCTGAAGACGGTCAGTAACAAACCTAATAACTAATAATATCACTATATAATGAGTGGTATCACTATATAATGAGTGATATCACTAATTTAAAAAGTGACATCACTCATCAAAATGAGTTTTATCACTCATTAAAATGAGTTTTATCACTGATTAAAATGAGTTTTATCACAAATTAAATAGAGATATAACTATTTTCTCTTCATTTTGAAAACAAGTGATATGACTTATTTTAATGTTGATATCATTAATGGAACTAGAGATATCAGTTATAAATTAGTGATATTACCAATCAAATTAACGATATCATTATATATTTCCAAATAGTTATATCTCTATTTAAAATAGCGATATCACTATTTGAATAAGTGATAATCACTAAATCTATTTCGGTTTTCGATCCTGGGCCTGCTTGGGTAGTAGTCATTTGAATTATTGCTCAGAATAAGAGATATCACTTATTTGAATAAGAGATATCTCTGATTTTGAAAGACTTATTGATATCACTAATTCAAATATTGATATCACTTATTCTTTTAGCGATATGAGTATTTTAAGAATAGAGTGATATCACCAATTGAATTAGAGATATCTATTACTTGAAATAGTAATATCAATAGGTTGAATTAGTGATGTCACTAGATTGATAGTGATATCACTAATCTAATTAGAGATATCATATTAAATTAAAAAATATAAAAACATAAGATATAGAATAAAAAAATTATTGATATCACTAATTCTAATGAAAATTTAATATCACTAATTAAATGAAAGAGAGGAGGGGACCTCCAATAACACTCGATTGCAGTACCCACAGCAAAACTCCAAAACACCCAATGCAAATACACATAGCAGATACGCATAGAAATAGACGCAAAAGGGACAAATGAGTTTAAGAAGATCCTGACGATAATCGCAACATCACTCACAATAGAGCACAAATTGGAGCATCGACGGAACCCTATCAAGGCAGAGTTGTGACCAGGTGCCCGGGAGGAGTAAGCATCACCACACCCGCCAACGATGTTCACGCACGTAAATGAAAACAATATTTAAAATACATGCACTGTCTAGGGCTATGTGAAGGAACACCAATGTTATGATAAAACGTCTTCAAATTCATTAGCATCATTTAAAAACAGAAAAATTAACAGCATGAACTAGACTTGCACGTTTCCTCGCCTTCTTTTCCTCGCCTTCTTTGGGCTTAATCAACACGACAAATCTCTGAAGACAGTCAGTAACAAACCTAATAACTAATAATATCACTATATAATGAGTGGTATCACTATATAATGAGTGATATCACTAATTTAAAAAGTGACATCACTCATCAAAATGAGTTTTATCACTCATTAAAATGAGTTTTATCACTCATTAAAATGAGTTTTATCACAAATAAAATAGAGATATAACTATTTTCTCTTCATTTTGAAAACAAGTGATATGACTTATTTTAATGTTGATATCATTAATGGAACTAGAGATATCAGTTATAAATTAGTGATATTACCAATCAAATTAACGATATCATTATATATTTCCAAATAGTTATATCTCTATTTAAAATAGCGATATCACTATTTGAATAAGTGATAATCACTAAATCTATTTCGGTTTTCGATCCTGGGCCTGCTTGGGTAGTAGTCATTTGAATTATTGCTCAGAATAAGAGATATCACTTATTTGAATAAGAGATATCTCTGATTTTGAAAGACTTATTGATATCACTAATTCAAATATTGATATCACTTATTCTTTTAGCGATATGAGTATTTTAAGAATAGAGTGATATCACCAATTGAATTAGAGATATCTATTACTTGAAATAGTAATATCAATAGGTTGAATTAGTGATGTCACTAGATTGATAGTGATATCACTAATCTAATTAGAGATATCATATTAAATTAAAAAATATAAAAACATAAGATATAGAATAAAAAAATTATTGATATCACTAATTCTAATGAAAATTTAATATCACTAATTAAATGAAAGAGAGGAGGGGACCTCCAATAACACTCGATTGCAGTACCCACAGCAAAACTCCAAAACACCCAATGCAAATACACATAGCAGATACGCATAGAAATAGACGCAAAAGGGACAAATGAGTTTAAGAAGATCCTGACGATAATCGCAACATCACTCACAATAGAGCACAAATTGGAGCATCGACGGAACCCTATCAAGGCAGAGTTGTGACCAGGTGCCCGGGAGGAGTAAGCATCACCGCACCCGCCAACGATGTTCACGCACGTAAATGAAAACAATATCTAAAATACATGCACTGTCTAGGGCTATGTGAAGGAACACCAATGTTATGATAAAACGTCTTCAAATTCATTAGCATCATTTAAAAACAGAAAAATTAACAGCATGAACTAGACTTGCACGTTTCCTCGCCTTCTTTTCCTCGCCTTCTTTGGGCTTAATCAACACGACAAATCTCTGAAGACAGTCAGTAACAAACCTAATAACTAATAATATCACTATATAATGAGTGGTATCACTATATAATGAGTGATATCACTAATTTAAAAAGTGACATCACTCATCAAAATGAGTTTTATCACTCATTAAAATGAGTTTTATCACTGATTAAAATGAGTTTTATCACAAATAAAATAGAGATATAACTATTTTCTCTTCATTTTGAAAACAAGTGATATGACTTATTTTAATGTTGATATCATTAATGGAACTAGAGATATCAGTTATAAATTAGTGATATTACCAATCAAATTAACGATATCATTATATATTTCCAAATAGTTATATCTCTATTTAAAATAGCGATATCACTATTTGAATAAGTGATAATCACTAAATCTATTTCGGTTTTCGATCCTGGGCCTGCTTGGGTAGTAGTCATTTGAATTATTGCTCAGAATAAGAGATATCACTTATTTGAATAAGAGATATCTCTGATTTTGAAAGACTTATTGATATCACTAATTCAAATATTGATATCACTTATTCTTTTAGCGATATGAGTATTTTAAGAATAGAGTGATATCACCAATTGAATAAGAGATATCTATTACTTGACATAGTAATATCAATAGGTTGAATTAGTGATGTCACTAGATTGATAGTGATATCACTAATCTAATTAGAGATATCATATTAAATTAAAAAATATAAAAACATAAGATATAGAATAAAAAAATTATTGATATCACTAATTCTAATGAAAATTTAATATCACTAATTAAATGAAAGAGAGGAGGGGACCTCCAATAACACTCGATTGCAGTACCCACAGCAAAACTCCAAAACACCCAATGCAAATACACATAGCAGATACGCATAGAAATAGACGCAAAAGGGACAAATGAGTTTAAGAAGATCCTGACGATAATCGCAACATCACTCACAATAGAGCACAAATTGGAGCATCGACGGAACACTATCAAGGCAGAGTTGTGACCAGGTGCCCGGGAGGAGTAAGCATCACCGCACCCGCCAACGATGTTCACGCACGTAAATGAAAACAATATCTAAAATACATGCACTGTCTTGGGCTATGTGAAGGAACACCAATGTTATGATAAAACGTCTTCAAATTCATTAGCATCATTTAAAAGCAGAAAAATTAACAGCATGAACTAGACTTGCACGTTTCGGGTATTTAACCAAACTTTAAAATTTAACTCACGCCAAAGAAACATAAAACGGATTAGAAAAGATTCAGGATTCGATTTATCAAGGACAGACTAGATTCTGGGTTAGTTGGATCCAAGGTTATTGGATATAAAATGAGTGGACAAATATTTCATACACCGGTTGTATCCAAGTCGGGATGGATCAAATGACAAATATGGATAATGACCATATCCCTGTATACAGCACAAAATCGATAATTCAGAAAATCAGAAACTGAAGGCATACAAAATCAGGATAAAACAGGAACCAAAGGAAACAAACAAAAACCTCCACCATATGAAAAGAAGCGAACTCCCGATATGGGAGTGAGACCAGGTGCCCAGGAAGAGTAAGCATCTCCTGCTTGCATGCAACACCCGCCGCTTCAATTCGGTAGAAATGTCACATCCGGTTTCTTCCATTTCGGAAGATATAGAGTACAATCTTTGGTTGGATGGTTCACATGGTCTATGACAGAATATCATCCACCATTCTGGAGAGTGGGACATCATAGTGTATGACGAGCTCCCCATATCGACCGTAGAACTTCCTCAGTGACGATGTTAGTCGGTCACAAACATATCCCTGACTGAGAAGCTTATCTGAAAGACGCCTAGCTCTCAGAACAAAATCCGTATATTTGGTACTTGCTCTGGCATAGCGTATCAACTGAGATATGAACACACCATAAGCTGGCGATGACGGGATGTTGCTACTCAGAAAGGGAAAGTTTGTAGTGGTGAAATTGAAGTCGTCACGTTTGTCATAGAGTGAGGTGTTCATGTGACCATCAGTGTCGTAGGACAACATTATGTCCAAATAGGATGCTGGATTTTTCTTTGACTTCAAGCTCTGAAGGATAGATACTGCTCAGATAATCCGCGAATTTTGGATTATTGATGGACAACACATCGTCTATGTATCTGTAAGTGAAGTTGAAGTCAGAAGCTAAGTATCTTTTCCCTTCAGAGACCAAAGATTGAATGGATTCAGCTTCGTACGAGTAAAGGAAAATGTCGGCAAGGAGTGGGGCACAATTGGTCCCCATTGGAATTCCGACAATTTGCTGGAAGACCTTTCCTCCAAACACCACAAAAATGTTGTCGATCAAAAAGTTTAACATCTGAATAACATCTGTTTCAGTGTACTTATTTTCAGAATCGGATTTTTCTTTTACAAAGTAGGTTTTGTCATAGTTCACCACAATAAATTTGTATTTGCGATTACCGTTCTTACTTGTAAACGCATTACTTATAATTTTTGCGAGTCTTTCTTTCAGTTTAGAATGTGGAATTGTAGTGTAAAGTGTCGTAAAATCAAAGACTTCGATCGAATGGACTTTACTAAAATGAGTGGATTTCAGATGTTCTAAAATTTCCTTCGAATTCTTTAAAATCCACATCTGGTTGATACCACTGCCAGAATATACTGTCGAACAATATTTTTGAAGCCTAGATTTGATTTCAGATAAAACTTTGGTGAGTAAGATCGATACAGATTTGGTAGAACATCTTGACGAACCAGCGATGAAACGTTGTTTGTACGGATTCTTATGCATTTTAGGTATGCAGTATAAGTATGGTAAATCTAAATCTAAATTGTTAGTGTGGAAGCCAAAGGAAGCAAGAGCTGATTTGTGGTTATCTATTATTTCAGAGGACGAAAGGTTTGTTGGGGTGTAAGTGGGATTTCCAGGTGTCGAATTTAGACCCAACTCTTTAACTAGACTGTCGAAATAGTACTTTTTGCAAGTAAATGTGTAATTATTTGAGGCTTTGTACGCTGGTGTGATGACATAATGTTCTTGGAGGTAGTTAAGCATTGTGACAACACCAGGGTCTTTAAATATAGACTCGAATCTGGTGTTCACAGTTGATTTTAATCGGTCAATACTAAAGTTAGGTATGATCAAAGATGATGAGATGCCGGATGGAATAAATCCTTAACAGTCAGAATCCTAGATGTAAAGGATCCAGAAAAGGGTATGACCCTGTTAGGGGATGGGAAAAATATAAGTTTGATTTTGGAGAAGGTCAATAACGATTGGATGGGCTAGAGGTGACGTGGATCCAATCCGTACGTGATCAACAACTTCTGATAAACACCACTATTGAACATCGGATCTACATGTATAAGGTACTTAACGTAGTCGAATTCCTGCTTTTCCCAAGCAAGGGTTGTTCAAAGAAGGTCAATGGGATAGGTCAAGAAAGTGTGTCCATGTAGAATTGCATCCTAGATAGTATTGATCCGAGGTTGAATCGATTAGGTATAGGGTGGTTCTCGGAAGGTATGATATGATGTAGACTGGATAGATGATAGGTTTGGTGTAGAGTGAGTGAATCCTTACAAGTTTGTCTATTGAGGGCTATTTTCAAATTGAGACTATTTTCATGATACTGTAAATCAAACATTGTCGGATTTTTAGTAGGTTCCTTTATGTAATACCCCAATTATTTCATAAGTAAGATGTAACACTTGTGTTTGGTCCTTTTCCATAGCAATACGGAAGTGTTCCAATCTTATACCTTCACATTTCAAAACAATTTATATTACACCAGACACGTGTTTCGGATACTCAATCCTCATCAGAGATGCTTCCATCCGAAGTGACTTTTAGACACAACCAAAATTAGTTAAAGACATCTTGACCACAATCTCAACAGCACTCACAATAGAGCACAAAATTAAGCATCGACGGACCCCTAGCAAGCTAGAGGTGGGACCAGGTGCACTGGAGGAGTAAGCATCCCCTGTTGGCTAGCCGCACCCACCGTCGATGTTTAAGTACGAAAATGAAAACAATATATGAAACTCGTGCACTGTCTGACGTTGTCTTTATAGAAAATGCTACATTTGTATATGACGACAATGTCAGGGAAATATATTCAAAACACTTACTGTCAAACCCCTCTCGGGGAACTTTTGTACGAGCTCCACACGGCAAAGGGCATAAGTCATTTTAGTAGCATCCTTTGGTTAGATTTTTTAAAAGTTAGATTTGTGCACTTTGCAGAGAGTGTGCGGCTCCAAATTTCCTGTAGGGTATATATTCAGTAGTATATCCAAATAAAACCTATGTTCAAAATAGCATTGGTGGAATGGTGCAAAGATGTTAATCTTCTTTCATTTCGATTATATTTTTGAACGAAATGACAAGTTTTTGAAAAAGCATAATAATATTTATAAATAGATAAAGTGCCAAAATCAAAGAATCTCTCAGGAAGCAGAGCTCAAAATCAGTAATTGATACTCTTGAAACATTTATCTCTATAGGTAACACTTTGATCTAGTGAAAGAATATCAAAGCATCGAATCCTGAATCTTTTCCAAATCCGTTTTCATTCCAGGTCCAATTCCTCTAACACTAAAACAATTCCTTAAGACTCGCTAACCAGGATCCAACCTTGGATCTAAATCCATTATGTATCCTACTCTCATTGGATCCCTTCCCACAATCCCTAATGAACCTTACTTCTGAATTCGGATCTGGATCCGAAACGAGATTTTTTCTCCAACGAGGGTGAATCCAGGATGAACCATAGGGTACAGTCAAATTCCTCTGGCGATAAATGCATAAACTTGCTACAGTCGGCATAGCACGGACTGAATTTCGTATGCCCTCTGTTTTTATATCCATTTACATATCCATCTGTGTCATGCTGTTTGTTAGTTTGTTTGTTTATCTTACATTGAGGTGGTTATTTTACACCACAATTGTGCGCTCTTCGAGACCTCTGGGTAATCGGTAAAGTGGGAGGGTTGTGCGCACGTAATCCTATTACCACACCGTCTGCTAGATGACAGATGGCCGTCCTAGTTCGTCACCGGTTGCCCATTGGTCTACTTTTTTATGTGAAGTGTGTTGTGTTTCATGTTTCTTTAGCATGAGTAAAGTTTTAAAAGATTGGTTAAATACCCGAAACGTGCATGTCTTACTCCTCCCGGGCACCTGGCCCAACCTCTAGCTTGCTAGGGTTCCGTCGATGCTCAAATTTGTGCTCTATTGTGAGTGATGTTGCGATTATCGTCAGGATCTTCTTTAAATCATTTGTCCCTTTTGCGTCTATTTCTGTGCGTATCTGCTATGTGTATTAACATTGGGTGTTTTGCTGTGGGTGCTGCAATCGAGTGTTGTTGGAGGTCCCCTTCTTTCTTTCATTTAATTAATGATATTAAAATTTCATTGGAATTAGTGATACAATGTATCAATAATTTTAATATGATATCTGTAATTAGATTAGTTATATCACTATTAACCTAGTGACATCACTAATTCAAACTATTGATATCACTATTTCAAGTTATTGATATCTCTAATTTATTTGGTGAAATCACTCTTTTCTGAAAATACTCATATCCCTAATAAAATAAATGATATCAATATTTGAATAAGTGCTATCAATAAGTCCTTCAAAATCAGAGATATCTCTTATTCAAATTAGTGATATCTCTTATTCTGAACAACAATTCAAATGACTTCTACCCAAGCAAGCCCAGGATCGAAAACCGAAATAGAATTAGTGATACCACTTATTCAAATAGTGATATCGCTATTTTAAATAGAGATATAACTATCTGGAAATAGTGATATCATTTATTTAATTAGAGATATCACTAAATCAAATTACCGATATCTCTTTTTGAAATGGTGATATCATTAATTTCATTACTGATATTTCTAGTTCTATTAATGATATATAAACTAAAATTAGTGATATCACTCGTTTTCAAGATGTAGGGAAATAAGTGATATCTCTATTTAATTAGTGATAAAACTCATTTTAATGAGTGATATCACTTTTTAAAGTAGTGATATCACTCATTATATAGGGATATCACTCATTATGTAGTGATAATACTCATTATATAGTGATATCACTCATTATGTAGTGATAATACTCATTATATAGTGATATCACTCATTATATAGGGATATCACTCATTATGTAGTGATAATACTCATTAAATAGGGATATCACTCATTATGTAGTGATAATACTCATTATATAGTGATATCACTCATTAAATGAATATAATATTGTTAAAATGGCTGCCCATAAATGAGAGCACAGTTATGTTATCTGAGTTCTTACTTCAGTAAAACAAGCCCTCAAATATGTAATCTGATATATAGATGTGAGCATAGTTTAGTAAAATGAAATCAATGTTAAGTAGTACGAATAATAAAAGTATATCTTATTAACAGTCTCCTAAAAGTGTTATTTAAAATATCTTTGCTGATGGCAATAAAAAGGCAAAAAGGTCATGAATAATCTCAGAGAGATGAGAGAAATAGCCCCACTTGGGCCTCATGTTATAAAAACGTTGACAAGGATAATTCCAATTGAAATAACTGCGTCTTTTAAAACTCGCAAAGTTGATTTCAAGCAATTAAAGTCGTCCAAAAAGATATCAATAAGTACTACTTCATCGCATCAAATTGCCTTCTGCAAAGTCGGCATAACGAGATTTAGGTAATGATTCGAGATTAAGAACTCGATATTTGACTGAAATCGACGAAAGAGAAATCGCACGAAATTTATTTGACATTCGAAAATTCGACTTGGTGTATTTTCGGCATAATTTCGATATAATTATCTCGACAGACGTGCGTTTACTCCAACATATCAACTTGAATGATGTCGATACCTCTAGATGTTCATGCCATAACGACTTTTAAGATGACGATTTATTTTGAAGTTGACATGAGACAAATCGCATTAAATTTTCTTGACTTAAATGAAATTAACTTCATGCTTTTTGAATGACATTTCGTCCAAAAGACCTCGCTGAAGACAAGTTTACAGCGACTTTTCGACTTAAATACGTCATAATGCTTCATTTATCTCAGCAATTCAATTTTCTTTTTGTCGTGAAACCTACTTACAACACAACAACAGGAGGCACTAAAACGTTTCCGTAGGTCGAGTTTATATACGAGTTAAAACGACATGAGTACGATGTCTGTACGACATAATCCGAGTTGTAACGACCTCTTCTCGACATCTGCACGACTTTGTACGAGTTCTGCCCGAGACAGTCTCGACATTTTCTCGAGTTCTGCCAAGTTGAGTACTTAAATCCAGTCTTCCCCAGCAGCATGCAAAAATTTTTTTCGCTGTCATAGTATAGCAATGATAGAGAACAAAAATAAAAAGGGCCCAGGTGGGCTGACATGTTCAAGGTGTACACGAGCTTAATACACCGAAAAATGCATTTAATCATGATAAGTTTGTCCATGTAACCTCTTACATCGTTTTGTACTAATAAATAAAAATAAACAAGGAAACAGTCCCATGTTTCATCTATGGCAGAATTATCTTCAAGTTGGATATTAGACATTGAGCACCTACTACCCGTATACGATCTTGTAAGTCAATTTTATTGCATTTAAAAAAGATTGAAACTATAAATTTATCAATTATAATTTTTTAAGCTGACAGGATTATAAAATAGATAACTGTAGATACAAAAAGATTTTCTATTCATATTCTGGTTGTATTGAAAAAGATTATGGAAAAGAAGAAATTTGACAACCCCCCCCCCCTTCCCTTGGCAGAATAGTTAGTACTTTATGGTACATTGTACGTATTATAATCAGCTTGAATAAATGTAATTTTGAAAGTTATCAAAAAAGGAAAGAATAAGACCTCAATTTTAGCATGTACATAATCAAATTCAAAAAAGTCCATAATCGGCTCTTGAATATAACAATCTTGAATATGCACCCTTCTTGGACACTCAGATTCGTTACTTTTACTAATACTAGATCCTTTCTGCGATTGTAGAAGATATTTTTTTTCAACAGATTTTGCACCGTCCAGATGAAGATAATTAAGAAATGAGGATGTATCGTGTTATTTACATTTTCTTGAAGCTTGTACAGACCAATTCATTCAAATTTTTCAGCAGTCTTGAGGAAGAAAACGTGAGTCGATACACGCCAATTGTACAAAAGGAAGACATCTTGTCGACGGTCGAAATGCTACAATAATGACAATACCTATCCCTGTCAAGGGCTTTCAGATCGGGTGAGCTAAAACGATTAAAAAAAAAACACAAATTGATACCAAATTTATAATGTGTTGACATCTCTCGCACTCTTCTCGTACTCAGCTCGTCATAACTCGTACACTTCTCGTACTCAGCTCGCCATAACTCGTACTTATCTCGTGCTTTAAAGTCGTAGACATGTCGCCACATCTCGATCGTATAAACTCGTACGAAACTCGTTCTTTACTCGTATCTACTCGTTCTAAAGTCTTCGTTTGTCGAGAAGATGTCGTGTACAAATCGTAGAGTGTAGCCAAGTGTCGTTCTGTTCTCGTAGAGGTCTTGAGCAGATGTCGAGCTCATGTCGTAATCACAAAAAATCAAGACTAACCCGGGGACATTTCGGCGAGTTATAACTCGCCAGCAGTCGTACAAAACTCGTGGCTCCAATTCGCCAGAGTGTGACAGGGGCTTAAGATAAGGCGTAAAATCAGCCCTGAAAAGTGGAATTTTGAAAATTGAAATTTCAAGAACTTTTTTATGTAAAATGTATGTAATGCATTTTTTAAGAATCGACCATTAAATATAGCACATTTGACTATTTTTGTCCCCCGCTTTCGCGAAAGCGCGGGGAAATTAAAACCGGTTCGTCCGTCCGTCCGTCCGTCCGTCCGTCTGTCCGTCAGTCACAAAAACTTTAACCTTGTGCATAACTTTTGAATGGTAAGTGATAGGGCTTTGATATTTCACATGTGTATTCCTTGTGACAAGACCTTTCCATGGATACCAAAATTTTTGACATTGTGACCTTGACCTTGGACTTTAACCTACTTATTAAAAACTTTAACCTTGACCATAACTTTTAAATGGAAAGTGATAGGGCTTTGATATTTCACATGTGTATTCCTTGTGACAAGACCTTTCCATGGATAACAAAATTTTTGACCTTGTGACCTTGACCTTGGACTTTGACCTACTTATTAAAAACTTTAACCTTGACCATAACTTTTGAATGGAAAGTGATAGGGCTTTGATATTTCACATGTGTATTCCTTGTGACAAGACCTTTCCATGGATAACAAAATTTTTGACCTTGTGACCTTGACCTTGGACTTTGACCTACTTATTAAAAACTTTAACCTTGACCATAACTTTTGAATGGAAAGTGATAGGGCTTTGATATTTCACATGTGCATACCTTTTCATAAGCCCTGTCCCTTGGAAACAAAACAAAAGTTTGTACCTTTTGACCTTTTCTTGGAGTTAATCTTCCATATTTAGAATGTTGATAATATATGAGATATATTATTTAAACTTAAGAATGGGGGGATGTCTGTAAGCATTTCTTTAAAGACAAACACCCAAAAGCGGGGGACCACAATTCCTTGAATTTGATTTTTCCTCTTTAATCCATCAAAAAATGTAACCTAAATATGTCTGAATGAAATATACAAGAATTAGGAATGAAATAAGCATGCAAGAATGATGTTCATTTCTCCGCCAATGTGTATTTCGCGCTAATAGGCTTACATTGTAGCCATTGAATACAAAATGAGACCGTATTTTAAGCTCCGGATTGCATTATTGACCGATTATATTTTAAAAAGGAGATGGAACGTTCGAAATCTATTCCTGATACACAATGTAGACATATTTGATGTCTTTTAATTTATATTTATCCATTTTTGATTAAATGTTCTAAAATTTCTAAATTTTTGTTGTCGATATTATCGGTTTTTCTGTGCGTGCACCCCTACCTCTTTCGACCTTGATTTTAGAATCTTAAGGTTTCTTTAACGAAAAGTGAAACATGTAAAAGGTCTGCAAATACATTATATTTCAATTAATGTTTTTCAGTATACGATTCGCCATGAAGAAGAAATAAGTCACGAGATTTAGGGCTAAATAAGGCCGTTATCTTAACAGGTCCTTTGCAGCATGGACCAGACATGCACGTTTTTGGTACTTAAGGTTCATGGATACACCATCCGAACAACATATCACTTCGGAGTCTCTCTCGTCGCCAAAATCGACGTCACTTTATCTATGACGTCACGAAAAACGCGCCAAAATTGCATTGGCACTCTTTTTATTTGACGCTGACTAACCTACGTCCTGAAACATGAACTAGTTTCTTTGGGATTGTGCTTAATAAAACCGCTGTATTTTGATTAGATTGGGACTTCTATCGTTTTCCTTTGAATCTTGATTAAAAATTGATGTAAAACAATTCTTTGATGGATATGTTCATTCAGAGGAAAGGCATTCTGCCGCTCGCAGTCATCTCTACGAGAAAATCACGAAAGAATAATTTTATGCTTGTTTCATTTGTAAACAACCGTTTGATTTATACGGGGGGTTAAAATAAGTCAAATCTACTTAAAATGTGTGTGATGCTTTTTTACACGCGGGGTTTAAAAGAACTACATCTCACGAATTGTACATTTTATTAGGAACCAACTCCTTAGTTTGAATGCGGGATTTCGGTAAAACAAATGTATGGACATTTCTCCCACAAGTTCTACATATCTAGGAGTAGTGATATTTAGAACAGCAGGCAAGGGGGGGGGGGAGGTATTGCTGTTACGTCGCAATGTCTCTTCGCTATGTGTAAGATTCACCATTTATTACATGTATAAGCGAACCATAATCATTTTATTTTGAGGTTATCGAACAGAAGAATTTTCACGACAAATGACATTTAAAGAATGAGTGTCTTACATGTAGTTTGGGTGTTTATATGAATCCCTTTGCCTACTGGGGCTATAACATGGGATTTTACTCGTAATGGAAATATAGTACTTTGAAAAAGATTCTTTTTAGCTCATCTGAGTGAGGCTCAAGTGAGGTATTGTCATAGCGCGCCGTCCATCGTCCGTCGTCGTCGTCGTCCGTCCGGCGTAAACTTTTAACATTTTCGACATCTCCTCTGCAACCGCTGCACATAATTTCATGAAACTTCACAGGAATCAAGCACTCAATGCCCTCTATCAAGTTAGTGTTTTTCGAGCCTATCTGAAATCCAAGATGGCCGCCACAGGCTCTGATTGGCTGACACATTTTCGACTTCTCCTCTGAAACTGCTGTACAGAATTTCATGAAACTTCACAGGAAACAAGCACTCAGTGCCCTCTACCAAGTTTGTGTTTTTTGAGTCGATCGGAAATCCAATATGGCCGCCACAGGCTCTGATTGGCTGACGCATTTTCGACTTCTCCTCTGAAACCGCTGCACAGAATTTCATGAAACTACACAGGAAGCAAGTGCTCAATGCCCTCTACTTAATTTGTGTTTTTCGAGCCGATCGGAAATCCAAGATGGCCGCCACAGGCTCTGATTGGCTGACACATTTTCGACTTCTCCTCTGAAACCGTTACACAGAATTTCTGGAAACTTCACAGGAAGCAAATACTCAATGCCCTCTACCAAGTTTGTGTTTTTCGAGCTGATGGGAAATCCAAGGTGGCTGCCACAGGCTGTGATTGGCTGACGCATTTTCGACTTCTCCTCTGAAACCGCTGCACAGAATTTCATGAAACTTCACAGGAAGCAAATACTCAATGCCCTCTACCAAATTTGTGTTTTTCGAGCCGATCGGAAATCCAAGTTGGCCGCCACAGGCCCTGATTGGCTGACACATTTTCGACTTCTCTTCTGAAACCGCTGCATAGAATTTCACGAAACTTCACGGGAAGCAAGTACTCATTGCCTTCTAACAAGTTTAAGTGTTTTGGAGCCGATCGGAAATCCAAGATGGCAGCTACAGGCTCTGATTGTTTGACACATTTTCTACTTCTCCTCTAAAACCGCTTCACAGAATTTCTTGAAACTTCACAGGAAGCAAGTACTCATTGACCTCTTAGTCTACCAAGTTTGTGTTTTTCGAGCCGATCGGAAACCCAAGATGTCCTCCATAGGCTCTGATTGGATGACTCATTTTTGACTTATCCTCTTAAACTACTGCACAGAATGTCACCAAACTTTACAAGAAGTAAGTACACATTGTCCTTCTCAAAGCTTCACTAAAAGTGATTTTCTTCAGTTCTTATACTGACTTTGATTGAAAACATACATACAGTCTCCTCAGATGAGCGATGTGGCCCCCTTGGTCTCTTGTTTACATTATTTGTTTTTCTCCTTTTCTTACAATGCGAATATTCATGGACCTGTTATAAATCAATGATTTCAGTATTATTGCCTAAACCCTCTCCCCAGTGGCGGATTCAAGGGGGGGGGGGTTGCGGAGGGGCCCCCCGGCACTGACCCAAAAATTTTCCAAAACAGGTATATTTTGGTCCATTTTCAGTCAAAATTGGCAAAATTCGCCCCTTGACCCCCGGCAAAGGGGGCGCTGGATCCGCCACTGTCCCCGGCAGTGAACTATTATTACCGGTATACGTTTTATATAGGGATGGAAAGTACATACATATCTTAAATTACCCAAAGGTTATTTGATCCTGAACAAGTCACACTGACCTTGAGGATGACCTTGACCCACGTTGGATGCCATAATGCTGAATGTCCCAGCATGTTTGATAAAAAAAGGACGTTTGCCGATTTACATACATTATATGATCTCCATAAATCCGTAAATGCAAGGAATACAGTTTTTATCGTCTTACATTGTACATGAAAAATTATTTGTATTACAGTCAGGAAAGAATTTGTGATAATGGTAACATGAAATATGCGCAAGTAGACCAGTGACCAGTAAAAAAAGAGGGGGGGGGGGGTTTAAGGTACGTTTATAATATTTTAAATCGAAGAAAGAATTAACTCAGTTGCAGCATTGTTTTACTAATATAGATCAGTTAATTGCATTTTACATTGTCTATATGGATTATTTGGGGGTTTTTTTTTCTTTCTTTTTTTCTTTCTTTTTTTGTTAAAATTATAAAAAAAATCCTTTTAAATGTTTTTGTTTTGAAACCCAGATTTTTATATATTAAGACAAATATGTTTCAAAACGCCTAGCAATTATAAGGCGACGTCCTGCCAAAACGACATTGTACGTGCTATTGTTTACCCTTTCTTAGAAGAAAACAGATGTCGTGCGGAAATAAATATGATTTTTCATAAATATAGGAATTAAAAAAAAAAAAAATAATAAAAAAAAAAAAATAATAATAATCATCATCATTTCAAAAAGATATTCTGTCACAAGGCCGATTTTAGCCCTTCCCATGGATAGGATGGATAGCAACATGTACATGTATGTACTAAGCCTGTATGTAATATATATATAACGTGTGATTGAACTTACATTCAAGTATTAGTAATTTTCTTTGCGTATTCATTTGTCTGAATTCATTCTATTCATTTATAATTCTATTCAAGATTAAGATAAACATCTTGTTTTCATCGCCCCATTTCATTCGGGACGGTTTTTTTTCTTTATCAACTTGATTTGACGCTTAAATGGCCAAATGCATCACGTGACGTCATTTGCTTAAAACTGTTGCAGGCGTTAATATTACTGATATAATGGGTAAGTATCATAAAATGGGTTACAAAATTCACTTTTTGATCAGTTCTATTTCCAATTGATATTTGGATGAAAAATGGAGTAATTAAGATGAACGGTTCAGGAGATATAAATCCAAATAAGGAACGGAGGGGATCTCTTGCCAGCATTTTTTAAAACAAAATCTGGAGGGGTGTAGGGTCATAATTTTGTATCAAACTTAAAATTTTGTGCGATGATTGCTACATTTACTTTTATTTTTAAAAGATATGTTAACTTAGATTAAGATAGCAATATTTGCGCTCATTGCCATGTTAACAAAGTACTTAAACCCATCATTTACTGGTTGGACTCTAAAAATAATGTAGTCAAGAATAGAGCCTAAAATGGTAAAATATTTACTATTTCATAGAATTTGACGTACCAGCATTGATGTATTTTTTATTTTTTATTTGTTTTAGACCTTCTTTCGTTATTAAAAGAATGGCCATATAAATTCATGCATCAGGCTCAAAATAACAGGGGTCTATCAATGATATGATGCAAATTTGGGGAAAATCTAGAAAAAATGGACTTGTACTTCTTTGGAAGGTCATAAATTTATTGGAAGCTCGTTGACATATACTTTTTTTCATTAAAATACTATACGTTACATTGTTTTCTGCCAATAAAGTCAATAAAACTTAACCTTTGATGTTAAACAGTGTTTTGGGGAGTTTTGGAAAGGCTGTAGCTATGAACCTTAAACCTCATCAGTGATCCTCAATCTAAATAATGTAATATGGCCAAAGAGTGTAAAAGGGATTATATCAAAAAATGTACCGAAAGACTAAGCAGGATGGGTGGGATATGATGCTACAGGACCAACGTTTCCGAAATTTCAAGAAATTTTTGATAACAGAGATTTTGGAATGCGTTGAAGAAACGATCAAACGAAGTTGATCGAACTTGTCTAGAAACGTCTTCAAATTCAATAGCATCATTTAAGAGCAGATAAATTTACACCATGGACCAGACATGCACGTTTCGGGTACTTAACCCTCGTCAGTGATCCTCAATCTAAACAATGTAATATGGTCAAAGAGTATGAAAGTTATTATGTCAAAAATGTATCGAAAGACGTAGCAGGATAGGTGGGATATGATACTACAGGACCAACGTTTCAGAAATTTTAAGAAATGTTGTTAAACGTCTTTAAATTGAATAGCATCATTTAAGAACATATTAATTTGCAAAAATATCTTATCTGAAATAATATGAACTCAACATGGCATCATCGTCATTATTTTTCCATAAATAAGGAATATATACATTGTAACACTCGAGTAACTGTATTTATTGAAATACGTCACCATGGTAACTTTGAAAGATAACAATGTCTCATTGCTCATTTGCTCTGTACTCAAATTGGTATAAAAGCATTTGCTAGTTGATTTCATTTTTCTCAGGGGAGCGATGTCGCCCCTTGTTATGTTTTGCTGTTGGTGCTCCATGGCGGGCCTTTTTTAAATCTCATCAGAGAAGACTTGACCCTGATTCTCTGTCCTTTCTGAAAGTTGGTAAGACTTCTCGGGTGATTAATCTTGAGCTCGCTTTAGCCAGCAAAGACTGGTAAACGCATGTCATAGATTTTATTTTAATCAATTTACATAGAATCTGTGTTACTAGAGGTAGCTGCGTTTAACTATGATCTCGTTTATGATGTCTTTTTACAGTGAGAAGTTTTATGTTTATACAACAATTGTGCGTCTATTGAGACCTCTGTATATCCGGATAAATGGGAGGGTTATGGACACGTAATCCGGATAATTAGACCATTTGATACTGGCATTTGGCCGTCCAAAGTCGGTATCCCACCTTTTATTTCTTGTCATTAATTTTGATGTTTCTGTACGTCTGTTATGATTGTTTTGTATGATGTTCTAAGTGAATATCGCATCTTTTTGCGGTTTATAGTTGTTTTGTCTCATGCAATTTATCTATCACTGTTTTGTTGGTTCGTTTCGCTGGGTGTGTGCAAGGTGGTCATGCATGCTGGCGATCCTTCCCTTTTCTGTAACCGAGTCTTGTTGGAGATCCCCTTTTTTTTTAATTTTATGATGATGCATGTCTGTTTTGTAGTGCTTATTGTCATGTTGGAGATTTCATTTGCCTTCTGTATATAAATAAACATAAAAGAAGTACCGATCGTTTATTCAGTATCATAGTCGAGAAGGAAAGGCAAAATCATTAGATTTTCCATAGGAACGGCCATAGGAACCTCGAATGAATAAATTCCGAAATGAGACCGGGTGCCCGGGGAGAGTCAGCGTCTCCCTACTGCATGCAAACACGTCGCAACAGCTCCATGGAAACTTGTCAAATTCGGTGATTGTCTCGATGTACATATTGGTGTACACATCAGGTTAATCTTGTTTAGTGATGATTACAGCCATTCATTCACAATCTAGAATGTCACTTGTGTATGTTATATTAGACGCATTCTCAGCGGATGATTACATTTCAAATATTGTTCTCTAAAGAATTTTGCTTCGGCGAAAAAGTGGTCCCTAACAGGACCCAAAGCAACACACTGAAATACATTAATCTGAAACAAAGGAGGGGATCTCCAACAAAACCAGGTTGCAACACCCACAAAAAAACCCAAAAAACCAAATGCAAAAACACAAAGTAGACAAGCACGGAATGAGACGCATAAGGGACAATGAATGTCAACGCACAACACAGAAACATCAAACACAAAGGACTACACATAAACCAACGAAAAAATGGGCAACCGGTGCCGACTTAGGACGGCCATCTGCCACTTTTCCGATTACCCAGCGATCTCGAAGAACGTACAATTGTGGTGTAAAACAACCTCCTCACTGTCAAGTGACCACACACAAACAAGACCGCAAAACACAGGGGCACAAACATCACAGATGACGTACGTAATACAATCCCTGCTCTGCCACCGCGAGCTCATGTATGTTATCACCCGAGGAGTCTGACTGACATTCAGAGAAAACAGTTGGTCGGGGCTCTGTCTTTTCTAAAGCGTTTTGCACAGGTCCCGTCATGGATTCCCGTCGTCACAGTCAGAGTGCAAATTTTAAGAATGCGCTAGTACAAGACTGTAGATTTGTCAAGTACTAAGCCTAGTGTCCGTCTGGTGATATTATGATCATATCCACGGTATAATAGGCGTTTGGTGATTCTGACGCATTTTCGATCGTTATGTTGTCCATCTTTGATCCTTCTTTCTTGTTAATTATATCATTTAATTTCCATTGTCATTTTCAAGAAACGAAGATTCTGATTGGCTGAGAAATTTTGTTGATACATCGATCAACACAATTTTTCACGGAGGTCCATTATAGTAGAACCGGGGTTCTCTCAAACACGAATGAACTCGTTGCTGAAAATACAATTTGTTGATGTTTGCTTATCATTTCTAGGATACCATTTCTTCTCTACTTCCTCAAAAATTAACAGTGCATGTAGAATTTGCTCAAACTGGTCCTTATTCCAAAGATATAGAGAGACGATCGTTCGCTGTTTGAATCATGGCGACTGCCATAACTTTGTTTTGGAAGACGTATCACTGCGAAACCCTCCGACTTACGAAATATAGTGCGGTGATTGATCGTTTTTAGATCCAAGAAAACAGTCTGTTTTCCATAAATACATGTAGATGATAATAAAATGATAAGAAATGAATCTTATAAGGAAACATTTCCTCGACGTCAACTAATATTAATGTATTTTCAATCCACCCAAACACTAAACGGAAGCATAGGTCTCACGGAAGACGACGAAGCCGAAAACTCAGAATAAGATCTAGATTACACCGTACCCTCAACGATCTTCTGATCATTGCTCGCAACGGCGGCAGACATGAACTGCTTCATGCTCTCTCATCAGTTCCAGCAGTTCAATTGAAAATTATCTTGGATGAAGCACTGGTTGCATTCTTAAGAAATACTGATTGATTCAGACTTAATATCATTGTTGCATTCGCACAGAATAAACTTTATCCAGTTGTTAAAAACATCCCACCTAAAAAACGATTCTTAAAAATTTCATTTATTAACAAAGGATTCGATCTTCTTAACATCTCTAATATTTTTCGGGATCATCGTGTACAAAGTGCTATTCCTCAATATTTTGAAAATTTAGAACCTCCTCTTATTTGTTACAAATATAAGAGACCTATTCGAAATTTCGTTTATAACTACAACAAAGCTACATCAGATCCTAAAATACTTGAATCGTGTCCTGCTTCTTGAGAATGTGCAACATCTGAATATCTATATAAACCAGCTGGTCATATTATTACAGGTGACTTTTCAATTATCCAAGACAGGCAGCTCCGTGGTCTTCTAAAAAAAGGACCTAAGTATAGAATCCCATCCAAGATAGATTTTATTAAATGTCGCGAAGTACTAAAGGAAGCCTTAGATAACTATACCAAACGATGGTGTAAATCGAAGGAGTCGAATCGCATTCTCTGAATGACTGGAAAAACCTCATTTTAGACATTACTGACATTCGAATAGACAACTTCCACAAAAATCCTCATCGTTTTGAAAATCCAAGTTCTAGATCTGAAAGATATTTTAAATCCAAATTACGTAATTTACATGAAAAATTTGTCTTCGCTCCTGCAGATAAAGCAGCCAACAACACCATAATCATATGAAAACTTTACTATATATCAACTTTAGTTTCGGAACTTTCGTCTACAAATACTTATATCAAAAGCAATGAAAGTGTCCCTAACATTTTGAGCAAACATAGCAGTGAAATTTCTTCAATCAACATCCCTATTTCTAAATTGGATCTTCCTACAATATACTGCATACCAAAACTGCACAAATCTCCTTACAAATTTAGATACATTGCTAATTCTAGCAACTGCTCAACTACAAGTTTGTCTAGACATCTGACGTCAGCCCTCACGGCGGTAAAGGAACACGTTGCAAAATATTGTGAAACTGTTCTTAACAGGAATGATGTAAATTTATTTTGGTCCATAAAAAATTCCGGGGATGTGATTGACAAGATAAAATCTAGAAATTTTCAAGCCAATACGATTGCTTCATACGATTTTTCAAATATGTACACCACGCTTCCTCACGACAAGATCAATGATCAATTGTCCAAACTCATTAAATGGTGCTATAATCGAGAGGGGAAAATTTATATTTGTACATCTGAATCAAAGGGTTTCTTTTCCGCTACAGAATACAAATCATACAAATCATGGACATGTAGCGACCTGTGTAGTGCCTTGTCCTTCCTCTTGGACAACATTTATGTAAGATTTGGTGAGAATCTCTACAAGCAGGTTGTAGGGATTCCTATGGGTACAAATTGTGCGCCTCTTGTTGCAGATTTATTTTTATACACATATGAAAAGGAATTTATTCAAAATCTTCAAAAGCAAAGAAAACATGATGATGTGAAATGCTTCATTGGTACTTCTAGGTACCTGGATGATATTCTTACTATCGATAATCCTGTTTTTGAAAAGTATAAAGATGTTATTTATCCACAAGAATTGACTCTAAACAAGGCAAACTTTACAGACACTGAAATACCATTTTTGGACCTAAACATCAAATTGTCAATGGAGAAATTCATACAAGTGTATATGACAAACGAGATGATTTTGGATTCAACATAGTAAATTTCCCCTGGCTTGACGGTGATGTCCCTAGATTACCGTCATACGGTATCTACATTTCACAGCTCATCCGGTATGCTAGAGCATGTACTGATGTTTTGGATTTTCATGATAGAAATCTACAAATTACAAAGAAACTTTTAGGTCAAGGTTTTCGCTTTCACAAACTAGTAAAGACTTTCTGGAAATTTTACAAAAAATATGATCAACTTCTTTTGAAATTCGGACCCATACAAGCAACGGAGTATATTACTTTGGGTATTTCACAACCTGCATTTTATGGTGACATAATTAACAAAATAAGACGGATCAAAGGTAGACAGCATATGTATCGAAAATGCGTCAGAGTCATCAAACGCCTTTTATACCGTGGATATGATCCTAATGTCACCATACGGACACTAAGCTTGGTACTTGACCAATATACAGTCTTGTATGAGCGCATTCTTAGACTTGCACTCTGACTGACTGTGACGACGGGACTCCATGACGGGCCCTGTCCAAACCTCTTTAGAGAAGACAGGGCCCCGACCACCTGTCCTCTCTGAATGTCATTCGGACTCCTCGGGTGATAACATATATGAGCTCGCTACAGCCGGCAGAGCACGGACTGTATTACGCACGTCCTCTTTTTATATCCATTTACATATTCATCTGTGTTGCTTGGACCCCTGTGTTTTACGGTCTTGTTTGTGTGTGGTCATCTAACAGTGAGGAGGTTGTTTTACACCATAATTGTGCATTCTTCGAGACCTCTGGGAAATCGGAATAGTGGGAGGGTTGTGCGCACGTGATCCAGGATAACCACACCGTCTGCTATTTACGTGGCAGATGGCCGTCCTAAGTCGGCAGTGGTTGCCCATTGGTCTCGTTGGTTTATGTGTAGTCTTTTATGTTTCATGTTTTTATGTTGTGAGTTGGTGTTCCTTGTCCCTTTTGCGTCTCTTTCTGTGGGTATCTGTTCTGTGTTTTTTTGCATGGGTGTTTTGGGATTTTGCTGTGGGTGCTGCAACCTAGTGTTGTTAGAGATCCCCTCCTTTCTTTTATATTTTTTCTGTTGATGCAGGTATCACCCGTAGAATTGGACATAAATCTTTTGCATCAACGCACAACGCGCATTGATGCAGTTTTCTGTCCAATTTTCGGGTGATACCTTCATCAACAGAAAAAAGAAATACAATATTCATTTCTTAAGTCACCATGAAATGGAGGTTGTGAAATACCCGAAGTAATATACTCTGTTGTCTGTATTGGTCCGAATTCCAGAAGAAGTTGACAATAATTTTTGTAAAATTTCCAGAAAGTCTTTACTAGTTAGTGAAAGCGAAAATCTTGTCCTAAAAAATTCTTGGTAATTTGTAAATTTCTACTAAGAAAATGCAAAACATCAGTACATGCTCTAGCATACGGGATGAACTGTGAAATGTAGATACCATAGGACGGCAATCTAGGAACATCACTGTAAAGTCAGGGGAAATTTACTATGTTAAATTGTCTCATTTTGTCATACACATTTGTGTGGATCTCCATTAACAATTTTGATATTTAGGTCGAAAAATGGTGTTTCTGTGTTTGTAGCGTTTGCCTTGTTTAGAATCAATTCTTGTGGATGAATAAAATTTTTATACTTTTCAAAAACAGGATTGTCGATAGTAAAAATATCATCAAGGAACCCAGAAGTACCAATGAAACATTTCACTTTATCATTTTTTCTTTGCTTTTGAAGATTTTGGATAAATTCCTTTTCATACGTTTACAAAAATAAATTTACAACAAGAGGCGCACAATTAATACCCATAGGAAACCTTACAACCTGCTTGCCCTCTCGATCAAAACACCATTTAATGAGTTTGGACAGTCGATCATTTATTTTGTCGTGAGGAAGCGTGGTGTACATATTAGAAAAGTCGGATGAAGAAATCGTATTTGCTTCAAAATTTCTTGATTTCGAATTCATTTTGTCAATCACATCCCCTGAATTTTTAATAGACCAAAAGAAGTTTACACCATTCATGTTCATGACACACATAGTACAGCCTCAAAAGGGAAAAGAAAACCAAAACATTTGATACAAAAGACTACACATAAACAGGAATACATGTATCTACCTGAAGGCAAAACTGCTTTGCATCATTTTGAGGAAATGTTTAACCGACTATGTCTGATCCAAACACATGTCCTCTTGATCCATGTGTATTGATGTTGTTATTACTTTGGGTATTTAACAACCTGCATTTTACGGTGACATAATAAAATAAGATAAGAAGGATCAAAGATAGAAAATATAACAATCGAAAATACGTCAGAATCATCAAACGCCTTTTATACTGTGGATACGATCCTAATGTCACCAGACGGACACTAGGCTTGGTACTTGACAACTCTACAGTCTTTTTCCAGCGCATTCTTAAAAATGACGGGCCCTGTCCAAACCTCTGTAGAGAAGACAGGGCCCCAACCACCTGTCCTCTCTGAATGTCAGTCGGACGTCTCGTATGATAACATACATGAGCTCGCGGCGGCAGAGCACGGATTGTTTTACGTACGCCCTCTTTTGATATCCATTTACATATTCATCTGTGTTGCTTGGCTTCCTGCGTTTTTCGGTTTTGTTTGTGTGTGGTCATCTGGCAGTGAGGAGATTCTTTTACACCACAATTGTACGTTCTTCGAGAGAGACCTCTTGGTAATCGGAAAGGTTGAGGGTTATGCTCACGTATTCCAGGATAACCACACCTTCTGTTATTTCCGTGGCAGATGGCCGTCCTTAGTCGGAACCGGTTGGCAATGGTCTCGTTGGTTTATGTGTAGTCCTTTGTGTTTGATGTTTCTTTGTTGTGCGTTGGCGTTCCTTGTCCATTTTGCGTCTCTTCCTGTGCTTGTCTGCTTTGTGTTTTTGCATGCATTAAGTGTTTTGGGGTTTTGCTGTGGGTGCTGCAACTTGTTTTTGTTGTAGATCCCCTCCTTTGTTTCTTATGGAAACAAACTCGCGGTAGCACACGATTGACCTGACGCATGAATATTAACTTACGATATGGCGCTCGGATTCGAAGGGACGAAGCAGAGTCTAGTAAGATTTCGGCCGTATCATCGATAGGAAAGCTTAACAAGGTAAAACATACTTGCCGATCGTTTAGTTTTGTTTTATTTGAGTCAGACACAGTCAGTAATCCCCTGGAAAACTTTCCGAATCGTACAGGCCATATCCTAAATTCTGCTGAATTATAAAACGTATCTGCCCGCGGCCAACACACCCCCAACCAACCAAATAGCCAAGTGTCGCTGGCCGTTTCTGCGGCTAAGGTATATGACGAAATATCTTTAAAGTTCTTGAAATCATTTAATCTTTTTTGCTTAATTTGCAGAATGCACTGTTTTTTGATTGCCCTCGAGACTACTGGCGCTGGAGAATGAAAGAGTTAGACTTCCGTTGTCCCGAGAATAAAGAATACCATTGCTTGATAGATGAAACAAACGCAATAACAGAAAAATGCATAGAAAAGACATGGATGGAAGCAGGTAAGAATCATGAAGAAATCAAAGTATTTATTTTCATCTGTTGTTCAAAACCCCACCGATAGTTATTTATCGATCTTTCAGTGTTTTATTCCTTCATGTGTGAGAATGCTATTAAAATGCCTATCATATATAACCTCACACTCCAGATTGTGACTTCATGCATCACTATTCCGGTTTAAGGTGCGTCATTGGTCATGATTTTGGACTATTCTTGCGCATCTCCTGTTTTAGCACTCATTGAGCTTGACTTTTATAGATAATTCAATTTATTATGGCCAATGTATCATTTCTTATTCTTTTTAAGACTTTAATTCATTAGACACATTAGAGCGGCCAAGTTTGAAAATTCGATCTAAAATGAAGGAAGTATGCGTAAGAAAATGCTTCGCGGTAATTTCTCTAAAATTGACATGGAGGTAAGTAATCACCCATAAATTTTGTTTTACGTATGGAATATTATTGATTTAAGATTTTTCTATAAGGTTTGGCTGATGAATACCGAAAAATTATAAAGCGTTTAAATTCCACTCAAAATAAGGCAAATTTTCAGCTCTGACACTTTTTCAAGAAATCCACAAAATGACACTGTTTGTGAGCGTCTGTTCTCTCTTATTTGAACACGGACATATACTTTTTCTTCAATATTTTGAAAAGTCTTCCCTAGGAGCACGTGTTACTGTGTGTTCGGAAAAATCGTTGAAATTCGGTATCTCTGAAATTTTGACCTTTACTTGGATGATATTCGTTATCTTTGTGTAAATTCTAGAACATTTTAAATTATCTGTGAATTTGGTACCTAAGGTAGCACTTTATCAAATTCTACTTTTATACAAAGTTTCTAACCTGTTTTATTGTATAGTAACACAAAAAAGTAAAATGAAAATCAAATGAATGCATTTCAATACTTTTTGTATTTTTTTTACAAATGTGCTATTTTTAGCAACAAATTTCCGACATTTTTTTTACCCAGTTTTCAAATAAGCATAAACCTTGATTTTCATGATCATCACGGACCTATTAATTTTCCTTCATAAAATGATTAAGTGACATGGATACTATATTTTCATATGGTTATCATAAAATCGTTAAAATTCCTTTATTCAGAAATGACATGCCTTAAATATCGGAAACGTAACAGGAATACTATCTTAGTCGTTGCAATAAAAATACTTATACTTAATTAAATGATGATGAAGAACACCTACCGCCAATTTGCCATTTTTTTTTTTTTTTTTTGCATTTCCCTGATTTAGTAAAGAGACCAGAGGGTGAAAGAATCAAAAGATAACAATGCATACCAAATATACAAAGAATGAATGAATATATGAATAAACATAACCAAAAGAAAAAAGTACCCCTCCTGAAAATTTTTGGATGGATCAAATGGACTGAAAGGATTAGAAAAAAGAATGTATAGTATCTGAGTAATCGAGAAGTAGGTATTATATTATCATTGAATAAAGTCAAACACAAAACCAAACGTAAGAATACAAAAATCACAATTTATAGACGTACATAGTCTTGAAAAAGATTATACAAAAACAAAGGGAGATGTCCTACGGCAGAAAGCGGAACGTACTTTAACGAGGCGAGGGAAAATCCAGATATTCGTGCATTACACCGTAGAACCACGATGGGCACAACTATCCTTATAAAAAATTCTCCACAGAGACTGCAATGTAAGAGCTTTAAATTATGTTATTATTGGTATAATTTAAATGAATATGGCGCCGTGTAAATATCAAAGTAGATAAGTTTTATTACAAAATAAATAAAAGGCTTTTGTATAATGCTATTTAATCAGATCTAAGAGAAGAAAGATATTTCTTGAAAACATTGTAAGTATAATGAGATAAAGAGGATCCTGACGACGATCTCAACAGCACTCACAATTGAACACCAAATTGAGCATCGACGGACAGCTAGCAAACTGGTGTTGGGATCAGGTGCCCGAGAGGAGTAGTACGTGTTAAGGCATGTCATTTCTGAATGAAGGAATTTCAACGATTTTATGAAAACCATATGAAAATATAGTATTCATGTCACTTAATCATCTTATGAAGGAAAATTAATAGGTCCGTGATGAAAATCAAGATTTATGCTTATTTGCAAACTGGGTAAATAATGCCGGAAATTTGTTGCTAAAAATAGCACATTTGTAAAGAAAATACAAAAAAGTTTTGAAATGCACTCATTTGATTTTCATTTTACTTTTCTTTAATATAATACAATAAAACAGGTTAGAAACTTTGTATAAACGTAGAATTTGATAAAGTGCTACCTTAGGCATCAACTTCACTGATAATTTAAATTTTTCTAGATTTTACACAAAAATAACGAAAATCATCCAATTCAAGGTCAAAATACCGAATTTCAACGATTTTTTCCAAACACACACAGTATCACGTACTCCTAGGGAAGACTTTGCAAAATATTGAAGAAAAAGTATATGTCCGTGATCAAATAAGAGAGAACAGACGCTCACAAATAGTGTCATTTTGTGGTTTTCTTGAAAAAGTGTCAGAGTTGAAAATTTGCCTTATTTTGGGTGGAATTTTAACAATTTATAATTTTTCGGTATTCATCAGCCATACCCTATAAAAAGCTTAGATCAATAATATTCCATACGTTAAACAAAATTCATGGGTAATAAATAACGTAAAAGAAATCCGAATAATTAAAAAAAATCCTCCACGTCATTTTTTACAGAAATTACCGCGAAGCATTTTCTTACGCATAGATCAAATTTTAAAACTTGGCCACTTTAATGTGTCTAATGAATTAAAGTCTTAAAAGAGTAAGAAATGATACATTGGCTTTAATACATTGAAATATCTATAAAAGTCAAGCTCAATGAGTTCTAAAACAGGAAATGCGCATGAATAGTCCAAAATCGTGACCAATGACGCACCTTAAGTAGAGGAATGCATATGTGAAAATGTTAAACGTCTTCAAATTCAAGAGCATAATTTCATACCAGATTCATTTGGAGCATGCATGTTTGGTCCATGCTGCAAATTAATTTTCTGTTCTTAAATGATGCTTTTGAATTTGAAGACATGAAACACATGGACCAGACATATACAATTTGGGTACTTTATCCTCGTCATTGATCCTTAATCTAAACAGCGTAATGCGACCAAAGAGTGTGAAAGTTATTATTTGCAAAAAAATGTACTAAAAACATGGCAGAATGGATGGGATATTATGCTAAAGAACCCACGTTTCAGTAATTTCAGGAAAGGTTGATAACAGAAGTTTTCCAATGCGTTGAAGAAAAGATCAACCGTAATTGATCGAACTTGGATACATGTGCACTTGAAGACTCCTGGTGCACCAGCAGTAATACCCACCAAGTGGTACAAATGTTAAATTTCTTCAAATTCAATAGCACCATTTAAGAACAGATAATTTCTTGTACTTAAACCTCGTCAGTGATATGATGCTACAGGACCCACGTTTTAGAAATTTCAAAATTTTGATAACAGAAATTTTCGAATGCGTTGAAGAAACGAACAATCGTAGTTGATCTAACTTCGAAACAAGATAATGATTGAAATTCTATTCTTAGACCTACGTTCTTTTAACGAGTGACGTTTGTAGCCACCTGGTCATGACTATGCATTACGTAAAATTGGTAGAGATGAGAAACGTTTTGCATTTAAAAGTTTCTATTCAACTTATTATAAAATCGCTAACGATGCGCTACATCAAAGACATACCAACAGTCAAATCTTTTTTATGCTGATGAGATACCCAAATTTAATCTGTTTTAAGCTGTCAAAGACCGATAGGCGTAAGGAAGAATTAAGGATTATAATTAGAGATAATTACCCTAAAGCCGTTAGTGGGGAAATGACAGAAAATTTATCCATTCTCTGACATTGACCACGCCATTTAAGCTTTTTCAACTCTTGAAGTAGCTCTAATTTTAGTCATATGTGTTGCCGCATTAATTGAACAAAAGATAGTTCATAAGTTGATGTAGTACTGTTAAAATTTTAACCTTTCAGGCTCTTGTCCAAAGTATTTCATTAGTGCAGATAAAGTAGATGCCTATCCATGTAATGAGACTAAAGGGATTTGTCCTAATGAACTCTACTGGACTAATGAAGTTTTCAAATGTGAGTGAATTAAGGTGGAGCAAGAATTAACACTTAAAGTAATGATAAACATTAACTCATGCTGACAATAAATACAGATTCTATTTAGATATTTCACCTTGAGAGCTCGAATGTAAAGAATGTGATACACTAACTGTCTAACTAGCAGTTGTATTTCAGATAATGCATGTTTGCCCACTAAACCCAAGATGAATGAACCAGCAACTACAGATGTTATTCTAACAAGAGAGCCACCACAGTCTAAAACAAAGTATGTTGTTGAATTGGTCTAAGATTCCTCGAAATACATAACGATTAAAAAATTGAAAATCTCCAAATAAGTTTCATGGTTTCAAGAGAATTTATTTATTTTCAGTAAAAATGTAAATGGTTCGAAAAGAGAGGGAGTTTCAGCAGTAGTGATTGTTTTAACAATTCTGTTAGTTTGTGCTGCCATGGTGGGTAATGCACTAATACTTATTTTGTACAAACATAAGAGCAGGAGGATGAATGACAGGACAGAGAGACCAGGTAATTAGCTTTAAAACGGAGCGTGTTTATTGGGATTATAGGTATGCTTTGTAGTCTTCATTTAGAATAGATAAATTTGCAGCATGCACAAGACATTCACGTTTCGGGTATTTAGTCAGTGACCCTTAATCTAAACAATGTTATAAGGCCAAAGTGTGTGAAAAATCGTATCCAAAAATGTACCGAAAGACGTAGCAGGATGAATGGGATATGATTGTTCTGACTGTATTGCTTATAATCATCTTGTGTTCCCTTTGAAATTCCTAATCATGATTTATATTCCTTGTTTTTTTTTCAGAGGAGATAGTGCCCGATAGACCATTCATGGATTTCATATCTACACCAGAGGAAGGTAATTTATTTTCTTCAAATTATATTGAAAATTTTAATTTGTACTTAATTTCTGCGATTTTTACATTACATTTTGACTGAAATCAGTTACATTGTATGTGGCAACAAGAGCATTCACGATACAAAAATTCAAAACAACACAAAAGACTTTCCATGAATTGACAAGCGTCATGAGCATTGGTTCAATTCTCATTAACGTTACTGAAAAGGAAAATTGAATTGTGGTTTAGTACACGGACCGGCTTTTACTAGTTTCCTGAATTCTCCAACTTAGCCAGAATTATGAGCGTAATAAATATGATTTGTAGGAGGTTTTTGTTTGTTTGCTTTGTTTCCTGCTTTGTCCTGATTTTGTATGCCTTCGGTTTGTGATTTTCTGAATTGTCGATTTTGTACTGTGTATAGGGATGTGATCATTATCCATGTTTGTCATCCATAGAAACCCAGTAATATAATAATAGATTAAAAGAAAGCAAATTTGTATATCAATGGAAAAATTTTTTTTCAACGAAATTGTACTTTTCTGTAGAGGAAAGAGAAATTTTGACGTCGATATGTTTTTCAAACTTCTCACGTGGAATTAATTTCATAAAATAAATGTGTATCAAACGTTTTACGATAATTTAGACTGTATTTTTGAGCGAATAGCTCTAAGTGATCACCTGAATTTTTTCACGCTAGAGGGCCCCAATTCCGTACATGTATAATTTGAAGCACGAACCAATCAAATCACAGGGTTTTCAGCATCAGTGACGTATTAAATCTTCCAATCTTCTTCTGCCGGAGAAAGTGAAGGGCCGGTGCTGCTTCTATGTATAAACGATGTAACTCTGTAAATACTTTAGAATCAAGCTGTTTTGTAGAACATGTTTAAGTTGTGAGCTTATAAACATGTAAACATGGATACGTTTCATAACTAATTATAAGTAGCTGTACTGTACTGATCCAATCTATTGTCCTTTTTATGTTGGACCGAAAATTGAACGTCTGAACAGGCATGTATACATACGTAAGTTCCTGATGTGAAGTAAGAGAGAGAGAGTGAGAGAGAGGGGGATATATATTCATCGTAAACTATTTTTACGGGAGACTTCTTATTGTTGTTTACCGTTTTAGAAAATCCGACGCTAAAAAAAATTGAGAAAAATTATTTGTTCATTATTACGTTCACCATACCATTTTCTAGAAACTGCAAAAATGCCGTAGAAAAATATTAATACATGTATATACAAATAATCAAAAACTTACCCACTCGCGCCGCTCGCCCCTTAGTAAAATAAAACTGTTTTTACATAATACTGAATTTAGACACTGTTTATTCTTTATTCGTTAAATTTTCAGCTTGTTACCCTCGCCAGTTTTCATATCATTTTCAGAAAGTAAATGTAAAACACAAAGATATTTAGAATCATTTTTGTTGTATGCATCGTCCCTTTCCGTTTCCCCTTTCTAGATTTAGATCTAAGTCTAAAATATAGGAATATACTAAGTGAAGTCTATACTCGCTGTGACCAGATTTCTTTAAGTATTGGGTGAAAAGGTGAAAACCTGGTCAAGAATGAAATGCGAGACTTGTGTGTACATTCATTTTTTTTTTTTTTTTAAATTCAACAATTTGTGAAATAAAACCATTGTACTCCAGGTCCAACAGTCGCCGATAAAGTGAATATGGATTGGTCACATCTCGCGAGACTTGACTTAGAATATAGGAATATACTAAGTGAAGTCTATACTCGCTGTGACCAGGTTTCTTTAAGTATTGGGTGAAAAGGTGAAAACAAATCGAAATTCATGTTAATCATCCGGAAAACATCAATATTCAAAAATACCCTCCCAATACTCACCCACTACTCACCCAATACTTCAGAAAACTAGTCACATTTGTACCAGAAAATAATAACTGTTCCATTTTGTAGGTTTTAATAAACTATTATCTATCTAGAGGGTACCTTTCAGGGATTTGATAAGAAGCTACAAATTGGAACACTTGAGAAATAATACAATGATTCTCTATCATTTTACCCTTTATTCAAAATATAATACATCACATGTGAAAGTGAAACATCATATGTGAAACAAAAGATATTTGTTGAAATAATGGCATGAAAAAACAAAATGCCTCACATAACAAATCTATAAAGATATACAATGTTATATGCACGAAAACATGTCAGTCTACCAATAACACACATGAGGACCTACATGTATGTGAAAGCTAAAATGTCAGTCTACCAACAATACATGTGAGAACCTATGTGAAAGTCAAATAAAAGACCTTCTTGCATCAACTTCTTATACACTCTCTCTGGATAATCACACCTATTCGAAGCTATTTTTGCCAGTATATTTCCAATTGAACCGTCCTCCAACATTTTCCCTAGTCTGCTGTATTTATTATATGATGAACCAGATCTCCAACCAATGAGGTCCATAATATCCCCCATAGCAGCCCCTGAAGTGGCTAGAGTAACTGCACAACCTCCCCTAATGCCATGCAAGGTTTCCCCTTAATATATTTTTAAATCTTGCAAATACCCCTTCAAACGATCTGACATAGCACTAGATGAAACTGGTTCCTCTATAACCACACGCTTTGAATGGTCAAGACTACGAAATAAATAACCAGACTTCAGATCAATACCCATCCCAGAAGCATCATTCATATATCTCTTTAAACCTCTGACTGGACATAACACATCATCATTAATCATTGGAACAATAAACCTATTAACTTTCCCATTGCCCAATGTCTTTCCCACAGTGTGTGAAAACTCAAGCCCTTTGTCATCTGCCAATAAAATGACCTCCTGTACCAAACTCTGGCTCAAATCATGTGCTCTATCGCCAGAGAAAAACTGAATCTTAAAGAAGGCCTGATCACGCAACAAAACAAAACGTCTTGAAATGGAAATACTATGTTCCTGGAGGAGATTCTGTATAAAAAGTGAAACCTGTCTTAGTTTACTAAGGAACAAGGGTGTAGCTTGCTTAACAGCAACATGTGACATAGCTTGTTCTAACTGAACAGATCTCAAGTATCTCTTAACACTAGGACTATCAGCAGGATTTCCTTTTCCATCAGTCAAACTCCATTCCAATCCCATTCCATGAAGGATAAATATAGATTTTAGCTTGTCTAAAATTGACTGTATAGTTCCTGCAGCTAAACGTAAAGGACAACCACAAGAAAAACACCCTTTTTTACCCAAATATTGACAATTTAGGTGATGAACTTGAGTTCTCCCTTTTTCATCTTTATGAACTAAAAACTGACGGATATCATCAGGATTTGTCAACTCTATGGGTTTTCCCCTACAATGACTAACTAAATATGAAATGAACTCCTTTTCCAATGCTGACTTTTGACGATTATATTTACTATTATTAATCAAATTGTCTAGGAAAAATAACCGTCGTTCTATCAAATAGTTTTCCGATCCTCTATCATTTTGAGCAGTATCAAAGCATGGTATCCTTAACTCCTGACCTTTGTCCACCTACAAGAAATAGAAATTATGAAAAGCTTAAACGTGCAGCCAAGAGGGGCCATTTCAAACCAATCATATCCAAGTAAAATCCTTTTTTCCCAGGGAAGCTTACTACTCCTTTTTCTCCTAACTGACCTAAAACAAACGATTTTTCAACATGCAAGATGAAAAATGGCCACCACACAGGTCTAGGAATAACATCGGGAACCACCACTGTAACCTCCTTTACCTTGATCTCTTCAAAAAATTTCAAAAGAGAAAAAATAAGCCCAAAAGGTGGAAATACATAGGGGTTGTCCTCCAAAGAAAGGTCTTGCGAAAAAACATTAACCCCTGCAGAGAATTTCGAAGGGTTTGGTGTGAAATGTCTAAGTGGCATCCCCATTTTATCACACATTACATTTGAGTCGAGAGACATAAGGTCAACTGAGTGTGGCCCGAAACATTTTTCCACTATCTCCCACTTTCCATTTGCTAACTTGGAATCTGACTTGGACAACTTTCTGGATTCCTCATCTGCAGGGTTATCTTTGGAACCTATAAAGTGTGGACGAAGGTCAAAATTTCTCTGAGATGTTAAGTGAAAAATTTCTTTTAATATGGAGTTAAGAGCAGAGTTTCTAGCACCCTGATTATTCCATGCAGCAACAACTGCCTGATTGTCACAGTAAGCATCGACCCTTTTATCCACTATTTCCAACTGAATGGACTCTAACGCTATCAATAATGCAGATGCTTCCTTCAAATGAATAGGCCTGTTATCCTGTTCATTCCAAAAATCACCAAATTCCTGTGCTTGACCTTGAACAACCAAAAAGGCACCCCATCTAAACATGGAAGAATCAGTGGCAAGAATGACTTGAAGGTGTTGCTCCTTCCTCCATGTAGCTACATGTGTACCCCTTCCCAGGTATCCAAAAATAACCAAAACTCAAGCTCCTCTCTAAGCTCTTTATAGATATGAAGCGGTTTGCTATTTTTACAAGCAGCACTAATAGCCCTATTAACCTCTCGGGAAAACAACTTTGCAGCTGGGACAGCCAACACCAAAGAAATGCACTTGCCAGCAAAACGTTGAAGAGTTTTTAAGTCTACTGACTTTGATTCTAAAATTGAGTCTCTTAAAACGCAGAATGAGTTCCTTTTATCATCTGGAATTCTAAAAGACAATGACCTTGAATCACAAATCATACCAAGGAACTTGATACTCTGTATTGGCTTTAGAACACATTTATCAAGATTGAGAAAATAACCTAACCTAAGTAAAACATGTAATGTACAATGCTCTAAAAGATGCATTTTCATCCCCAAACATGGACCCATCTGCTTTTTGAAATTCACCTATCAAACGATCATCAATGTAGAGCAAAGATGGTACACCCAAATCTCTGCACAATCCAATAGGAATATTACCTGTTGTATGATAGATGTACGCACTGGCCTTAAATCCGAAAGGCATCGTATTGTATACTAAATACCAGCCGCCATATTGAATTCCGAAATAAGTCCTACAATTTGGATGCAATAAAAAATGATCATATCCAGATTTATCATCCAAAGACGTCATAAACATATCCTTTCCTATCATACGAGGAACCTCTTTCAAAGTATCTAACTTAAATGGAAAATCACGGACCCACAGATTCAAGTATCGTTCGTCATGACACATCCTGGGCTTAGAAGGTTCAATAGTTATTGGCATAATGACTAATGGAGGATCCACTTCACCAACCTTCCCAAGTACAGATAATGACCCATACTTAATCCTATCCTCTAAAGTTTTAACAATGAAACCAACATGATTCTTACAATTAAGTGCATTCGGAAAGTAATTAGGAATAGGAGTATCCGAGTCATAGGGCTTCCCCTTAAAATTCCCTTTAAAATGTCGAAACATAGGGATAACGTCAATTCCTCTCTCGATCCATTCTAAAATATAAGACGGTGTCTGTATATTTTCCCATTCAGTAACAAATTTGCTAAGGCTACCTGCCATGAAAAAATTAGGATCTCTAAAACACAAATCCATCAAGTCAAATTCACCTCCAAAAGCCACATCTTCAGCTTTTGTCACTTGGGGAGAAGGCTTGATTGTCTCTCCTTCAATATTTACCCATTTAAATGTAGTTCTTCTGTCATTCCAAGCTCCTAATGGGTTAAATCCAGAATCCATTTCCCAAATTGGGATCTCAGGAATAAATTTTTGCTTCTTAAATGGTTCTTCCTGAAACCGATTACATTCAAATAAAACAAAGAAAAACCTTATAGAAATGAAATCATAAGGAGAGACATCAAGCCTTCATCCCAAGTGAGAAATAAATTCTCACAAGGAAATTAATTTCCTTGGGAAAAAGGTGGATGCTCTGAAAATTACTTATTTTTAGAGTTGCCAGGATTTTTTGGACAGTTGGCTACAAAATGACCTTGTCCTTTACAATAGAAACAATGATCCTCCCTTCTCCCTCTCCTACCTTGACCACGACCCATGGTAGGAGGTCTAGACCCATAAAACCCAGGTTGCATATGAGGGTAAGGATACATCATGTTCATGGGGGGATAAGGCACCTGAGGGGGAAACACTGAACCAAAACCATAAGGTTGCATACCCGACATAGTGTTAGATGCCACATTCTCTTTTGACTGACATTTTTCTTTGTCTGACTGCTCATATTTTTTTTATTTAGCCCAGTCAGACACTGCCGAGGCAATTTTTTTATCCTCTTGAGTGCCAAACAATTTAAGAACTAATCCGCAAAAATCATCATTGTCCTCGTATTTTTTACAGGTAGTCAAAGACTTACTAAATAAAGAAGCGTCTTTATGATTGGCTTTGTTTGCAATTTCTATAAGTGTCTCAATAGCAGCTACAAGTACATTAGGCGAAGTAAGTTTTGGTCTGCTAGCCAAACATCTTACGGTAGATAATGCTTCGTCTACCTGCATCGTGTCTTTTTTCGTCTTTAACGCATTAAGGTCTTCCCTCATGCTCTGAAGTTGCTCTTCAATGCCAGAAGCTGTAGAAGTGCTCGACTTAACTGGAGTGCCAGAATCGCTACCAGACGTGCTAGAGGCTGTTTTCCCACTGGGTGCATCTACAAAAATGCATTAAATACCAAATATCTCATTCATCAAGAAAAACAGGCATTATCCAAAAAACCAATGAGTATAAAATTTTCCTAGGGATTTAAATAAAGACAGTCTATCAAAAAATTATTAAATAATACCACATACACATGTAATAAATCAAATGTTGACATAAACGTGGAGGTATGAATGTACCATGTTCCCACAATATGTATATCCAATAGTATAAAGTGATAAAACTTGTTATTTCAAAAATGAAAACAGATATGCATCCATATGATCATGATGGTAAACTTGAAAACATGAAGTCAAGAAAAATTATATATAAATACAAATTTTTTACATTCAAAACTGGGTTAAACCTTAAGAATGCTTAAAATTCCATTATACTTCAGATATCAACTATATATTACATACAGCATGTAATTTTTTTTTTCTTCTTTCTCTCTCTCTCTCTTACTTACATAGACTCGATCATACCTGATTGAGAAGAGCTTCGACGTGAGGAACTCTGACCCTGGATTACAGGTATATTGTCTCCAGCCCTGTCCGATCCACTTTCCACAAGGGGAGAACCTCTCGGAGCCCCTACCAAATTAGCATGCTCAATAGAGAAACTGACCAAAGCACGAACTGTGTCGATATCTTCTTCTTTAGGACCGCATAACAGCATTATATCTTTGACTGACTCCCCAGTCAGTCTCTCAAATTCCATTCTAAGTTCCACTATGGAGTAATCCTCCAATGGGTAGCCCCTTTTAAGTCTAGCGTAAGTGCTTATGGTATCTGCCTTATCCCATGCTTTCATTCTTAGAATGACAGGTACTAAGCTTTTGCCAACCAAGTTGTGTCTAGGTTTCAGAAACATACTACTAGTCCCGTTCGTTGCCATCCTAAAAGAGGCAGAATAAATTCTATAAATAAGCGTACAAATTTACTATATACACAAAGGATAAAATGCTCACTTATAGATATAAAGTAAACATACAATGTAATTAAATACTAAAACATTTCACATGTGCATTGTTATGGGTCAGAATACCCCAAAACGCCAGCAAAAATCAGACAAAGACAGAATATATACAAAATATATATATTTAAAATGATTACAACTTACAATACAATGTCCGGATCAAAGTGTCCGTTACGGTCCACAAAGTCTATCAAATGTATGGTTTCCGGTAATCACAAACGTTCTCGAAAGATCGGTGTCCAAACGTTGTTAAATGGATTAAAGTCTCAACGAATAAAGTGTCCCAGTATATCAGAATAGATGAATGAATCGTGTGTACGAATGTGTACGAATGTTCTCTCAACACAGTTCCTCAGCGGTATTTATACTTAATACCAATTAATTTACCAGAAGCTTCTAGAACAATGACTCATTACCCATGATTAACAATAGAGTAAATTCTAGAAATCACAGTCATGTGATGATAATGATGTAACAAAGAACATACTGGAATATTCTCTAATGAGATAAACATGACATAGTAAAATCTAGAAAGAATTATTATGAAATCATTAAATAACATGACTACGTACATGTGTACCTACACATAAAGTAAAACTAAAATAATACATGACCCACAACACCTCCCCCCTTAAAAAAAGTTTGAATGTCAATGAAAACTTAGCTGGTAAATTCTGCAAAAATCACTCATGAAACTCTCGATAGTGCATCTGCAATCACATTGTCTTTGCCCTTGATATGGTTAATAATAATATTGTACTCTTGCAACAATAAACTCCACCTTGTAAGTCTTTGATTCTTGTTTGACATTTTGTGCAAAAATGTGAGAGGGTTTTGGTCAGTATATACAAGAATGGGATGTAAAGTAACATTCAAATAAACATCAAAATGTTGTAAAGCTAACAATGCAAGACACTCTTTTTCAATAGTAGAGTAATTCTTTTGACATTTTGTCAATTTCTTTGAAAAATAACAAACAACTCTATCTACACCATCATCATTTTCTTGAAACAAAGCAGCCCCGATTCCTACGTCACTGGCATCAACAGTAAGCTTAAATTGCTTATCAAAATTTGGAGCTGACAGGACAGGACTTTTCATAAGAACACATTTGATTTTCTTAAAAGATTCATCACAGTCATTGGTCCATGCAAAATTCACTCTCTTTTGTAACAGATTGGTAAGTGGACCAACAACTGACGAGAAATTTGGACAAAATTTTCTGTAAAATCCTGCCATTCCTAAAAATCTCATTATCTCTTTCTTATTGGTAGGAATCGGGAACTTTGAAATAGCTTCAACCTTGGCCATGATAGGAGTAACAAAACCTTGACCTACTTTGTGACCCAAATATTCTACAGTCGCATGACAAAATTCACTTTTCGCAAGGTTCACTGTGAGGTTTGCTTTCGCCAGTATGTCGAAGAAAGTACGCATGATTCGGAGATGATCATCCCAGGTGTCGCTGTAGATGATGACGACATCGATGTACGCCTCGCATCCTTCGAGATGATTTAGGAGCGAATGAATCATCCTCTGGAATGTGGCTGGTGCGTTTTTCATACCAAAGGGCATTACTTTATATTGGTATAGCCCATCTGGAGTCGCAAATGCCGATATTTCTCTGGCTCTCTCGGTAAGCGGGACCTGCCAATAGCCTTTAAGCAAGTCAAATTTACTGACAAATTTTGCACTGCCAATTTTATCGATACAGTCATCGATTCTTGGGATCGGATAAGAGTCAGTTTTGGTGACTGAATTTACTTTTCTAAAGTCCGTACACAATCGGTAAGTTCCGTCTGGCTTCGGAACAAGAATACATGGGGAACTCCAATCACTATTGCTGGGTTCAATAATGTCATTTTCAAGCATGTATTGAATTTCTTTCCGCATGTATTGAAGCTTTATCGGGTTTAACCGATAGGGATGCTGTTTGATAGGTGACGCATCACCCACAATGACGTCATGATGAGATGCATTAGTCTTTTTTGGAACGTCCGGAAAGATGGTCGTATATTCCTGCATTAATTGATGCACTTCCTCTTTTTGATGCACAGTCATATGTCCGAGTTTCACTTCCGGATTTGTCAGAATTTCAGAATTCTTTAAACGGACACTTTGAGCAAAGTCTTTTTCGACAGTCTCTTCATTACATTCAGCTTCAACACAATTTTCTAATGTATTTGCATTGGCCAAAGTGGAAACTGGTTTTACAAAATTTCGGTCACTTCTATCAAAATACTCTTTCAACATGTTAACATGACACACTCTTTTTTCTTTTCGCCGACCTGATGTCTTAACCACATAGTTAACATCACTAATTTTATTCTCAATCTCATAAGGACCGAAATATCTAGCTTGCAAAGGATGACCAGGGATAGGCAAAAATACAAGAACTTTATCGCCTGGTTTAAAAACTCTGTTTCTAGCGTCTTTGTCATACCATGTTTTCATTTTCATTTGTGAGGTTTTGAGATTTTCTTGAGCCAATTTGCAAGCATTATATAATTTCTCTTTGAAATTAGACACGTAGTCTAAGAGATTCAAATCGCTAGTCTCAGTCAACCATTTTTCCTTCAATAACTTCAATGGCCCCCTGACCGTATGCCCAAAAACTAGCTCAAAGGGACTGAACCCCAGGGACTCCTGAACCGCTTCTCGTGCCGCAAACAACACGAGGTGAACCCCTTCATCCCAGTCTTTTCCATACTGGTGACAATATGTTTTCATCATAGTTTTAAGGGTCTGATGAAAGCGTTCAAGTGCCCCCTGGGACTCAGGATGGTACGCAGAAGACTTATACTGCCTGATACCTAGCTCATGCATAACCTGCTGAAACAATCCTGACATAAAATTCGAACCCTCATCTGACTGAATAGCCTTTGGAGCACCTACGAAACTGAAAAACTTTGTAAGGGCCTTAACTATGGTCTTTGCCTTAATATTTCTAAGAGGTATGGCTTCAGGAAACCTAGTCGAAGTACACATAATTGTCAGTAAGTACTGATTACCTGACCTAGTCCTAGGCAAAGGACCTACACAATCAACTAACACCCTACTAAAAGGTTCCTCAAAGGCTGGAATGGGTTGGAGGGGAGCAGGTGGTATAACTTGATTGGGTTTACCTACCATCTGACAATTATGACAAGACTTACAAAACTCAGACACATCTTTTCTCAACTTAGGCCAGTAAAAGTGACTTAAAATCCTATTATAAGTCTTATTGACACCTAAATGACCTGCCATGGGTGTGTCGTGAGCTAAACTCATGATGTCCCCGCGATACGCTACTGGAACCACTATCTGGTGAACGACCCGCCACACTTCATTAGGGGGTGCATCGGGTGGTCTCCATTTCCGCATGAGGATGCCATCTTGTATGTAGAAGCACTCTCCGACTTTGTCCGCTTCTTCTCGGGGAAGGGCCCTCTTGCTTAGTCGGATGATCTCCGGATCTTTAGTTTGCTCGGAGAGGAGCTGCTCACGGCTTAAGGCATCTGTACCCCTGTCTAAAGGCGGATGGGAATCATCACCAGGTACTGCCGGAGACTTGTCTACATGAAGTGGTACTGACGTCTCAGGTACATTGTCATCAATGGTAGACATGAATGTGTCAGAAAGGTCTATACTTTTGGAGGGATGGTCCTCGTTAAGTGCAGAAGTACTCTCAGCCTCTTTTAGTCTGTTCCTGGCCATCGCCCTGGTAACTGCGCAGGCTGGGTACAAGTCGTCGTCTTCATCATCGGACACGACATCGGGCGTGATTTTCTCACAAACAATCGGATCGGCTACAACTTTGCCGCCAGCTAAATCGTTGCCAAGCAACAAGGAAACGCCTTGAACGGGAAGAGTAGGTCGAACACCTACGATAACAGGTCCAGTAATTAAGTCTGACTTCAAATAAATTTTATGAAGGGGAACATCAATGACGCCTAGCTCCACACCCTGTAATAAAACTGACCTACCAGTAAAAGTGTGCTCAGACAAAGGCAATGAACCCTCTAACAATAAAGTCTGGGCAGCACCAGTATCTCTCAAAATCTGAACAGGCAACGCTTCGCTAGAATCACTGAGTGAAACAAATCCCTGTGACAAAAAGGGCTTATAATGATCCTCCACAAAATCATCAGAACTGGACTTAGAACCCTGAATCTCAGGAGTGTCAGAACAAATCGAATCTAAGGCGTTCCTATCATTTCTAACAGACGCACAGGCCTGTGACTTAAGTTCTTTTTTCTTCTTAAGCTTCAAACACTCACCAATAACATGACCTTTTTTCTTACAATAATTGCATGTAGGAAGCGACCCCACCCCTGGGGATGCCTCAGAACGCTCGGACCTAGGTCCGGACGTAGAACCACCTTGAGATGGTGACTGGGAACTAATGGACGACTGAGACTCTTGTAAATTTTTCTTTGGAACATCTGACGTTTTTGCGCTATCGCTAGATTGAGTTTTTGACACAAAATTTTTCTTATGAGTGAGAGCATACGTATCAGACAAAACAGCAGCTTCTTCAAGAGTTTTAACATTTTTGTCTTCCAAATGAGTTCTTAAATCTTGATGTACACACTCTTTGAACTCTTCTATCAGAATGATCTGACGCAAATTGTCAAATGAATTGGGAATTTTCTTAGATCGAAACCACTGATCAAATAAATCTTCTTTTTCTCGAGCAAATTCAACATATGTTTGATTTTCAAATTTTTGTACTTTCTAAACTTTTGTCTGTACGCCTCAGGTACTAACTGATATGCTCACAAAATCGTGTCCTTGACCTTGTCATAGTCTGAACTCTCAGCAATACTGAGCGCCGAGTACACTTCAGCCGCTTTGCCAATAAGTACGCTTTGTAATAAAGTTGGCCAAAAATCACGTGGCCACTTCAGATTGGCCGCGATTTTCTCAAAATGTGGAAAATATTTGTCCACGGACTTTTCTTGAAATTTTGGTACTAATCGGATGTTTTTGGCGGCGTCGAATTCAGACTTGACAAGCGAAGGAACAGGATTTTCCTTAGCGCTTTTCTCTAACTTTAACTTTTCTAACTCAAATTGGAGTTCTTTCTCGTGCATACGTTCCTGTTTCTCTCTTTCTTCCTTTTCTCTTTCAAATTGTCTTATTTTTTCTTCTTTTTCAAATTGTCTTTCTTTTTCTTCTCTTTCAATTTGAAATTGTCTGTCTTTTTCTTCTTTTCAAATTGTCTTTCTTTTTCTTCTCTTTCAATTTGAAATTGTCTTTCTTTTTCTTCTTTTTCAAATTGTAATTGTATTTTCATTTTCTCTAATTCAAACTCAAATTTTGACATTTTGGTTTCGCTTGAAACAGGTTCAACAGGAAAATCGTATGACGAAAAGATTTCCTTAGCTAAAAGCTCTTTAGCCACAATATTTCTAATTTCTTGTTTTCTCATAGAAGATTTTACATCTAACTTCAAGTGAAGACCTAAACCAATCAAATCATCTTTCTTCAATGATTCGAACTCTTGTACAGTCGGCGATTTCAAAAATTCAGTGACCGAAAATACCATGATTGATTTCTGCTGGCAAACGTTTTACTAAAAAATAAATTCTTTTAAAAAAAAAAAAAAAAAAAAAAAAAAAAAAAACGAACTTTACGTAAAGTGCAAATATGCAGAGATTACTATCCCGGACGAGCCCCCAATTCTGTTATGGGTCAGAATACCCCAAAACGCCAGCAAAAATCAGACAAAGACAGAATATAGATTTACAAGTTTAATTATGTACAATATATATATATTTAAAATGATTACAACTTACAATACAATGTCCGGATCAAAGTGTCCGTTACGGTCCACAAAGTCTATCAAATGTATGGTTTCCGGTAATCACAAACGTTCTCGAAAGATCGGTGTCCAAACGTTGTTAAATGGATTAAAGTCTCAACGAATAAAGTGTCCCAGTATATCAGAATAGATGAATGAATCGTGTGTACGAATGTGTACGAATGTTCTCTCAACACAGTTCCTCAGCGGTATTTATACTTAATACCAATTAATTTACCAGAAGCTTCTAGAACAATGACTCATTACCCATGATTAACAATAGAGTAAATTCTAGAAATCACAGTCATGTGATGATAATGATGTAACAAAGAACATACTGGAATATTCTCTAATGAGATAAACATGACATAGTAAAATCTAGAAAGAATTATTATGAAATCATTAAATAACATGACTAAGTACATGTGTACCTACACATAAAGTAAAACTAAAATAATACATGACCCACAACAGCATGAAGATTACTGACACTGTACACGTAAATAAAGCTACCAGCATGCAGCATTGGCTCAAATACTGAATACTCATTATAGTCATTATACTGTAGCTAAACAAACGATAAAATAATACCAGCAGAATAATGAAGGCCGTAAATAATATAAAATAACTCCGATATCCCTCAAATGTGTAATTACATTCATACAACATGAACAAAACACTGGTCAGCACTCCATGCTCCACCCGGCTCTTACGTTTGCACACGTGCCAAAAACTGGAATTTACCGTATACCGTATAATAAATGTGAAATACACACTCTCAACAGTGCAGTATAAACATTTATACCCGTGTAACAAAAATAAAGTTATTATACCAATTACGGTAATATGTACCTCACTATACATCTCTACACAAAACTTCCCCATTACTTAATTCCACGTGTAGAAAATTCAATTAAAAAATAGCCGCACCTACTGGCTCATAAAAACGCATCAATTTATAAAACAAAAATACAGCCTTCGGCCGAACCTACTGGCTACATTTACCAAATAGACCCCCGGTCTATACAAAATATGCATCTAAATTTTTTTTTTTCATTAGCCTTCGGTCGAACCTACTGGCAATTAAAAGTATTTACTCTCAAAAATTCTGCAATAAAAAACAGACCCCCGGTCTGTTACAACTAAAACTAGCCCTGCTAGTTAGAAAATCTAGAAAATTACTTACATATGAAGATATACACGTGGCCACGTGTAGCCGGAGTCCTGGTCTTGCCGAAATAAAAACGCGTCCACTCAGGTGGACAGTCGCCGCTAAAGTGAATATGGATTGGTCACATCTCGCGAGACTTGACTTAGAATATTGAGAAGATACGTACATTTTGCATTAGTGTTTATATATCAAAAAGATCTTCCTCAAATAAATCCTTCCAACGAGCAAACTTTTAATTAGTAGATAATAACTGCGACTACCCCACGTCATGCGTAGACTTTTAGAATTAACATAATAAACGTCGCCAGTTTATAGGCATTGATACATTCCAGACAATGAGAGTACGTATGAAGTTTAAGATTTAAGATTGGAAATGAAGAGGGATGTACCAAAGACGTACAAACTTCATGAAAATATAGACCTTGAATGCATTTTAATCTTTTTTTCTCCGAAATTGAACGTAAGACACTACCAGTACAAGATTCTCTCTCTCTCTCTTACTTACTTACACGTCTGTCTTCATTATGTCATACCTGGTCTGTAAATATTTCTACATTGGACTCAATGAAAGCCTCTAGCTGGGTAAACTCCTTTAAGTTGATTGACCGATACATTTCTGTATGAAATGAAAAACTCTAATAACACGAGGAAACCAGAAACCGGAAGCTTTTTTAAATGAAACTGCAATTTACTTTTTCACTCCATCTTTTAAAAATTCAAATTTTGATCTTTATAGAATTCAAGGAATATTAATGGAAGATCTTTGTTAGAGATTCTCTCAGATTGCTCGACAACCAACTCCCCTCTTCCACGATACTTACCTTCCCTACCAACTTAGTCAACCCTCTGTGTCGGCCACTAGTATTGGTGCTTTTGAATGTGATAATTCGAGGACGGTCATCTTTTATTCTAATGATATAAAGATGGATTAGCATTTCAGTATCATTCTATACTTGTTGCAAGTTGCATAAACTTGGTCTACGAAGGAAAGTTTGATGACATACAACATAAATGATACAATATTTAGCTATTCGCTCTCTTAGTACCTTCAGTGCTTTGATTTCTTGCCAGGAACAAACCTTAACCAGGATACTGTCAGTTTTCGAAGACTCCCGGTATAAAGTGTAGTTGAGATTTACATCCTCAGTGCTCAATCGTCTATAGCTATGAATGCACTTTTAGTTCATCTGAGCGAAGCTCAAGTGAGCTATTGTCATAGCGTGGTGTCCGTCGTCCGTCCGTCGTGTGTCGTTAACTTTCTAACATTTTCGACATCTCCTCTTAAATCGTTGCACGGAATTTCACGAAACCTTACAGGAGGCAAGAAGTCAAGGTCTTCTACCAAGTTCGGTTTTTCGTGCTGATCGGTCAACAAATATGGCCGCCCTTTGCAACCGCTGCATAGAATTGTATGAAACCTTACTGGAAGCAAGTACCTAAGGTCCTCTACCATGTTTGTGTTTTTCGTGCCGATCGTTTCACAAAATGGCCGCTGAGGGCTCTGATTGGCTGACACTTTTTGACTACTCCTCTGCAACCGCTGCACAGAATTTCATAAAACCTTACAGGAAGCAAGTATTCAAGGTCTGTCTTCTACTAAGTCTGTATTTTTTGTGCCGAATTGTCAACAAATATGGTCACCGAGGGCTCTGATTGGCCGACATTTTTTTGACATCTCCTCTGTAACCGATGCACAGAATTTTATGAAACTTTACAGGAAGCAAGTACCCAAGGTCCTCTACCAAGTATGTGTTTTTGTGCCGGTCCTTTCACAAATATGGCCGCCGCCGGCTCTGATTGGCTGACACATTTTCGACATCTCCTCTGCAAACCGCTGCACAGAGTTTTATGAAACCTTACAGGAAGCAAGTACCCAAGGTCCTCTAGCAAGTTTGTGTTTTTCGTGCCGATCGTTTCACAAAAATGGTCACCGAGGGCTCTGATTGGTTGACACATTTTTGACCTCTCCTCTGCAACCATTGCACAGAATTTCATAAAACCTTACAGGAAGCAATTACCCAAGGGCTCTGATAGGCTGACACATTTTTTTACCTCTCCTCTACAACCACTACACAGAATTTCATGAAACCTTACAGGAAGCAAGTACCAAAGGGATCTGATAGGCTGACACATTTTCGACATCGCCCCTGCAACCATTGAACAGAATTTCACGAAGCCTTACAGGAAGCAAGTACCCAAGCTCCTCTACCAAGTTTGTGTTAAGTGCCGATCATTTCACAACTATGGCTGCCGAGGGCTCTGATTGGTTGACACATTTTTGGTTTTTCCTCTACAACCACCGCTGCACATAATTTCATAAAACTTACAGGAAGCAAGTTCTCAAGGTCCTCTACGATGTTCGTGTTTTTAGTGCCGATCAGTCAACAAATATGACTGCCGAGGGCTCTGATTGGATGACCCATTTTAGAATTCTCCTTTGCTACCGCTGCACCGAATTCCATGAAACCTTACAGGAAGCAAGTACTCAAGGTCCTCTACCAAGTTTGTGGGGTTTTTTTTCATGCTGACCGGTCAAAAATTTGGCCGCCAAGGGATATGATTGGATGACACATTTTCAACATCTCCCTTAAACTGCTACCCAAAATTTACTTAACCTTACTGGATGCAAGTACTCAAGGTCATCTGCCAAATTGTCCACTATCATTCTTTTGTTTGCAACTCAGGTGAGCGATGTGGCCCCCTGGTGCCTCTTGTTTTTAAATCCAAGTTCTAAATTTGAAAGATATTTCAAATCCAACTTACGTTACGTCGCGCCTGCAGACAAGGCAGCAAACAAAACCTTAATCATTTGAAATGTTACTACATATGAACTTTGGTTTCGGAACTTTCTTCTACAAATACTTATATCGAAAGCAATGTGAAAGTGTCCTCGACTAATTTGAGCAAACATAGCAGAAAAATTCATTGAACATCCCCAGTTCTAAATTGAATCTCTCTTCAATATACTAAAACGTCACAAGTCTCCTAACAAATTTCGATACATTGCTAATTCTAGCAACTGCTCAACTACAATTTTGGCTAGAAACTCGGCTTCAGCACTGACGGCTATAAAGGAACACAGGCAAAATACTGCAAAACTGTTATGAACAGGAATTGTGTAAATATTTTGGTGTATCAAAAATTCAGGGGTTGTCATTAACAAAATGAAATCAAAAATATTTTAAGCAATTACGATTTCTTCATTCGACTTTTCTAAGATGAATTCCACACTACCTCACGACAAAATTAAAGATCGATTGTCCAAATTATTTTATTTTATTAAATCGTATTTTGAGAGGGGAAAACTTATATTTGTACGTCTGAATCAAAGGGTTTCTTTTCCGCCACATAATACAAATCATACAAATCATTGACATGTGGTGATCTGTATATTGCCTTAGTCCTTCCTCTTGGACAACATTCATGTAAGATTTGGTGAGAAACGTCTGTCTCTTCAACGCATTTGAAATTTTCTGTTACAAAATTTCTTGAAATTTCTAAAACGTTGGTCCTGTATAATCATATTCCACCCAGTCTTCTTCGTCTTTTGGTACATTTTTGGACATAATAATTTTCATACTTTTTGGCCATTTTACGTTGTTTAGACTGAGGATCACTGACGAGGATTTAGTACCCGAAACGTGCATGTCTGGTCCATGCTGTAAATTTATCAGGTCTAAATGATGCTACTGAATTTGAAGACGTTTTACACTCTAAAAGCAGCTTGTAGGAATCCCTTTGGGTACCTAAATGTGCGCCTCTTGTTGTAGATTTATCTTTAATACTTGTATGAAAAAGAATTTATCCAAAGTCTTCAAAAGCAAAGAAGACATGATGAATTTTAAATGTTTCATTGGTACTTCAATGTACCTGGATGATATTCTTACTATCAACAATCCTGTTTTTGAAAAGTATAAAAATGTTATTTATCCACAAGAATTGACTCTTTAACAAGGCAAACGTTACAAACACAGAAACACCATTGTTAATGGAGAGATGCATACAAGTGTGATGATTTTGGATTAACATAGTAAATTCTCCCAGGCTTGACGGTGATGTTCCGAGATTACCGTCTTACGATATTTATATTTCACACATTTATATTTCTATCCGGTATGCTAGGGCATGTACTGATGTTTTGGATTTTCAAAGTGGAAATTTACAAATTACAAAGAAACCTTTAGGTGAAGGTTTTCGCTTTCACACACTAGTAGAATCTTTGAGGAAATTTAACAAAAATTAAGGTGAACGTCTTTTGAAATTGGGACCCATACAAGCAACAGAGTATATTACATTGGGTATTTCAAACCCTGCATTTTATGGTAACTTAATTATGCTGGTCCAGAACAGTATTCGAAAGAAGCCCATTGGAAAGCTCTAGATCAATCACGACGTCATAATAGAAACGGCGACATTGGCGCGTTTTTCGTAAGAACGTCAGCATTAGGTAACGTATAAATATAAATCATTATAACTTAAAAACTGACGGTCAAATTTCAATAGGAACTAATGGTGTTTAACTTGACATATGAAGAAGATAATATTAAGTATTTTACAGAAAATAAATGATAGAGTTTCAGATAAACGAACTTTATCATTAAAGATTTAAAACAACTCTAGGATGTTATGAAAATAGACATTAAATTTCACCTTTCGACTATTTCTTTTAAAAGTCTTAGCGTTCATTTATAATTCGATACATATCCGATTGCACAAATCATATCTAAATGAAAAATACAGAACTTGTTAATTTTATTCCTCTACAGAAGATTTGGAACTGCTTTTCATTTCCTAAAGTGTGTTAATTTTAGCGTCACATTTACGGCCCATTTTGGGTATTATATGTACGTTGATGAAACTTTGCATGTAGAAAAAGATTAATGATAGGATGTTTATTTAAGTGTGGCTATCCTGGACCTCCTTAACAAAATAAGAAGGATCAATGGTAGACAGAATAACCATAGAAATAGTGTTAGAATCGCCTTTTATATCGTTAATATTATCCTTCTATCACCAAACGGACACTTGGCTTGGTACGGGGCCAATCTACAGCCTTGAACCATCGCATACTCAAGAATTGCACTCTGACTGACAGTGACGACAAGACTCTACGACTGGCCCTGTCCAAACCTCTTAAGAGAAGACAGGGCCCCAAGCCACCTGTCCTCTATGAATTTCACTCGGATTCCTCGGGTGATCACATGCGCGAGCTGCTATGTACAGCCGGCAATACACGGAATGTGTTTCGTTTGCCTCCTGTTTTTTATATCCATTTACAAATGTGTTTCTTGTGCCTGCACCATGCTGTCTGTTTGTATGTTCATCTTACAATGAGGAAGAAGGGAGGAGATCTCCAACCAGACCCCGTTGCAGCATCAACAGCAAAACACCAAAACACCCGATGCAAAAACACAAAAGACAAGTACAGCACGAGACGGAAAAGAGACACACAACATGTAAACATCAAACACAAAAGACTACACATAAACCGACGAGACCAATGGGCAACCGGTGCCGACTTTGGACGACCATTTGTCACGCAAGTAGCAAATGGTGTGGTTATCCTGGATTACGTGCGCACAACCCTCTCACTTCTCCAATTACCCAGAGGTCTTGAAGAACGTACAATTGTGGTGTAAAACAACCTCCTCACTGTAAGATGACATCACACAAACAAGACCGCGAAACGTAGAGGCCCCAGAAACACAGATGAATATGCAAATGGATATCAAAAGAGGGCATGCTCTGCCGGCTGTAGCGAGCTCGTTGAGTCCCGTCGTCACAGTCAGTCAGAGTGCAAGTCTCAAGGATGCGCTTGTACAAGACTGCAGATTGGTCAAGTACCAAGCCTAGTGTCCGTCTGGTGACATTCCAGAATGGTGGATGATATTCTGTCATAGACCATTTGAACCATCCAACCAAAGATTGTACTCTATATCTTCCAAAATGGAAGTAACCGGATGTGACAGTTCTACCGAATTGAAGCGACGGGTGTTGCATGCAAGCAGGAGATGCTTACTCTTCCTGGGCACCTGGTCTCACTCTCATATCGGGAGTTCGCTTCTTTTCATATGGTGGAGGTTTTTGTTTTTGTTTGCTTTGGTTACTGTTTTGTCCTGATTTTGTATGCCTTCGGTTTCTGATTTTCTGAATTATCGATTTTGTACTGTAGACAGGGATATGGTCATTATCCATATTTGTCATTAGGATCATATCCACGGTATAAAAGGCGTTTTATGATTCTGATGCATTTTCGATGGTTATGCTGCCTACCTTTGATCCTTCTTATTTTGTTTATCATATCACCATAAAAGACAGGTTGTGTAATATCTAAAGTAATGTACTCTGTTACGTGTATAGATCCGAATTTTAAAAGAAGTTGACTAATTTTTGTAAAATTTCCAGAAAGTCTTAACTAGCTTATGAAAGCGGAAACCTTGACCTAAAAGTTTTTTGGTAATTTGTAAATTTCTACTGTGAAAATCAAAAATATCAGTACATGCTCTAGCGTACCGTTTGAGCAGTGATATGTGAATGCCGTATGACGGTAATCTTGGAACATCACCGTCAAGTCTGGGGAAATTTACTATGTTGAATCCAAAATCATCCCTTTTGTCATATACACTTGTATGAATCTTATCGTTCACAATTTTGATATTTAGGTCCAAAAACGGTGTTTCTGTATTTGAAAGGTTTTTCTTGTTAAATGTTAATTCTTGTGGGTAAATTTCATTCTTATATAATTCAAAAGCAGGATTGTCAATGGTTAGAATATTATTCAGATACCTAGAAGTATTATTGAAACATTTCAGAGTTAAAGAAGATCCTGACAATAATCCCAACAGCACTCACAATAGAGCACAAAATTAAACATCGACGGACCCCCAGCAAGGTAGAGGTGGGACCAGGTGCCCGGGAGGAGCAAGCTTCCCCTGTTGGCTAGCCGCACCCGCCGTCGATGCTTAAGCATGAAAAATGAAAATATATAAAATTCATGAACTGTTTGACATTATGTCTATATAGAAAGTGCTATGGCGATAATGTCAGGGAAATATATCCATAACACCTACAGTCAAACCCCTCGCGGGGAACCTTTTTACGAGCTCCACACGGCAAAGGGCATAAGTGTGACATAAATAAGTTAAAGAAGATCCTGACGATAATCCCAACAACACTCACAAAAGAGCACAAAATTAAACATCGACGGAACCCCAGCAAGCTAGAGGTGGGACCAGGTGCCCGGGAGGAGCAAGCATCCCCTGTTGGCTAGCCGCACCCGCCGTCGATGTTTAAGCATGGAAATGAAAATATATAAAATTCATGCACTGTCTGACATTATGTCTATATAGAAAGTGTTATGGCGATAATGTCAGGGAAATATATTCAAAACACTTACTGTCAAACCCCTCGCGGGGAACCTTTTTACGAGCTCCACACGGCAAAGGACATAAGTGTGACATGAATGAGTTAAAGAAGATTCTGACGATAATCCCATCAGCACTCAAAATAGAGCACAAAATTAAACATCGACGGAACCCCAGCAAGCTAGAGGTGGGACCAGGTGCCCGGGAGGAGCAAGCATCCCCTGTTGGCTAGCCGCACCCGCCATCGATGTTTAAGCATGGAAATGAAAATATATAAAATTAATGCACTGTCTGACATTATGTCTATATAGAAAGTGTTATGGCGATAATGTCAGGGAAATATATTCAAAACACTTACTGTCAAACCCCTCGCGGGGAACCTTTTTACGAGCTCCACACGGCAAAGGACATAAGTGTGACATGAATGAGTTAAAGAAGATTCTGACGATAATCCCAACAACACTCAAAATAGAGCACAAAATTAAACATCGACGGACCCCCAGCACGATAGAGGTGGGACCAGGTGCCCATGAGGAGCAAGCTTCCCCTGTTGGCTAGCCGCACCCGCCGTCGATGTTTAAGCATGGAAATGAAAATATATAAAATTCATGCACTGTCTGACATTATGTCTATATAGATAGTGCTATGGCGATAATGTCAGGGAAATATATTAAAAAAAAACTTACAGTCAAACCCCTCGCGGGAAACCTTTTAACGAGCTCCACACGGCAAAGGACATAAGTGTGATCATCATATTTTCTTTGCTTTTGAAGATTTTTGATAAATTCTTTTTCATAAGTGTACAAAAATAAATCTGCAACAAGAGGCGCACAGTTAGTACCCATAGGAATTCCTACAACCTGCTTGATTAGATCCTCACCAAATCTAACATAAATATTGTCCAAGAGGAAGGACAACGCATTACACAGGTCACTACATGTCCATGATTTGTATGATTTGTAGTCTGTCGAGGAAAAGAAACCCTTCGATTCAGATGTACAAATGTAAGTTTTTCGCTCTCGATCAAAACACCATTTAATGAGATTAGATAATCGATCATTAATTTTGTCATGAGGAAGTGTGGTGTACATATTAGAGAAGTCGTATGAAGAAATCGTATTGGCTTTGAAATTTCCAGATTTCATTTTGTCAATCACATCCCCTGAATTCTTAAAATAGATTTACATCGTTCCTGTTTAGAACCGTTTCACAATATGTAGTTATGTGTTCTTTAATAGCAGTAAGTGCTGACGTCAGAATTCTAGACTAAATTGTAGTGGAGCAGTTACTAGAATTAGCAATAAATCTAAATTTGTAAGGAGACTTGTGCAGTTTCGGTATGCAATATAGTGTTGGGAGATCCAATTTAGAAATAGAGATATTGAATGAAGGCAGTTCACTGTTATGCTTGCTTAAAATGTTCGTTGTACTTTCATTGCTTTTGATATATGTATTAGTAGACGAAAGTTCTGAAACCAAAGTTGAAATGTAGTAGCGTTTTCAAATGATAATGGTGTTGTTGGCTGCTTTATCAGCTGGTGCAAAGACATATTTTTCATGTAATTTACTAAGTTTAGATTTGAAATATCTTTCTGATTTGGAACGTGGATTTTGAAAAAGATGAGGGTTTTTATGGAAGATATCTATTCGAATATCTGTTATATCTAAAATGAGGTTTTCCAGTCATTCAGAGCATTCATATTGACTCCTTCTGATTTACACCATCTTTTCGTATAATTATCTAAGTCTTCCGTGAGCACCTCACAGCATTTGACAAAATCTATGGGATTCTATACCTAGGTACTTTTTTAAGAAGACCACGGGGCTGTCTGTCTTGGATAATTAAAAGTCACCTGTAACAACATGGCCAGCTGGTTTGTAAAGATATTTAGTAGTTGCACATTCTCATGAAGCAGGACACGATTTAAGTATGTCAGGATCCGATGTAACTTTATTATAGTTAAAAACAAAGTTTCGAATAGGTTTTTTGTACTTATAACAAATAAGAGGTGGCTCTAAATTTTCAAAATACGGAGGAATGGTACTTTGTACGTGATGATCCCTAAAAATATTAGAGATGTTTAGAAGATCAAAACCTTTGTTAATAAACGGGATTTTTATTAATCGTCTTTTAGGTGAGGTGTTTTTCACAATAGGATAAAGTTTATACTGTGCGAATGAGACATTATTATTAAGTCTGAATCAGTCGGTGTTTCTTAAGAATGCATCTCTTTTTACGCCACAGGAAGTCATTTTACACCACAATTGTGCGTTCTTTTTGAAACCTCTGGGTAATCGGAAAAGTGGGGATGTTGTGCGCACGTAATCCTGATTACCATACCGTCTACTACTTACATGGTACATGTAGATGGCCATCCTAAGTCGGCACCGGTTGCCAATTTGTCTCGTTGGTTTATGTGTGGTCTTTTGTGTTTGATGTTTCTATGATTTGCGAGTTAATGTTCCTTGTCCCTTAAGCGTCTCTTTCTGTGCGTGTCTGCTCTGTGTTTTTGTGTGGTCTTTTATGTTTCATGTTTCTATGGTGTGAGTTGGTGTTCCTTGTCCCTTTCGCGTCTCTTTCTAGAAATTTTCAAGCCAATTCGATTTCTTCATTCGACTTATGTACACCACGCTTCCTCACGATAAGATTAATGATCACTTCTCCAAACTCAATAAACGGTGCTTTAACCAAGAGGCGAAAACTTATATTTGTACATCTGAATCAAAGGGTTTCTTTTCCAATACAGAATACAAATCATATAAATCATGGACATGTAGTGATCTTTGTATTGCCTTGTCCTTTCTTTTAGACAACATTTATGTAAGATTTGGTGAGAATCTCTACAAGCAGGTTGTAGGGATCCCCAAGGGTACTAATTGTGCGCCTCGTGTTGCAGATTTATTTTTATACACGTATGAAAAAGTATTTATCCAAAATCTTCAAAAACAAAGAAAACATGATGATGTTAAATGTTTCAATGGTACTTCTAGGTACCTGGATGATATTCTTACTATCGACAATCCTGTTTTTGAAAAGTATAAAAATGCTATTTATCCACAAGAATTGATTCTAAACAAGGCAAACGTTTCAAACACAGAAACACCATTTTTGGACCTTAATATCAAAATTGTTAATGAAGAGATCCATACAAGTGTGTATGACAAAAGAGATGATTTTGGATTTAACATAGTAAATTTCCCCTGGCTTGACGGTGATGTTCTTAGATTACCGTCCTATGGTATCTACATTTCACAGCTCATCCGGTATGCTAGATCATGTACTGATGTCTTGGATTTTCATAGTAGAAATATACAAATTACCAAGAAACTTTTAGGTTTTCGATTTCACAAACTTGTAAAGACATTCTGGAAATTTTACAAAAATTATTGTCAACTACTTTTGAAATTCGGACACATATAAGCAACAGAGTATATTACTTTGGGTATTTCGCAACCTGCATTTTGTGGTGACATGATCAACAAAATTAGAAGGATCAAAAGTAGACAGAATTACCATCGAAAATACGTCAGAATCATCAAACACCTTTTATACCGTGGATATGATCCTAATGTCACCAAACGGATACTGGACTTGGTACTTGACCAATCTACAGTCTTGTACCAGCGCATCCTTAATACTTTCACGCTGACTGACTGTGGTGACGGGACTCCATGAAGGGCCCTGTCCAAACCTCTTTAGAGAAGACAGGACCCGACCACCTGTCCTCTCTGAATGTCAGTCGGAATCCTCGGTCGATTACATACATTAGCTCGCTACAGCCGGCAGAGCACAGTTGCAATACGCATGCCCTCTTTTTATATTCATTTACATATTCATCTGTGTTGCTTGGGCCCCTGCGTTTTGCGGTCTTGTTTGTGTGTGGTCAACTGACAGTGAGGAGATTGTTTTACATCACAATTGTACGTTCTTCGAGACCTCTGGGTAATCGGAATAGTGGGAGGGTTGTGCGCACGTAATCCAGGATAACCACACCGTCTGCTTCTGACGTGGCAGATGGCCGTCCTAAGTCGGCACCGTTTACCCATTGGTCTCGTTGGTTTATGTGTAATCATTTGTGTTTTATGTTTTTTTGTGACTTGACGTTCCTTGTACTACTGCGTCTCTTTCTGTGCGTGTCTTTTTTGTGTTTTACAGTGGGTGTTTTGAAAGGTTGCTGCAACTTGGTGTTATTGGAGATCCCCTCCTTTATTTTCTGTGGATGTCTGATCTGTGTTTTTGCATTGGGTGTTTTGAAACAAAGGAGGGGATCTCCAACAACACCAGGTTGTAGCACCAACAGCAAAACCCCAAAGCACTCAATGCAAAAACACAAAGCAGGCACGCACGGAAAGAGACGCATAAGGGACAAGGAACGTCAACGCACAACACAGAAACATCAAACACGAAGGACTACAAATAAACCAACGAGACCAATGGGCAACCGGTGCCGACTTAGGACGGCCATCTGCCACGGAAGTAGCAGAAGGTGTGGTTATCCTGGATTACGTACGCACAACCCTCCCACTTTTTCCGATTACCCAGAGGTCTCGAAGAACGTACAATTGTGGTGTAAAACAACCTCACTGTCAGATTACCACACACAAACAAGATCGCAAAACGCAGGGGCCCAAGCAACACAGATGAATATGTAAATGGATATAAAAAGAGGGCGTACATAATACAATCCATGCTCTGCTGTAGCGAGCTAATGTATGTTATCACCCGAGGAGTCCGACTGACATTTCGGTTGATCGTTTCTTCAACGCACTCTAAATTTCTTTTATCAAAATTTCTTGAAATTTCTAAAAAGTGGGTCCTGTAGCATCATATCCCACCCATCCTGCTACGTCGTTCGGTACACTTTTTCGACATAGTAGCTTTTATACTTTTTTGGCATATTACAGTGTTTAGATTTAGGATCACTGATGAGGGTTAAGTACCCGAAACGTGTATGTCTGGTCCACGTTACCAATTTATCGGTTCTTAAATGATGCTATTCAATTTGAAGACATTTACATTTATACCACTTTGTGAGTGTCACTGCTGGTGGACCAGGAGTCCCCGAGGGCACATGTAGCCAAGTTCGATCAATTTCGCTTGATCGTTTCTTCAACGCATTCTAAATTTCTGTTATCAAAATGTCTTGAAATTTCTAAAAAGTGGGTCCTTTAGCATCATATCCCATCTATCCTGCTTTGTCTTTCGATGCACTTTTTCGACATAGTAACTTTCATACTTTATGGCATATTACATTGTTTAGATTTAGGATCACTGATGAGGGTTAAGTACCCGAAACGTGCATGTCTGGTCCACGTTGCCAATTTATCTGTTCTTAAATGATGCTATTCAATTTGAAGACGTTTACATTCAGAGAGGACAGGTGGTTGGGGCCCTGTCTTCTCTAAAGAGGTTTGGACAGGGCCCGTCATGGAGTCCCGTCGTCACAGCCAGTCAGAGTGCAAGTTTTAAGAATGCGCTTGTGTTAGACTGAAGATTGGTCAAGTACCAAGCCTAGTGTCCGTCTGGTGACATTATGATCATATCCACGGTATAAAAAGGCGTTTGATGATTCTGACGTATTTTCGATAGTGATGTTGTCTATCTTTGATCCTTCTTATCTTGTTAATAATGTCACCATAAAATGCAGGTCGTGAAATACCCAAAGTAATATACTTTATTGCCTGTATTGGTCCGAATTTCAGAAGAAGTTGACAATAATTCAGAAAGTCTTTACTAGTTTGTGAAAGCGAAAACCTTGTCCTAATTTTTCTTGGTAATTTGTATATTTCTACTATGAAAATCCAAGACATCAGTACATGATCTAGCATACCGGATGAGCTGTGAAATGTAGATACCATAGGACGGTAATCTAGGAACATCACCGTCAAGCCAGGGGAAATTTACTATGTTAAATCCAAAATCATCTCTTTTGTCATACACACTTGTATGGATCTCTTCATTAACAATTTTGATATTAAGGTCCAAAAATGGTGTTTCTGTGTTTGAAACGTTTGCCTTGTTTAGAATCAATTCTTGTGGATAAATAGCATTTTTATACTTTTCAAAAACAGGATTGTCGATAGTAAGAATATCATCCAGGTAATTAGAAGTACCAATGAAGCATTTCACATCATCATTTTGTCTTTGCTTTTGAAGATTTTGGATAAATTCCTTTTCATACGTGTATAAAAATAAATCTGCAACAAGAGACGCACAATTAGTACCCATTGGAATCCCTTCAACCTGCTTGTAGAGTTTCTCACCAAATATTACATAAATATTGTTCAAAAGGAAGGATAAGGCAATACAAAGGTCACCACATGTCTATGATTTGTATGATTTGTAATCTGTTGCGGAAAAGAAGTTTGGGTGCTACAACCGAGTGATGTTGGAGATCCCCTCCTTTCTTTTGCATTTGGGTGTTTTGAAGTTTTGCTATGGGCGTTGCAGCCTAGTGTTGTTGGAGATCCCCTCCTTTGTTTTAGTTATGGGCTTCGTGTCCTCATTCAGCTTTATCGTTATTTTATTCCATAACTGTCAATAATTAACTGTCAATAATACTTATGGAATTAGTATTTATTCATTTATCGATTATTCGTAATTACTTACACAAAATGTTTTCTTTCACATTCGTTCAAAAGTGCAAGGTTGACGTCTCTTAAAACTTGAAAATGTCAAGCATCGTGGTCACGAGGTCAGTAATTTTGCTTTCTGCTGAAATTGATTTACTTGTCACGAAAGATTTTAACAGCAATTCTCTGTAAGAACCAAAGAATTTCAAACATTTTGGCACGGCATGTCATGGATTTTTTAGATTTTTGGTATGGAAGTTCAATATGAAGTACCAGTATGAAAATCAACCCCAGTTTTTTTCAAAAAGTTTGTCGTTGCCATGGTAACCGTGTCTGAAGTCTCAAAAATCGGGAAAATCTATAGGACAAGGCATATTTGTATTCGTTACCATGGAAAGAGGTACATTTTAAATCTTAAATTGCTTTGATTATTTTCTTTTAATCCTTATTATTATGCATATTTGTATACAAGATGAAAAATTACGCCAAAAGAGGGTATCAAAAGGCTTTGTTTTTGGCACTAAAAGACCTTTTTTTGCATGTTTTTACTGTTTTACAAGGTTAAAATTTCATAAAAGCACCAATTTTTGAAGTCCAAATTCTAGTTATCCAATTTGTATCATCTTTGAACTCTACGTGAATATAAAAAATAAAATGGGCTAATTTGTCCTTTTATATGCAAAGCAGCATCAAATTTTGTTGCTATGGCAACAATCGGCTGAAAGGTTTCAATACGATGAATTTAAACACAACCTCTATCAAACTATCTACGCATGATATTGGAACAGAAGTTCATGTATACATCTATTAGAGGCGTTTTGATATAAAAATGACCTTGGAAATATTTCAAGGTCACCCACTGAATTTCCAAGGTCATTAAACTTTAAGTGACCAGATTTGACGAAAAATCCTGATTTTTCATAAAATGAAGGTGTCAATATTTTAGAAACCTTGAAATATTGAACTTAACATTTATTTGCCATAAAATTATAAATGTATCACTTAATTCTTAGAACTATTGATTACGTTTCTTCACATCTTTGAATATCTAAATTCTTGATGAGTATTTTGATAAAAAAGGGACGAAATCTGTATTTTTCATGTTTTTTGATGGGAAAATATTTCCTATTGAATTGCTACAATTCAATAAATTCTAAGATTTGTCTTTCTTATATTCATGTGCTTTCATAATATATATGACCTATGAAAATATTTAAATAACAAAATTACTAAAATCGGTAAAAAAAAAAATTAAAAAATCAATATTTTCTGCAAAATTTGAGTCTCAAAGTATAAATGTCCTTGAACATCAAGCCAATGACCTTGAACATTTAAATTGTTTTTATGTAAAAAATATAAGTTATATCTATACATGCATACATTTTGACAATCTTATGTAACTCTGAAGAGGAATACAATCAATTTCAAAGATAACATGAAACAAGCAAAAAGGTCTAATGTTGCCGTGGCAACGGTCTTTGACAACAGAATTTAGGTAAAACTCTTAACTCTTACCCACTCCAATTTTTCGTTCATTTTATTTGTCAATAAACATACATTTCCATTGATGAAAATCACTAGTCTCCTATTGGTGCCTTTTGTGATATCTAAGATTGAAAATGGTCAAAAACACACTAAATTGGCCCTTATTTTCACCTCTATTTTTCGCTTCATTTTGACTTATTTTGGCTTAATACAATAAGCTCCCTGTAATAAATATCACATATCTAAGTGAACTTAGTAAGAATGGAAGTAAGGAAGAATAGATTATATAAAGATGAACAAGCTGTTACAGTGGTATCGATGGCAACGAAGTCTCCGGAGCTGGCTTATTTCATGGTCCCAAAAGTGCTAAAAATAGAATGACCTCGTTATCATGGCAACCAGAGGTCACATTGGCTGAAAAGTGTTATAATCATGGTCAGTACTTAATATACATGTATACCCATTATACCGAAAATCATCAAAATCCATGACATGCCGTGCCGAACGATTTTTGTCCATAAAGAGAATGGCTATTAAGCATGTGAAATATGAAAGAAACAATAGCAATCCTCTATCATTTCTGAGCAGACCTAGATAAATGAATGGCAGACAAACTCAAAGGCGAAACCAGATTTAAAAAAAACCACAACCAAAGGGCTTACAAAATACAAAAAAAGTACAAACGATTTATGTTCAATTATTAATAATACGTAAGTGTTCCAACTCCATGCTGCAATTTTATCGATCCTTAAATGATGCTATTCAATTTGAAGACGTTTAGCATTTATAACACTTGGTGAGTGTCACTGCTGGTGGATCAGAAGTCCCCGAGGCCACATGTAGCCAAGTTCGATTAACTTCGGTTGATCGTTACTTCAACGCATTCGAAATTTTTTGTTATCAAAATTTCTTGAAATTTCTAAAACGTGGGTCCTGTAGCATTATATCCCACCCTTCCTGCTACGTCTTTCGGTACATTTTTGGACAGGATATTTTTTTCAATATTTGGCCATATTACATTGTTTAGATTGAGGATCACTGACGACGGTTAAGTACCCGAAACGTGCATGTCTGGTCCATGCTTCAAATTTATCTGTTCTTAACTGATGCTATTCAATTTGAAGAAGTTTAACATCAATACCTTCTTGAAGAAATTTCAAACCAATTTCAATGCACCAGACACGTGTTTCGGATACTAGTCCTCATCAGTGATGCTTTACCAGCCGAAGTGTTTTTCATAGGCCGCCAAAATTAATTTCAGTAGCGCCTCTGCTTTGTTTTTAATTCAAATGTGTGCATTTACTTTACAGAAAGTGCGCGGCTCAAAATTTTCTAAAGGGTCAATTGCGTAGCATACCTAAATAAAATCTAAGTTCAAAATAGCATCGGAGGGATGGTGCTGAGATGTTAATGACTTGTACATAATGAATAATTTGGCGGATGAACGTAAGAAAGCATGCGCAGGTCATTTTAACAGGACAGCGACTCTTAGATTTTCTTGATTTGATCATTTATCGTAGAATGCTCAATGACTGAATTCCAGATGTTCGACAGAATGGATTTTATACATAAATCTATATACATGAAGAATTGATAATGAAAGTCACACACCCACCCTTACACACACACACACACACACTCACCCTCCCTCTCACACACCCTCACACACACACACCCTCACAAACACCCTCACACTCACCTACCCTACCTCACACTAACCTACCCTCCCTCACCCTTACACACACAGAGAGGTAAAAATTATTTGTGTGTGTGCGTGTGTGTTATGATGAGTCCGTAATCTAGTTGTGCACCTGATATTTTGTCCCAAGGGTCTTGGAAATGGATGTGTCACCTTCTCATATATGTTTGTTGTCTTGATAACGTCAAATCTCAGAAAGTAAAATCGATAGATTCTTGAGTCGTTTTTCATTGTAACAGGTCTGTGATCAAGTTGTGCATCTGACTTAAAGAATAAGTGTCTTATTTTGTGTGTTTATGCAGAAATAAATTACAATGGCTGATGCATTTACTTTGATATAATGTGCGTTAGCGCATTTTATCAAATAAATGCATCAGCCATTGTAATTTATTTCTGCATAAATACACAAAATTGGACACTTCTTCTATACATATGCGCTTTCAAAGCCAAAAATAGAAAAAAGGAAGCGCCCGATTCTATTTATAAAGCGAATCAGTTCACCAATGCGGAGGGGAGTTAATTTTAGACAGGAACAGCTAGAGATTCCCATGATAACGTCACACTTATTCAGTATTACTAAAATGTCATAAATTCATGCATTATGACATATCAAGTATTACAATAAGAATTTCAGCAATGGAATAATGACAAAATATGACCAAATAACTTGTTTATTACTCTCTAGATGTTGACTGTTTGGAACTAGTTTTGTTTGCGGAATGTATTCCGATTTAGTATCCGTTTGAGTCAGTTGCAGCGCGGTGAAATCATGAAATGTTGACAGTGTTAGTTTATGGATTTGTCTGTGTACCGTTTATGGGTGGTTTATTTTGGAATCATTACAAGCAACGCTGAGTGTTACAAGCAATCTCAATCCGAAATTAGGATGTGACATAAATCGATAGAGAGCTATTGTAGCTGCGCCTGCCTCTGTCGCTTTATTTGATGTCGTATTCTGTAATCGTCAAGACACAGTCGCTGAATGTGGTAAGGGATTAATGGAGAAAATTTTTGTTATGATTTGACTCTCTATATGATGATGCTCCTACTTTCTATATTTATTTATACTTGTTGATATGCAATTCAAATTCATCCGCGATCCTTGGCGCTATTACGTCACACTGGTATTGATACGGAGATCAATAACAATCGTCCTTAAAGCTTTATCTCTGGCAAATACAGTGGTTGTGCATATATATGTATATTGTTAAAGTCCCTGACACAAAGGGTCTTAGAAAATCGATGTGGTTTAGTTCTCCCACATAAGGCTATGCAATTATTGATAGAGAGTTTATGTTTTGCAACGTAATAGGCCTGTGGTCTAGTTGTGGACCTGCTATTTTGTTTTAGCATCTGATAACCAGTGACTTGAACAATAAATGTGGCCATTCTTTCTCCTTTTAATGTTATCTTACGTACACCAGTTCTCAAAAATTATAGATGATAGAGAGTTCATCCTGTTTGTATTATAATAGGTATGTGGTTCATTTATTTACTTGCTATTTGGATTGGCCCACTAACCACCAGGGACTTAAAACAATGTATGTGGTCATTTCTCCTTTTTAACTCTGTTATCGTGAGAACACCTATGCTCAAAGAGTATAATTAATATAGATCTGATTCTTTTTTTTGCATAGATATTTTGAATGAGCCTCTGACCGCAATGGTCTTGACAAATGGTTGTTTCAATCAAGTGAATTTAACAAAACAACTAAGAGGCTTCAGTCTCTGTAGAGACTCCTTGTGAATGATTTGAGAGATACTGTCTTTCAATTTAGAATATGGAATCGTTGTATAAAGAGTAGAACAATCGATTGATTTGATCGAAAATACAATTGATACCGCCTCTAGAGTCAATTGTTTTACAAAACGTTTGAATTTGATTTCTGAAAGAATTTTCTTTAAAATGATCGATTCAGATTTAGTGGAGTATATTGATGACTCATTTAAAGCATTATTTGTATGCAGATTTGATCATTTTGGAATAATATTCAAGTTAGGTTATTTTAAGTCTAAATTATTAGTACCCTACCGGCAACGCCGAAGGGTATCTTAGTTTCCTTTCGATCTGTCCGTCCGTCAGTACAGTCCGTCTTTCCAATTTTCAGTTTTCCAGACTTTTTTCTGCAACGCATACTGACATTCAAATGAAATTTGATATACTGCTTGGTCTTGGATAGTTACAGAGCAAGTTTGACTTTCGTCACGCTTGATCTATTTTCGAGGAATTATGCCCCTTGATGACTTGCAAAATTCAATTTTCGAAGTTCTCCGGACTTTTGTCAGCAATAAAGAGAGATATTCGGATGAATTTTAATTAACAGCTTACTCTTGGATAGTTACAGAGCAAATTCGGCTTTCGTCACGCTTGACCTATTTTTCTAGGAGTTATGCCCCATGATGACTTGGAAACTTCAGTTTTTGTCAGTTTTCTAAACTTTTTCCTGCATCAAAAAGGGATATTCAGATGAAATTTGATAGTTCTACCGAATTGAAGCGGCAGCTGTTGCATGCAAGCAGGAGATGTTTACTTCCTGGGCACCTGGTCTCACTCCCATATCGGGACTTCGCTTCTTTTCATATGGTGGAGGTTTTTGTTTGTTTGCTTTGGTTCCTGATTTTGTATGCCTTCGGTTTCTCATTTTCTGAATTATCGATTTTTGTGCTGAATACAGGGATATGGTCATTATCCATATTTGTAATACTCAGCTTAGTCTAGGATAGTTGCAGAGCAACTTCGACTTTCGTGGCACTTTACCTAATTTTCGAGGAGTTATGCCCTTTGATGACTTGCAACTTTCAGTTTTTGTCAGTTTTCCAGAATTTCCTCTGCAATGAATAGAGATATTCAGGTAAATTTTGATACTCAGCTTAGTCTTTGATAGTTACAGAGCGAGTTCAACTTTCATCACGCTTGACCATTTTTTGAATCGATAAAGGAGATAAAACCTCATAACTGAGCTGCACGGAAAGTAAATTTGATTAAAACTCGTGTTTAATTGAAGAGTTCTTTATAGGCAGAGTTGCAGGACATAAATATATGCCGCCGGTAGGGGACTTATATCGGTCAGCGATCATAACATTTTTATTGTATGCAAAACAAGTTACTTCTGAGAAAAAATATTTCTATTGCTATTAAATAAAGCATCAATCATTCTCTGTAGTGATGAGTAAAATAAGGTTGTGCAACTTTTTAATGTTGGTCAAAATAGTTATAGATACATGTGTCAATGATTTTGATTAATTTCTAAATTGCAGATAAAAACGACAAAGACCAGGAGACTCAGCACAATATTATGATTGATGACGAATGCTTACAGACACACACATCACCCCTTCTTAACAAGGATGGACAATTGCCTGGTAATTACCCCCTACCGGCTCGCCGGAGGGGACTTATAGTTTCCATCCCGTTTGTCTGTCCGTCTGTCCGTCTTCACAGTTGTTGTATATATTAAATTGAGTTTCTGTATGCGGATATTTCTCAATGTGATACAGATCAAGTTCGAGTTTGGATTATAGACCTATTTTTACAAGAGTTATGGCCCTTGGACTTAGCAAATTTCATGATATTTTTAGTTTTCCGGACTTTTCTTCGGTTCTATTTCAGATCTTGAATTGATATTTGGTATATGAATATATCTTCATGCGATACAGATAAAGGTCGATTTTGGGTTGGATTTAGTTATTTTGACAAGAGTTACGACCCTTGGACTTAGCAAATTTCACGAATTTTTCAGTTTTCCGGACTTTGCAGATATTGAACTGATTGTTGGTATATGAACACATCTTAGTGTTATACAGATCAAGTTCGTGTATGGGTTTTATTGACCTATTTTAACAAAAGACTTATGACCCTTGAACTAAGCAAATTTCATGAATTTTGCAGTTTTACGGACTTTTCTTGGCTGTTGTTGTAGATCTTGAACTTATTTTCAGTATGTTAATAAATTGTAGTGTGATACAGATTTACATACAGATAATGACATTTTTTCAAGATCTTTTCCGTTACTGCAGATAATTAACCGATTTTTGTGTGGGCATTAATCTTTTGATGCACGTACAGGTCAATTTTAAATTCATGTTTAATTGAAGCGTTCTAAGCAGATTTATAGGACATAGAATTATGCCGGTAGGGGACTTATATCGTTCAGCGTTCAAAGATTTATTTATCATGCTTTCTTGTAGGCTAAATTTTATATTGAAATTTGAAACGTTAATTCACATCGTCGGAGATCCATGCTTTTATGCACTAATTTTACTAAAGATGGCAGTTTTAAAAACCATTTCCCGTTTGATTAATACAAATTGTTATGTTCATTGGAATCTGAGGATTATTCTTATACTACGCTTAAGTTCAGGCATTAAATACGAATCTCAAAACGTTTGGAAATCCCATGAATTTTGTCAAGATCTGAAGGTTTTGCAGATTCTTTTCAGCCAAACAAATCAGTTTAGATAATTAATTATACTATAAAGAAGGACATACACATGTTTAATTCTTCTACATTCTATATATATGTTAACACGTCTAACAAGTCTAGTTTCATTTTCACAGTGAATACCGCGGTATATGTGTATTTTTGTAAGCCTATCCAATCCGATTTTGCTTTGCTTTTTAAAGGATATAGCATTAATAATCATTTATGCCTATTTGCTTGATTAAAACAGAACACATGTAGTCCCAAAAAAAAAAATAGGTAAACGGGATAGGATACTCTTACATGATACTAATGTGATATAGTATCAAAATTCACATGCAAATGAGGTTAACAAGATACCTATGAGATACCAATGGGATACTACATGTACGATGTGATGCTAATGGGGTACCCAATGTGATACCAATGGGATACAGTACAATGCGATAATAATGGGTTACCCAGTGGGATAGTATAATGTGATACTAATAGGATACTTCTCACTAGCATTGCCTTTGAAACAAAATACCAACATGATACCAAAATGTGATATCAACGAGATACTTCCTTTGTTACCAGAAAAACAGTAATAAAATACTTATGTTATACTGCAATATATATATTTTGACCCCGATAAATCAAAGATGGAGTACGGGAGGATTTGAATTTGTTTATACCTCACTCATGAATTTGAATGATTACAGAAGTTCAAAGGAAAAAAATATAAGTTATTATGCTTGAAATAATTGAATTCATTTATATCAAAATAATTTGTAAAACATTTTTGGGTGAATATGGGTAATCCAATACATAAACTTGACATCTATAACAAACTATGTCACTTAGAACAAAATATCATTTAAAATATTTTTTAAGGATTAAATACACGCATTATTATACAGTAGCTAAGAAACTTACTAGTCATGATACTTTCCAAGCAGACGGAGCACAATTCATCCACACATATGCACAATCTGGCATCCAATATGTATAAATATTATATTGTCCTTGATATTGTGTCCAATGGTATTAATATCAGTCTTTGAAAATAAGTTAAACTTGATATCCACCTGTATTCAAACTAAATTTTAACATATCCTAACAAATCTCAACTTCCATGTGCTTGCATGTGTGTATCAGCCAGGATTTGAAATGTGTGATGTCACTGATTTCAAAGTGAAACAAAATACAAACAAGATATTAACAGAGAAAGTTTAAGTTTAATGTGATACCAATGCAATACTCAATCTTAATGGGATACTAATAGGATATTCATCCCTAATAGGACTGCAGTATTTTATTAGTATCACATTAAGAGCTGATATCAACAAGATACTGTACCGTGATACTAAAGTGTATCTAAAGTTTAAATATTGTTTTCATTTTCGTGCTTAAACATCGACGGCGGGTGCGGCTAGCCAACAGAGGATGCTTACTCCTCCCGGGCACCTGGTCCCACCTCTAGCTTGCTAGGGGTCCGTCGATGCTTAATTTGTGCTCTATTGTGAGTGCTGTTGAGATTATCGTCAGGATCTTCTTTAACTCATTAGTATCACATTGGTATCATGTCGGTATTTTGTTAAAAATGATTTTTTTATTTTGGGCGTTAATTCATATATTTCAAGGCAAAATTCAAGAGATTTCCACATGTTTGAATACAAAGACAAAACTTGATCTTATTCTTTGTGTAATTGTGTTCTTCCACTCGTAAAGAGACAATTTGCTATACAACATGATGTATAGCTTTGTATTTATCAAAAAGAGGTTTCAAATGGTGATATGAATTTGGGTTTAGCGCAAATGAGCGCGCAGTCTTCGACGATGGTTATCATATTATATAAGTGAATGTCATACATTGTTATAAAACATTGCAGGAATACTCACACTAGCAATTCAAACGTCAGACGGAAAAGAAGTATCAGGAGACGGTAAATTCGATTACTCCGAGCGTTTTGAATCAGTTGGTAAAATAGTGGAGAGAGCAGTTCCTCTTCTAAATGAAAACGGCATCTTAATTCTGGTAGCTCAATCGAAGAAAACGATGGCAGAGGTTGCACAAGCAGTGGCTCTTACATGTGATACACAGGAGTATCCCAAGGGGTTCAAAGAGTTTCGGGACTCTTTTGCTGAGATGGACGGATCTAGTAAAACAACAAAATGTGTTGTATTCAATAATTGCTTTAATATCAGCTTACATGATCACAAATATATTTTCAAAGATCTTTATGAAAAGCAAGTTGCGTCTGGAGGAAGGTTAAGGTTTGTCCTTTCCTTTCCAATGATACTTTGGAATGCAAGACGAGTTACACTGACTGCATGGGAGCTGTTCAATGAGAAATATATTTTGAAGTTCAAAGATCTTGAAGTACGTAATTCCAAATATTTGGCAGATTGAATCATTATGAGAATGAGAACATCTCTAGTAGAGAATTCGATTCATAAAGGCTGACGATTTCCATCTTTGTAGTGACAATTCTTGCAATACTTGCACTGCAGACTTAGCAATCACATTTTGATACAGAGATTCTCTTCAAAACTCATCAAAGAAGAGTTCCATTGTGCGATAATTTAGATAATTGCATCTGTAGGATTCGGGGATCTAGGCAGAAAACTAAATATGTGTTCAATGCTTTTATGATTTCTGTAAACTCGAAGAAACGCTTGAATGAAGAATATGGATTTCTGTTACCATGTAATCAACTCTTTTGATAGCAAGAACAGGTAACCTCTCATCATATAAATGTAATATAAGTTTTTATTAAGCTAAGTAATTCTTACTTTCGGAAGTCAGAACAATAAACATGGTCTTAGTTGGCCTGGAATCAAAAGAATTCAAACTTTCATGATGAAAAAAAAGATGATCCTATTAATCTTTTGAATGAAGATATGTATTAAAACACATAAAGCACAGCAACATTCCTGGTGGATGCTATACCGGTATACGTAACCATATTGATGAATCTGTGCAAAATTTGCATACTGTACTTGTTGAGTTGGAACACTTACCTATTATAGTAAATGTTTTATAGCATTATATATAATAGATTTGAGCATAATGGCAATGTTGTTATGTAGGCAAGAAATTTACATTTTTACTTTGAATGTTGTATCTTGATTTACATTTTTACTTGGAATGTTGTATCTTGAGTAAACAGTCCCTCTATTGATCGTTTGTGTCATAATTCTTTCATATTATCTCAGCTGAGCCAATAAGCTTGAGCTTTTCTTTCCGTAGTCATTTAGTAGTGTACCGGTACCTTTTACAACTTTGGTAGTAAGTACTAGTGTTCTATTGTTTACCTACTAGATTGTTGACGGCAGACGGACAAACAGACAGACATCGTCAATTTATAGACCAGAATTGCTTTGCAATCCGGCCAATGAATTGTCTCTAAACAAGGATATTTTTGCAAGTTATCTTGTGTCATAGGAGTGCGTTATTTCTTGCTTTGTATGACTCCTGTTGAAGAGGACTGGCATTTTTTTTTCAATACGAGGTTGGGTTGCATTGTCAGTCAAATACATAATAAGACAATAATAAATACGTACAAACAATAGAAGGCGCTTAACACTAAAAGAATTTTGAGAGTGTTTGGTAGGCTTCTTTAAACACGTCCTTTCAATTAATATTAATTTAATATTTTCTGCGTTGTTTTTTTTTTCTAAATATTTTTAATAGAAGGTAAAAGGTGGAAGTGGGTTCAGTACATTGAGGCTGCAAATTATTTTTTCTCTTGTTTTCCTTCTCTTTTATTCAACGGTATACTGAGTAATATTATTATCTTGTTATGAATTATGTTTTAACAATATGACAATATGGAAGTTAAACGTATGTGAACGACGAAGCGCTATTAGTTTCTTTAGTTTCTTTATTTTGATATTTTTGGTTTTCGTTGTATAAAAGGGCTCTATATTGATTGATTTGAACCCCTAACCCCCCCCCCCCGAAAAAAAAATGCATGACTTGCTTAAAATAGCTTTTTCATCTTAGAATCCATGATTTAGTTTCAATAGCATTTTTGTCCTAGAATCAAGAAATTCTATGATGGCACAGCAAAGTAATTTTATTCGGTTGAGACTATAACGGTACACGGAGCCATATGTCTTGATATCTGATAAACATGCTTTCTGTATATTGTACGTTAAGAATTATGCATTATGTGTGTTGCATAATATTTTGATGAATTATATGTAATATTTTTGAGTATCATGTCGGTGTCATTCTTCTGTAGAACTAAGGCATGGACGATTTCATGAAGTATAATTTTACTGTGAATGTTGTGCTGTGAGCAATGACAATCGGTCCCTACATTTGTCGTTTGTGTATATCGTCATTCAACCAAAGTTTACCTGTGTCAGACGACCAAGTCAACTCTTGTCATAGCGCGTGTCTGTTGGTACCTTTCACATTACCTTAGATATTTAGTACTTATTTTCTCCATCAAGTGTTTTTGTTTACAAAGGACATAGACATCTTTCAGTACATCATGGATGCTTTGATTTCACCCGATATGAACAGCTATAGAAGGACTTACTAGCTATACACTAAGTACACCCACTCCTTATGTTTTAGGATTCAAACATACTGATTCTAACCATTTTGGGTCTCCAATCATCCTTAGATTTATAATAAACATTGATGAAGTATCCATCAGTTATTGAGTCTCAAAGTCGAAAAATAAAATGAAGTTTGAGTTGGTTTCCTATCAAGGATATGTTACAAGACATAATAAATTATATTATTATTTATGAAATTCTAACAAACAATAGAAATCACGTTAGTCAGCGGCCTAAACCGATAAACAAAAGACGAAATTTAAAGTAGGTGGCGCCCCTAAAACGGAATTGAGTGGAATTTGTATATGCATTTTGACAGTCAGTAGTATACGCAGATGGGCATTTCATCGAAGATCGAGTGAAGCCAAAAAGACACTTGACCTTGATTAAAACGATTGGGCGAAGTAATGTAGACGTATATACAAATTTCAAATAGTAATGAAATGTTTCTATGTTCAATAATATGTATCAAAACAGAAGTGGACTCAAATCCCAGTCGCTGGTAATTCATTTTCCCTTTCATTTTTCAATCCTTATTACTTTCTGGAATACGGATATAATAGTAATGAATATAAAAAAAGTCAGCTGCATACTTTCATATATTGTAGTTCATAAACAATACATGAATGAATGGTGTTAAATAATATTTGCTTTGCCCTTAGATGAGCGATACAGACCTTTTAAAGTAGAATTTTTAGTTGTAAGGCGTTATACTTTCATTGATGTTAAGTTAGACTTTGAGCATTGTCTTCATGTTGTATTCATTTTTCGTGTTATTGGAATGAAAACTTACTTATGCTTTTTAGCAATTGAATGTTGTAAATTTCCCTATGCATTGAAGTTTGTAAAAATTTGACTTCAAGTTGTAAGTAATATATGATGTTAAACATTTCACTAGATAATTGTTGCAAATAAACACTTTACATTCTGTAATGGCAATATTTCGTGTGTTATATCTTCAGATAACAAAAAAAAAGAAATCAATGAAATCAATGCACAAAATTTGGATTGATGAGTTAGTGAATGAAAACACTCATCAATGATATGTAGAATATTTTGTTTCTGAACGCAATCAACCGAAGGGATACAAAACCAGGAAAAGGGCGAAAATAAAGCGAAAAAAAAGCGACACTGTTTCTTGTGTAAGTATCAATAAACAAGGAGTGAAATCAGATACCAAGGAGGAGTGTGATTCTCCTTGCATGTCACACTTGTCATCACAGCACCATGGAAAATTGTCAATTTCAGCTTATCTTTTTGTCTTGTTCATAATGCGTCAATTCAATAAAACGATGGCTAGAACACCATTGAACACAGAAGACGACGAGATGCTCTACTGTTCTATATTATGTTCATCGTATCAAGGAATAGACAGTTAAACTTATTCAGAACGTTTCCGGGCGATCTGAAATGTTGCAAAGTGATGACAAACATGAAGATGAAAAATAATTCAAATGAGTTGTATACTAAATGAAATGAAAGACAGTAAAAGCATGGAAAATATAAAACTTACAGAACAGAAGTAAACGTGACGACTTCAATTTCAACATCACAAACTTTCCTTTTCTGAGTGGCAACATCCCTTCATCGCCAGGTTATGCTATGCCAGAGCAAGTACCAAATATAGTTTTTTTTTCTGAAAGCTATACGTCTTTCAAATAAGCTTCTTAGTCAGGGATACGTTTGTGACCGACTAACCTCGTTACTGAGGAAGTTCTACGATCGGTATGGTGAACTTGTCATACATTATGATGTCCCAATCTCCAGAACGGTGGATGTTATTCTGTATTAGACCATTTGAACCATTCAACCACCGAATATACTTGTATCTTCCGAAATGGAAGTAACCGGATGTGACAATTCTACCGAATTGAAGTGACGGGTGTTGCATGCAAGCAGGAGATGCTTACTCTTCCTGGGCACCTAGTCTCACTCCCATTTTGGGATTTCGCTTCTTTTCATATGGTGGAGGGTTTGTTTTTTTGTTTTTGTTTTGTTTGCTTTGGTTCTTGTTTTGTCCTGATTTTGTATGCCTTCGATTTCTGATTTTCAGAATTATCGATTTTGTACTGTGTATTGGGATATGGTCATCTTCCATATTTGTCACTTGCACAGATTGGAAAGCTTTTCGAAGTAGCTCGCAGGCATGAAAGTATGATTTCAACCACTAGGTATCTCTGCTAGTCCCCGACAATATTGTTCGCATTGTTTCACACTGTTACTGTTCTTGACTGGATATATTCTCTGTCATAATTTTTTATGAAAATTTTCGAAAACTAAGGGGTATCTCCCTGATGGAATAGTTCTGCCCTTAGCAGGTTCTGAGGCAGATTTTTTAGATCAAGACTTTTGCTCGTCGAAATTTAAGATTATTTGTATTTTCTCTTTTTTTACCTCGAACATCACTGATGAGCCATAACTTTTGAAATGTGCATATGGTGCACTGAAATGTTTTGATAGAACATAAATTTCAATATTGACAGTAATGCATGAAAAACCTAAGAAAAGATATGTAAAGATGTGTACCTCATCAGTGGTAATTTGAGAATTTTAGAGAGATAACTTTGAGCTTGTTTTTTTTTAATTAAGGAGGTTTTGTTAATCATCTTGTGACCAGGCATGTCCTAGCGGAAAATAACCTTAGTTGTCTCTTTCGGACATAAACATTACATTTGTATGTAAAAATGTTCAATTCTGCTTTAAAAATGATAAAGATATGCTACAAACACACTGTGTTTCTTTTCCCTGTTGGAAACCTCGTTCTATTATCACTCGTTTTAGTAGACAATAAACCGTATACCACAGGGATTTATTTCGCTAATACCGGTTGCTCTATTTACTATATGTGTTAAAGGGATCTAACTCGGCGTTTAACGAAAAATCGACAAGTCATCGTTAAGTCTTAAGAAATAGGCTAATCAATGTCAAAACCTATTTTCTGTGGTATATTTCAATAGATTAATTCATACTGAATCTTCATACGAAATTTGAAATCAGTACCTCCCTTACAAGCCGAGATATGCCCAATACCGCTCTCTTATGGGCGCCACATTTCTAGGTCGGACAAAAAGGTGTCCGATGATAATCAGGCATCAGTGATCAACATGAGGCACCGCTTGACCATTCATTGATGCGAACATCTCAAATACATAACATTGCATGAAAGAGTCCCATATATGCTTAGTACAATTTCAAATAAAGTCTTTTTTAACGACTTTGAAAGAAGAAAAGCGTCGGATTTAAGTGAGATTAAATTCAACATGTGTAGAGTTATGAATGACATACGCGCATGCAAAGAGGTAGCTGTATGAGTGGGTTTTCATATACCAGCAATGTTTGAGATGGTACAAAGCATGTGAAGATGAGATATCATGCAGTTGTATGTCTTTGAAGTGTTCGGACCTATAAACGATCAAGCAGTAACCAAATTTTGACTATACTGCTTGATTATCACCGGACACCTTTTTGTCCGACCTAGAAATGCGGCGCTTATAAGAGAGCGGTATTGGGCATATCTCGGCTTGTAAGGGAGGTACTGATTTCAAATTTCGTATGAAGATTCAGTATGAATTAATCTATCGAAATATACCACAGAAAATATGTTATGACATTGATTAGCCTATTTCTTAAGACTTAACGATGACTTGTCGATTTTTCGTTAAACGCCGAGTTAGATCCCTTTAACACATATAGTAAATAGAGCAACCGGTATTAGCGAAATAAATCCCTGTGCCGTATACATGTATAAATGAGTTAAAGAAGATCCTGACGATAATCTCAACAGCACTCGCAATAGAGCACCAAATTGAGCATCGACGGACCCCTAGCAAGTTAGAGGTGGGACCAGGTGCCCGGAGGGAGTAAGCATCCCCTGTTGGCTAGCCGCACCCGCCGTCGATGTTCACGCACGAAAATGAAAAGAATATATAAAATGCATGCACTGTCTGAGGCCACGTCTATATATAAAGTGCTATGGCGACAATGTCAGGAAATAATGATGTTGAAAGAACAATGATGTTGAAAGAATAAATGCATGTTGTGATATCGATAGAAATATGTTGTGATATCGATAAAAATATGACATATACATGAATATGCGTTAATACACCACACGCTTTTAAATACATGTAAGCTAACCAGAAAGGTATCACACTATATGTCATTGAAACTTAGGATTTGCATTTTAGTATTACTGTATACTCGCATAGAAAAATAAAGGAGGGGATCTCCAAAAACACTCGGTTGCATCACCCACAGCAAAACTCCAAAACACCCAATGCAAAAACACAGAGCAGACACTCACAGAAAGAGACGCAAAAGGGACAATGAACACTAACTCACGCCATAGAAAAATGAAAAACAAAAGACCACACATAAACCAACGAGACCAACTCACATCATAGAAATATGAAACGCAAATGACCACACGTAAACTAACGAGACCAATGGGCAACCGATACTGTCATCTGCCACGCAAGTAGCAGACGGTGTGGTTATCCGGACTACGTCGCACTACCCTCCCACTTTCCGATTACCCAGAGGTGTCGAAGAACACACCATTGTGGTGTAAAATAACCCCCTCACTGTAAGATGAACATACAAGACATAGACAGCAAGACGCACGGGCCCAAGAAACACATTGATGGATAATATGTAAATAGATATAAAAACAGAAGGCATACGAAATGCAGTCCGTGTTCTGCCGATTGTAGCGAGCTAATACATGTGATTACCCGAGAAGTCCGACTGAGGTTCAGAGAGGACAGGTGGTCGGGGTCTTTTCTAAAGAGGTTTAGACAGGGCCACCGTAGGGTCCTGTCGTCTAAGTCAATCAGAATCAGTCACAGTGCAATTCTTTTTTTAAAAAAACGCACTGGTTTAAGGCTGTAGATTAGTCCAGTACCAAGCTAAGTGCCCGTCCGGTGACAGAAGGATCATGTCCACGATATTAAAGGCGTTTGATGATTCTAACACAATTTGTGGTAAATCTGTCTACCTTTGATCCTTCTCATTTTGTTACTTATGTCACCATAAAATGCAGGTTGTGGAATACCCAAAGTAACGTACAATGTTGCTTGTATGGATCCGAATTTCAAATAAGTTGTCAATAATTATTGTAAAATTTCCCAAAATTCTTTACTAAGCGAAAACTAAACTTTGATCTGAAAGTTCCAGTACATGCTCTAGCATACCGGAAGAGCTGCGAAATGTAGATACCGTATGACGGTAATATAGGAACATCATCGTCAAGCAAGGGAAAGGTTACCATGTTGAATCCAAAGTTATCTCTTTTGTCACACACACTTGTATGAATCTCTCCATGAACAATTTTGATATTTAGGTCCAAAAATGGTGTTTCTGTGTTTGTAACGTTTGCCTTGTTTAGGGTCCATTCTTATGGATAAAAAGCATTTTTATACTTTTCGAAAACAGGATTGTCGATAGTACGAATATCATCAAGGTACCTAGAAGTACCAATGAAACATTCCAAATCATCATGTCGTCTTTGCTTATGAAGAGTTTGGATAAATTCCTTTTCATACGTGTATAAAAATAAATCTGCAGCAAGAGGCGCACAATAATACCCATTGGGATCCCTACAACCTTGCTGTACAAATTCTCACCAAATCTTACATAAATGTTTGAGTTCATTTCAAAGATTCTTCACTAATAATGTCGAAGGGTTAGCAACACTAAGTGCAATACAAGCCTAGGTTTTGCAATGACCCATGACCATTTATTCGTGCACCATATATACATGGTTGGGAAACAATTCGAGGACAAAATAAATAAAATGATAAGTTTAAGCAATGTACGAGCTTAGATTCAATAAAAAAAATATACATATCAAAGTTTATCGGGAAATACGTATATACTAACAAATCAAAACATAAATAAGGTAGCCGACGGTGAATGAAAGTAAAATACAACACACAAATGTAGAATCCCAAAACCATGATTAACGGGCAAATAAAATCACAAAAATATACGACTGATCAAAATAACTTTAAAATTCTTCAAAAGAGCATACTTAAGGTAGAGTATCCCTCAGGTCATAATTGCTAGTAATATTTTGCCTGGACACCCAATATTTTCTCTTCAGATTATTGTTTAGATGATCAAACTAATATGTAATAACACAAACACTCAAATACACAAATTTTCGGCCCCTTGGCCTTTATCAAGTGTATTACACTTGATAAAGGCCAAGGGGCCGAAAATTTGTGCATTTGAGTGTTTGTGTTTTTATTTGTTATCATCCCTTCCCTCTGGAAGAAATATTTCAATCTACTGAAAACTAATATGGCTTTGGGAAAAGAAGATTTTATAGTTATATTTTATCACCTCTAAAAAGGGATTTTTTTTTCTTTTCCTATAGGGTCCAATGTTAAAGTTCGTTGCTATCTAAAGTTCTCGGTATCATCATTAAACCACGAATTATATTTCGTTTTTATATCAGCTCTAACAGAAGATTTGAATATTTGGAAATGAAAATATTGTATAAGTTGTTATTTTGGAAATATGAGCATCCGAGACCTGAGGGATGCTCTACATTAAAATCCATATTGAGATAATATAAGGTTCTCTCGGAGGGTAAGAATTTAATATTTGCTACATGTAACAACACTTGTCACATTTACTGTGTAGAATAAATCAAAACCGATGAATGTGTCAAATAATTTGGTTTTACATAAAATGTCTTTCGTTATTGTGGACATCGAGATTGCATCGTCCCAAAACAATTTTCAGTGACAATTTTAGTCTTTCTTACAAATATATCCTGTGTTGAGTAGTTTCTTTGAAGTCTTTGTAGTTTATCGTTCTCTAGAATAACATGTCAGTTGCGATATAAACACACCATAATCAGATTGATAAGATATGTCACCACTCAAGACAGATAAAATATGGAATTCTATGGTTGAAATCGTTGTTTGTCATTATTACATTGAAGTTGTCGTCCAAATATCCAAGTATGTAGCAAATTTATTGCTTTCAGTAATTCTGTTTCTTTTTTTTGACAGAGATAAGGTAATGTGCTAAGGTAGTAGCTAACTTTGGAATAGTTATTGGGAGCACGTAGAATTGAATTCAATTGCTTCTTTCTATGAGAGAGCAAGGACTGAACAACCTCGGCTTCAAATGAATATACAGTGCTAAAATAGTTAAGGTAGCAAGGTTTATTCTTTCATGTTTCAGATATTTGGTTTTGTCAAGATTTTTTTGGCTCATTGATCGTAATTTAGGATTCTGATTTTGACTTGATTTCCATTCAATGACCAACCGAATATGAATAGATACCTTTGAAAGAATTCTTCCTTTCTTTCTTATTGCTTTAATACCCGTCATAATAATTGTACATATTGTTAATAGCTTATTTTTGTCAGAAACAATTTTCGTCAATTCCTACAAAAAGGCAATTTCGTCAGTGCGTAAATTCGTCCTCCAACGGTCCCTAAAGTATAGATTAGATAGCAACACTAAAAATTTTATACGCCGTCAGATCTGCCGTACTGTGCATGTTAGATCTACGTTTCATTGTTTGTGAATCAATTATCAGTAATTAAACAATCAGCTTGTTGTGAGAGCATGCCACTAGAAAATTATGTGCGATATTTAGTTTTCATTAATCTGTCGTGCATAATACTAGTATGTACGTCCAGGCTAAAACTGTGAAACTGCTATAGCTTCGTACGTCCTCTTCCCATGGATCCCATGCTTATAGGAAACAAATGTGAAATCAACAATGGCTCATGCAAAATGGATCATATTTACAAATGAGATGATGTGCCACAAATAAGAAGTCGCACTTCTATTTGAAACTCGTCTCGTGATGACATTGTAAATGAAAAATTATGCTTACAAGTTGAATCGCTCTAAAGCATTCTTCATCTTTTATCAAATATTGTTTTCGTAAAGGATAGTTTTATCCTTTGCCTCTAAATGTCCTAAGTTCAAAGACAATTAAAACTAGTATCGATCAAAATGTTCTTGCCTGTACTTCAGTTTATTTTGTCAGGAGTATTTATATTCGTATGTACATAATTTCAACAGGTGCTTGACAAATAAACACCAATTTACAGTATTTCTGTCTTTGTATTCCGCTAGATGATTCCGATTAACTCCAACAGTTCGTTTCAAGTGCATGGAAACAGTTACTTTAAAACTACAGCCAGTTGTGCCTCATATGAAATTCGTCTGCAAAAAGCTTCACGTTAATTTCACATAAAAGTTCATCTGAAATTCATGAAAATCGCACTGGAGATCAAGTGAAAATATCTATGTAAAGTTCACATGTTATTCACATAAATTTTCTCACATGAATTTCTATGTGACTTTCTTTAAGTTAATTTTTGTCAGAAATTTCACGTGACTTTCACGTCAAAAACCTGCATATAAATTTCATGTTAGTGTTCCTTTCACATGAAATTCATGTGAACTTTTCTGTAGAATTCATGTAAATTTCACTATTTCATTATCTGTGAGGCACAATTGGCTGTATAATCTATTAATCTTCCAAAGAATGATCTTTAAAGGAATGCATGTGTCGCCTGGGAAACAGCGACACGTAGGAATCACTTTTATATAGGGTGGGGCAGACATCCAAGTGTGACAGACAGACGGACAACGGACTAAGTGATGCGTAAGTGTCGCTATACTTCGCAGGCGAAGTTAGGTAAGATTTAAATCAGTGATCAGAAAAAAAGTCGCGTGGACGTTACGTTGTAAAAATATGGAAAATTGATCATATCAGTCCATACTTACATGTCATTGTGCGCCATAAACTAGTAACTCCCCCGTGATAGATCATGATTTACCGGAAATATATCTTACTATAAAGCTACTTGCCGTGCAGATACGGTAATATAGCACAAGAACAAATCACTTAAAAGATGAGCTTCCCCTTTTCAAACCAGTCTGTTCTAATTTGTTTGTTATTGTATTGCTATGTGGTCAGTCAGATGTCGTATAGAACAGTAGAAAAATGTCCAGAGGATGAGAATTCCTGGACATGAAGAAGCCGGACATTCATGTGTAAGAGAGCTGGACAACGGTATCATTGCATGATGTCCTCCCTGAACTCTCTGGTAGAGTTATGTCACAAACCAAGGGCACTGGACGCCACAGGTACGTAACCACTCAAAATTATATCAAATAATGCGTACTTTTCACATCCGAAACGAAATCATAGAAAATATGACATCGCATGACTTACTCCACAGTGACACACATATATACCTTCAAAACACCTCTACGTCCTTAAGAATTCATGAAATTTGGCACTTTAACATATATATTTCTTCGTGCGTATAATAAAATGTATAACTTCTTCAAATTAATTGGCATCATTTTAAAGCAGATAAATTTACAGCATGGACCAGACATGCACGTTTCAGGTATTTAAACAATTTCAGACGATTATTTTCTTGAGATGTTTGCAGTGCTTATACATACTCATGTTTATCGAACATGTGGAATATTAAAAAGTGATCGAAAGAGCTTGTGAAATTAGATAATTCTCGCTCCATTTTTGTTTTATACATACCCTTTTCATACAAAAACGTTAATGTTAAATGTAAAGCTAGATCACTCCAATAAGACGACATTCTAAATCTGCTATTGATGTTTTTTCTTTGTTATTTCTGTGAGGAAGGAGGATTTGATAAAAATGTACTTTCGTAGTACTCCTTTAGTTCATAGAATTTCAAAAATTCGAAAATATTATTCAGCATATATAGAGAATAAGTGTCTTAATTTGTGTTTTGTTACGGGTATGCAACACAAATCAAGTGCATTTATCGTACATGTAATGCGCGTTAGCGCATTTCATAACGCGCATTTCATGCGATAAATGCACTTGGTGTGTGTTGCATACCCGTAACAACATTTATTCTATATATATGCACCATAGTTACCTGCTTCATTCTTGATTTCTGAAATTGCTTTATCTAAGTAAAAGGGCGACGTCAAAATCATCTCGCCGCGGGTTCAGTTTGCAGGTTAGAACAGCCGTCGCGGCATGTTTCTTTAGATCTTATGCATTGTGACGTCACAAGTGTTAATACACGAATTGCAGCACGTTCCTTTCAATAGTAACATCTCAGGGAATTACATTGGCTGTGCATATATATATAATTATTGTCTCTTTCATCGCTGATTTAAGAAAAAATTCTTTTTATTGTAATTTTCAACCTTATTCGGTAAAGATTTTCAAATCAAATCATATGATGTAGATCTGTTGCAATTATTACGTCTTATTTTCCTTGAACTTGTCCTCTCATGACGGAATTAAAACTTCCTCTTTCTTCATCTATACTTTCGAGGCCCTTACTATATGGTTAAATCAATAATAGAAACGAGAGAAAATAATAGTATTTAGCTTTATGACTTTTTTTTTATCTCATTCATAAAGTTTATAAAATCTAAAATTCGGGAAAATTGAAAGTATGAAAAATTACAAACCATGAATGTATTATTCCAAGTTATTTTATTTACTTAATTATGAATCCACTTTTCTTATGTATGACTTTCTACAATGTGATAAGGAAAGGGACACTTCAGCTTGTTATGATAGTTGTCAATTTTGTAACATAAGTTAAATGATATGCTTAAGTGTGATTTGTTTGACTAATGTATTAAAATTATTTTTTCTGTTTGTTGTCGTGTGATCGTCATCATTTGAGGTAAAAATATGAAAAACAAATGTAAACATGGTAGCACTTTCGAAACGATATTTTGAAAAACTATGTATAAAAAGGATATGCAAAGAACGCTTTTTAATAATAGAAACGAGAGAAAATAATAGTTGTTAGCTTTATGATTTTTTATCTCATTCATAAAGTTTATAAAATCTAAAATTCGGGAAATTTGAAAGTATGAAAAATTACAAACTATGACTGTATTATTCCATGTTATTTTTATTTACTTAATTTTGAATCCACTTTTCTTATGTATGACTTTCTACAATGTGATAAGGAAAGGGACACTTCAGCTTGTTACGATAGTTGTCAATTTTGTAAAATAATGTAAGTTAAATAATATGCTTAAGTGTGATTTGTTTGACTAATGTATTAAAATTATTTTTCTGTTTGTTGTCGTGTGATCATCAACATTTGAGGTAAAAATATGAAAAACAAATGTACACATGGCAGCACTTTCGAAATGATATTTTGAAAAACTATGTATAAAAAGGATATGTAAAAAAAAACGCTTTTTGAAAAAAAGATTTTAAAATGATATTTTGTTTAACATATCAGATATCAAAACTTTAAAAACATTTAAATACAAAAACTGAAATGTTTAAAACGATTTTGAATATATGAAAGTTTAGATTTTTACTAAAATCTAGAATTCCAAAAGTTGAAAACGTGTTAGATTTTTGAAATTTTAGTAAAAAAATTAAACTTCTTAAATCTCATATTTGAAAACGTTGAAATTTTAGGTTTTTGGCTAAAATATCAAAAATCTAAAATTCCAAAACGTTTTAGAAATTTGAATTGTTCAGTGTAACATTGACCTTTTTTAATCCGTATAAAACTGAACAATTCAAGAAATGCAAAACGTATTTGAATTTTACATGTTTGATATTTTAACCAAAATTCAAAAAAAAATAATAATAATTGAGTTTTGAAAATTTAGATTTTTACTAAAATTTCAAAAGTCTAAAATGTTTATAACTTTTGCAATTAAAAAACCCCCGAAACTTTCAAAAATTCAAAGTCGTTTTAGATATTTCAGTTTTTTTGAACAGTTACTATTGCAGTCTGTTTAAATATTATTAAATGTTAAAGCAGTCTGTTTTACATTTAACAATATACAATTTCATTATTTGTAAAACATCTTCAGTTCAATAGTATCATTTAAGAACAGATAAATTTGCAGTATGGACCAGATATTTTTAAAAGAATTTATGATATCTTATATTTTAAACAAAGGCCAAAAGTATCATAGTTTAAACATCTTTGAAATATTAGATTTTTGAATGATGAATTGTTTTAAGTGTTACACGGACCTATATTATTCAGGAAAATTCTGTATATATTTACAGAATTAATATAGGACTGATGGTTAAATCGTCACGTTCTCACATAAACAGAGTTTCAGAGTGCATCAATATCTGGGAAGGTTAAATGGTTTCTCAGTAACTACAAAAGAATAGTTGACGTGTAAAAATAAAATTTGATTAAATGGTTAAAATTAATACTTGTATATACATCAAGAGTACTAAATTTGTTTTTGATGATCACCATTTTTGTACAATTTACCCCTTAATATAATGATGAAGCATGTTGAAAATGATGTGCGAAAGGTGATGCAATGGTAAATTGAGTATTTTCAAAATTAGATTTCATTATCAATATTTTTAATCAACAGGTACTAGACTTAGATTGTATACCCGTCTTGTACACGTACTTTATAATCATACATGTATGTATATTTTTATAGAGAAGCTATTGCTGCAGAACCGGTTGCTTTATAGGAAGGCATGTTATATACTTGTTTTCTTTTTTTTTCAGACGGATGTCCGATTTTAGAAATTGTTAACAGAAGATTCCATATCAAAAGTGTCAAATGCCTGTATGAAAATAAGGTTTGTCCTGACCTGAGTAGATGGACCGACATATTTACCCACCAAATGTACAAATGTAAGTATCACAAATAATACGGCTGATGAACAAGCATAAATAGACAAGTTTATTGGTAAGATATCTTTTTTCATAAATTCAAAATCAAAACACTGTGAACAATTACTTGAGAGAACTATTGAAAAAAGAATGTGTATTCTGTTTGAAAGTAAATGATACATTATGTTTGCATATTACAGATCCTGATTGCATCATATCTCAACTACAAGACAAAAATAACAGGCTTATCGTCGTCTTTATTTCCTGTAAATAATTCGTAGATTAAATTATATATATGAAGTCAGTGAATGATAGTCAAACAAAAAAGCAGCGATCAGGTTCCAGAATTCACAATCGAAAGGCTTACTTAAGAAATGACTGTCTTACTTTTGGTGTTCATGGGTGTATAATTCTGGTTGGACACGTGCAAATTTTCCGAGAATCGCTTCGCGATTCACGGAATTTGCACGTGACCAACCAGAATTATACACCCATGAACACCAAAAGTAAGACAGTCATTACTTATATTTACATTTATCCTAATCATCAGTCATTTTTATTTGCATGAACATCGCACATTTTGCTTGTAACAGCGTCAAATATATCATCGCTTTGGTAAATTCTCCATACATGCAAAACTTGCACGTGGCGTCACGATAGCAACCCAAGTTATTGGAATATAATTCTAGTTGCCTAATGGGCGTTCAACATAGGGAATTTACTAGTAATGTAAATATAAATTCTTGAAAAGAATATGGAACAGAACTTTGAAAATCGGACAAACAGAAGGAGACAATGACACATGTACAGCTGCACAGAAAAACGAAGGATACATTTTTTGAAGACGTTTAATATTTATGACCAATGAACAATCTCCAGAGTGCATTGCAAGAACAGAATACACACTAGGCTTGTCTCAGAAGCATGAAAAAGGAATTTCCGAATGGAAACGAACGGGAAACTTTAAAGTTTATTCAAGATATTAAAAAATTCAAACGATTATATTACAATAACAATTTAGCTTTATTTGTAATCTTAGGTTTCTTAATTCTTGTTCTTTTGATATGCTTTAGCTTAAAGATCGGATCCAATGAATCGACTGAAGTAACAACACCATTCTATATTAGTAGGGGTAAGTATATTTACGTCTGAATGCAATACAACAAATAAGCGTAAATTTGGCAGCTGCTATAAATGTACAATAATTTAAGATACGATACGGATTTTGTTCCGAGAGCTAGGCGACGTTTAGATAAGCTTCTCAGTCAGGGATATGTTAAGTTCTACGGTCGATATGGGGAACTCGTCATACACTATGATGTCCCACTCTCCAGAATGGTGGATGATATTCTGTCATATACCATTTGAACCATCCAACCAAAGATTGTACTCTATGTCTTCCGAAATAGAAGTAACCGGATATTAAGAAATGAATCTTATATTTTTTCTGTTGATGCAGGTATCACCCGAAAAATTGGACAGAAAACTGCATCAATGCGCGTAGCGCGTTGATGCAAAAGTTTTCTGTCCAATTTTTCGGGTGATACCTGCATCAACAAAAAATATAAGATTCATTTCTTATCATTTAATTTTGAAAAACAGACTGTTTTCTTGGATCTAAAAACAACCAATCACCGCACTATATTTCGTAAGTCGGAAGGTTTTGCAGTGATACGTCTGCCAAAACAAGTTATGGCAGCCGCCATGATTCAAATAGCGAACGATCGTCTCTCTATATCTTTGGAATAAGGACTAGTTTGAGCAAATTCTACATGCACTGTTAATTTTTGAGTAAGTAGAAAAGAAATGGTACCCTTAAAATGATAAGCAAACATCTACAAATTGTATTTTCAGCAACGAGTTCATTCGTGTTTGAGGGAACCCCCAGTTTAAAAAATAGTTCTATAAATAGACTTCCGTGAAAAATTGTGTTGATCGATGTATCAACAAAATTTCTCAGCCAATCAGAATCTTCGTTTCTTGAAAATGACAATGGAAATTAAATGATATAACAGTTCTACCGAATTGAAGCGGCGGGTGTTGCATGCAAGCAGGAGATGCTTACTCTTCCTGGGCACCTGGTCTCTGATTTTCTGAATTATCGATTTTGTGTTGGATACAGAGATATGGTCATTATCCATATTTGTCATCCAAAAGTATTCATTTGTATCATTTCAAATATTTGTGTTCTACAGTATATCTTTTAAGATCTTGTAATTTTGATTTGTTTATCTATAGGAATAGACATAGGGTTCACCGAACCAGGATACACAAATCGTAAAAAAGGTAAATCGAAAAAGCTAAAGCATAGAAATAGACACAAGAAGAAAAATCAGATAGAAGGAGGTACAAATTTTGAATTTCTTTTTTACTGGTAAAAGCATTATCATAGATTTTCATTTATTTGCCATTTATTTTTGGTTGTAATTATACATAGTTGGGAAAACGTGAAGTATTTTTTTCTATTTTCTTTTATTTTTAATTATTGGATTGAAGTCAATCATTTCAACTTCGGTTGATCGTCTCTTCAACGCATTCGAAATTTTTTCTGTTATCAAAATATCTTTTAAAAAATGTTTAAAACGTGGGTCCTGCAGCATCATACCCCACCTATCCTACTACGTCTTTCGGTACGTTTTTGGACATAATTTTCACACTCTTTGGTCATGTTACATTGATTAGATTGAGGATCACTGACGAGAGTTAAGTACCCGAAACGTGCATGTCTGCTCCATACTGCTAATTCATATGTTCTTAAATGATGCTATTGAATTTGAAGACGTTTAACAAAGCCCAAAACCAGAATTCAAAAATCATGACTAATAGGCATTCAAATTCTTACAAAAAAAGATAGGGGGAGATCCCCAACAGCAAAACGCTTTCTCACAAGAAAACAAACAGTTGCCAAACAGACGGAGACAACAACACAACACCACAGAAACACGAAGGACAACTCTATCTTATAATAATAACAATATGCAGACTTCAGTACAAGAGCGGAATCTATAGTAGGTGACGTTGTTAGAAGCGCCTTGTATGAACTAGTTAACATATAATTCATGTTACAAATACAATTTAATTAAGAAGCCCTAATCTTAGTATTTAAATTTGGCTCGCTTTATTATTTTTAAAAAATGCTAGATGGTCGCACTTTGATCCCGGTATCAGAAACTACCCAATACCAAAATTCCTTATTTCAAAAATGGAAAAACACTTTTAAAAACTCTGTTTCTCAATATTCATGTAAGTGGGCTTGACAGACTGCGGTTAAAAAAATTAGAGAAAAACCAGTAATCATTGTACCTGTTTGACAAGTTTACATTAAATCTGTGCTTACTATCGGAACATACCCGCAGCATTGCAACAAAGGATGGATATCGGATAAAAGATTTAAAAAGAACAACTGGGAATTAAATCAAATGTTTTTCAGAAAAAAAACAGATGTCTCCCCCCTCCCTCTAAGTTACTTTGACCTTGGGCCAAGATGATGTGAAACCTTTGAGTCATGGGCAACATCATACTCAAACATGAAAGAGATTCATTGTATTGTTTGAGGTAAAGCCCAAACATGATTAGCATATACAATTTCATATTTAGTGAAATTGACTTTGGTCACATGACCTTGGATATAGGTGATCTGAAAAATACATTGTATGGATCATGCGCAACAAAAAACTGAATCAGTGATTGGATACACGATTCAAAATATAAAGCCTAAACATGATAAGCATAACAATTTCAGCCTGGACATGATTAGCATATACAATTTCATTACCAAAGTAAGAGGTGACCTTAATCATGTGACCTTGGGACAATGTGATAAGAAACATTTAGTCCTGAGAAACAACGTATTAAAATATGAAAACAATTGTAAGAAGGGTTCAGCAGATATAGCCCAGACAAGATTAGTACGTCAAATTTCATTAAAAAGAACTAAATGATCTTGACCTCGGGTACATGACCTTGGGTCAAGATGCTAAGAAACCTTCCAATCCTGAGCAACAGCATTCTAAAGTGTCAGAGCGATCCAGTATACGATTCCACAGATATAGTCCAGACTCAATAGTATTTACAATTTCATTAAAAAATAGCAATCCAAGGAATGCTTGTGTCGCCTGCGAAGCGGTTTGATTACTATTCTAGAAAGTGGATCAAAATTCTTGAAAAGTAGGTCTAGGTCAAATATCTAGATCAAGGTCAAAAGGTCAAATTTTATGGTCTGCGTAGAAAGGTCTTGTCACAAGGAATACACATGTGAGATACCAAAGCCCTATCACTTACCAATCAAAAGATATATCCATTCTTAATTTTTTTGAAAAGTAGGTCAAATATGTAGGTCAAGGTCAAAAGGTAAAAAAAAATAATGGTATGTGTAGAATGGCATTATTACAAGGAAAATACATGTGAAATATCAAAGCCCTATCACCTACCAATCAAAAGATATAGCCAATGTTACTTTTCTTGAAAAATAGGTCAAATATCTAGATCAAGGTCAAAAGGTCAAAATTAATGATCTGTGTAGAAAGGTCTTGTCAGAAGGAATACACATGTGAAATATCGAAGCCCTATCACTTACAAATCAAAAGATATAGCGAATCTTATCTTTTTTTCAAAAGTAGGTCAAATATCTAGGTCAAGGTCACAAGGTCAAAAATTATGGTATGTGTAGAAAGGTCCTGCCACAAGGATTGCACATGTGAAATATCAAAGTCCTAACACTCACCAATAAAAAGATATATCCATTCTTAATTTTTTTTTGAAAAGTAGGTCAAATATGTAGGTCAATGTCACTAGGTCAAATATTATTGTATGTGTAGAAAGGTCTTGTCACAAGGAATACACATGTGAAATATCAAAGCCCTATCACTTACCAATCAAAAGATATAGCGAATCTTATCTTTTTTCTAAAGTAGGTCAAATATCTAGGTCAAGGTCACAAGGTCAACAATTATGGTATGTGTAGAAAGGTCTTGCCACAAGGATTGCACATGTGAAATATCAAAGCCCAATCACTTACCAATCAAAAGATATATCCATTCTTAATTTTTTGGAAAAGTAGGTCAAATATGTAGGTCAAGGTCACTAGGTCAAAAATTATGGTATGTGTAGGAAGGTCTTGTCACAAGGAATACACATGTGAAATATCAAAGCCCTATCACTTACCAATCAAAAGTTATGGGCTGTGACACCCAAAGTGTGACAGACAGACAGACGGACGGACAGACGGACAACGGACAAAGTGATCCCTAAGTGTCGCTATGCTTCGCAGGCGACACAAAAATGTAATATTTGACCTTGACCTTAGTAATATGACCTTGGATCAAGGTGGTGTGAAACCTTTGGGTCATCAGCACCATCATACTAAAATATCAAATGATCTGATTACAGTTCAAAAGATTAAGCCTGGACATAATACACATAACAAATACAATTTCATTTAAAATACATGTATACTAATTAACCTTGACCTTGGTCACATGATCTTGAGTCAACGTGATGTGTACCTTCGGGTCATAAGCAACAACATACTAAAATATAAAGTGATCGGGCAAACGGTTCAAGAGATCTAGCTTGGACATGAATGTATGCATAATTTCATTAAAAATCAAAATAGCAATCCAAGGAATGCTTGTGTCGCCTGCGAAGCTGATTTTTTTTATTGAAAGTAGGTCAAATATCAAGGGCAAGGTCACTGGGTCAACATTATGGAATGTTCAGAAAGGTCTTTTCAAAAGGAATACAAATGTGAAATATCAAAGCCCTATCACTTACCAATCAAAAGATAAAGCCAATCTTAGATTTGTGAAAAGTAGGTCAAATATCTAGGTCAAGGTCACGAGGTCAAAATAATGGTATGTGTAGAAAGGTCTTGTGACAAGGAAAACACATGTGAAATATAGGTGTAGCCAAGCTAAGATTTTTTTTAGAAGTAGGTCAAATATCTAGGTAAAGTTCACGAGGTCAGCAATTATGGTATGTGTAGAGAAGGGATTATTTTTAAAGTAGGTCAAATATCTAGGTCAAGGTCACGAGGTCAAAAATTATGGTATGTGTAGAAAGGTCTTGTCACAAGGAATACACATGGGAAATATCAAAGCTCTATCACTTACCAGTCAAAAGATAAAGCCAATCTTAGATTTTTTGAAAAGTAGGTCAAATATCTAGGTCAATGTCACGAGGTCAAAAATTATGGTATGTGTAGAAAGGTCTTGTCACAAGAAATACACATGTGAAATATCAAAGCCCTATCACTTACCAATCAAAAAATATAGCCAATCTTAGATTTTTTGAAAAGTAGGTCAAATATCTAGGTCAAGGTCACGAGGTCAAAAAGTTATGGAAGTGTAGGAAGGTCTTGTCACAAGGAATACACATGGGAAATATCAAAGCTCTATCACTTACCAGTCAAAAGATATAGCCAATCTTAGATTTTTTGAAAAGTAGGTCAAATATCTAGGTCAATGTCACGAGGTCAAAAATTATGGTATGTGTAGAAAGGTCTTGTCACAAGGAATACACATGTGAAATATCAAATCCCTATCACTTACCAATCAAAAAATATAGCCAATCTTATATTTTTTGAAAAGTAGGTCAAATATCTAGGTCAAGGTCACGAGGTCAAAAATTATGGTAGTGTAGAAAGGTCTTGTCACAAGGAATACACATTGGAAATATCAAAGCTCTATCACTTACCAGTCAAAAGATATAGCCAATCTTAGACTTTTTGAAAAGTAGGTCAAATATCTAGGTCAAGGTCACGAGGTCAAAAAATATGGTATGTGTAGAAAGGTCTTGTCACAAGGAATACTCATGTGAAATATCAAAGCCCTATCACTTACCAATCAAAAGTTATGGGGTGTGACACCCAAGTGTGACAGACAGACGGACAGACAGACGGACGGACGGACGGACGGACGGACAGACGGACAACGGACAAAGTGATCCCTAAGTGTCGCTGTGCTTCGCAGGCGACACAAAAATGCACTAAGTGACCTTGACCTTGGTCACATGACCTTTGGTCAAGGTGATGTGAAATCTTTGGGTCATAAGCAATAACATACTAAAATATGAAAGTGATCCGGCAAACGGTTCAAGAGATATAGCCCGGACAGGAATGTATTCATAATTTCTTTAAAAATGCACTAAGTGACCTTGACCTTGGTCACATGACCTTGGGTCAAGGTGATGTGAAATCTTCGGGTCATAAGCAACAACATACTAAAATATGAAAGTGATCCGGCAAACGGTTCAAGAGATATAGCCTGGACAGGAATGTATGCATAATTTCATTAAAAATGCACTAAGTGACCTTGACCTTGGTCACATGACCTTGGATCAAGGTGATGTGAAACCTTCGGGTCATAAGCAACAACATACTAAAATATGAAAGTGATCGGGCAAACGGTTCAAGAGATATAGCCCGGACAGGAATGTATGCATAATTTCATTAAAAATGCACTAAGTGACCTTGGCCTTGGTCACATGACCTTGGGTCAAGATGATGTGAAACCTACAGGTCATAAGCAACAACATACTAAAATATGAAAGTTATCCGGCAAACGGTTCAAGAGATATAGCCCGGACAAGAATGTATGCATAATTTCATTAAAAATGCACTAAGTGACCTTGACCTTGGTCACATGACCTTGGGTCAAGGTGATGTGAAACCTTCGGGTCATAAGCAACAACATACTAAAATATGAAAGTGATCCGGCAAACGGTTCAAGAGATATAGCCCGGACAGGAATGTATGCATAATTTCATTAAAAATGTACTAAGTGACCTTGACCTTGGTCACATGACATTGGGTCAAGGTGATGTGAAACCTTCGGGTCATAAGCAACAACATACTAAAATATGAAAGTGATCGGGCAAACGGTTCAGGAGATATAGCCCGGACACGATGTGTGACAGACGGACAGACGGACAGACGGACGGACGACGAAGGCAAAACCAATATGTCTCCTCCCCGTTGGGGGGGAGACATAATGATAACGAGAACACAAAACAAAGCTATATAACTCATTTAACTTATTTTACACCGCAATTATGCGTTCTTCGAGACCGCTGGTAAACGGGAAAGTTGGAGTGTTGAGCGAACGTAATCAGATTACCACACCATCTGCTTGTGGCGTGACAGATGGTCGTCCTTAGTCTTTTGTGTTTGATGTTTCTATGAAAGATCTGTTGTTCCTAGTTCCTTTGGCGTTTCTTTCTGTACATGTCTGTTCAGTGTTTTTGTATGGGATGTTTTGGTGTTTTGCTTTGTGTGCTACAATAGAGTGTTGTTGGAGATCCCCTTTTTTATATAAGTGATTCAAAAAGCCTTTCAACGTTGTAAACTGTTGTATCCGTATGTGAAGATTTCATATTGTATTCAAAAGTAGTTAAATGTACACTCCACCCATCCCCTTTCAACAATTGATAACTGAGAGGGAAGGGGAGAACATGTCCCCTCTTTTGCGCGGTTTTAAATTTTCTTCAATTTTGATTTTTCCCTTGCACTTTGAAATTTCTTTGATCTTGAAAATTACGCTATAAAAGATGGATGACCATCTATTATTTCTGGTGTAACTTTATTTTGAAGCATTGAGCTTCATTTTTAGTCCTACATGTCATGTGACAGTTCTACCGAATTGAAGCGACGGGTGTTGCATGCAAGCAGGAGATGCTTACTCTTCCTGGGCACCTGGTCTCACTCCCATATCGGGAGTTCGCTTCTTTTCATATGGTGGAGGTTTTTGTTTGTTTGCTTTGGTTCCTGTTTTGTCCTGATTTTGTATGCCTTCGGTTTCTGATTTTTGAATTATCGATTTTGTGCTGTATACAGGGATATGGTCATTATCCATATTTGTCATGTACATGATCACATCAACTTCGGTTGATCGTCTCTTCAACGCATTCGAAAAATTTTCTGTTATCAAAATATCTTGAAATGTCTAAAACGTTGGTCCTGCAGCATCGTATCCCACCTTTCCTACTACGTCTTTCGGCACATTTTTGGACATAATTTTCACATTCTTTGGCCATGTTACACCATTTAGATTGAGGATCACTGACGAGGGTTAAATACCTGAAACGTGCATGTCTGGTCCATACTGCTAATTCTTATGTTCTTAAATGATGCTATTGAATTTGAAGACGTTTTACAAAGCCCAAAACCAGAATAATAGGTATTCAAATTCTTACAAAAAACAAAACAATGATAGGGGAGATCCCCAACAGCAAAGCGCTTTCTCACAAGAAAAAAAAACAGTTGCCAAACAAACGGAGACAACAACACAACACCACAAAAACACGACGGACAACTCTATCTTATAATAATAACAATATGCAGACTTCAGTACAAGAGCTATAGTAGGTTACGTTGTTAAAAGCGGGTAGTATGAACAAGTTAACATATAATTCATGTTACAAATACAATTTGATTAAGAAGCCCCAATCTTAGTATTTAAATTTGGCTCGCATTATTATTTTTAAAAAATGCTAGAAGGTCGCACTTTGATCCCGGTATCAGAAACTACCCAATACCAAAATTCCTTATTTCAAAAATGGAAAAACACGTTTGAAAACGTTGTATCTCAATATTCATGTAAGTGGGCTTGACAGACTGCGGTTAAAAAAAAGTTAGAGAAAAACCAGTAATCATTGTACCTGTTTGACAAGTTTACATCAAATCTGTGCTTACTATCGGAACATACCCGCAGCATTGCAACAAAGGATGGATATCGGATAAAAGATTTTAAAAGAACAACTGGGAATGATAAAGAGAATACAAAACAAAACTAATATAACTCATTTAACTTATTTTACACCGCAATTATGCGTTCTTCTCGACTGCTGGTAATCTGAAAAGTTGGAGTGTTGAGCGAACGTAATCAGATTACCACACCATCTGCTTGTGGCGTGACAGATGGTCGTCCTTAGTCTTTTGTGTTTGATGTTTCTATGAAAGATCTGGTGTTCCTAGTTCCTTTGGCGTTTCTTTCTGTACATGTCTGTTCAGTGTTTTTGTATGGGATGTTTTGGTGTTTTGCTTTGTGTGCTACAATAGAGTGTTGTTGGCGATCCCCTTTTTTATATAAGTGATTCAAAAAGCCTATCAAAGTTGTAAACTGTTGTATCCGTATGTGAAGATTTCATATTGTTTTCAAAAGTAGTTAAATGTACACTCCACCCATCCCCTTTCAACAATTGATAACTGAGATGGAAGGGGATAACGTGTCCCCTCTTTTGCGTGGTTTCAAATTTGTTCATTGCATTTAGATATCTGTCGTGTTTCTATGAAGCTTTTTTACTGTTTCCTTCTGTTTGTTCTATTTTCTTCTCTCATTTTGCTCAATCACAACAATTGATTCAGAAGCAATAAAACCAACTACTCAAAGAACGAATAGACCAAGGAACAGACCGGTTTGGAATAACAAGAGAATATTGATACCTTCACTTACAGGTACGCCATACAAATATTTTAGAATAAAGTCTTTTCAAATACATCAATATTCTCTTCAATTCGTCTTTTAGTCTACTTTCTATTTCTTATTTTCTTTTGCTTTGTGGAGCTGCCATTATCAACTTGACATCATGAATATTACTTTTCATTTCATCATAGAATATCGAAACATCTTAGCACCATCCATCAATGCTATTTTGAATATAGATTTATTTCAATATGCTACTGAATCGACCCTATAGGAATTTTGGAGCCGCCCACTCTCTGCGAAGTAAATTCACAAATCTAAGAGGGCGCATTTGAAATGAATTTTGGCTGTGTCTGAAAATCACTTTAGCTGGAAGAATCACTGATGAGGATTTAATATCCGAAACACGAGTCTGGTGCGTAATATTTTGAATTGGTTTGAATTTTCTTCAAGAAGGCGTAAAGTTGGAACACTTCCGTATTATTTCTAACTATATGATCCCTTGCGAATGAAACTGTAGTGATGCATGAGTACCAGCGCTATATATTCTCAAGAAGATGCATGCAATACACAAAAACGATTAACATTGGTTTAGGTTGCTGTGAAATTTTTCGAGGTCTATGAGAAACAATTATTACTTAACCTCTTCTTTTGCAGTATAGAGCAATTAAACGCTCTCCCAGCGATTGAATATGAAAGGTGTAATAATTTATTCTTTCCAGCCCTGTGGCCTAAAAGAAGCTTTGTTTTGGCCATTTATCAATTTGACAATATTTCGGAAACTTGTCATTTAATCCAAAAATATCATCAAAGAGGTAAATATCCCAGAACCATCTCAGCAGTGCTATTTTAGTCATAGATTTTTTAACTATTATATCGACCCTACAGAAATTTAGGAGCCGCGCACTCCTCGATAAGAAGATACACAAAATTCAATAATTCAAACTAAAATGCGCTACTAAAGTAAAGTTAGCTGACAATTTTCTATCCGAAACACGTGCCTGATGCATTAAATTCCGTTTGATTTTTTTTTTCTTCTAAAAGGCTGCGAATTGGAACACTTCAATGATATTCTAAATTTTGTAGAATTACTGATGGCAAATTTATCTATATCTATAGGTGGTGGTGTTGGTGTAATCCTATTTCTAGGCCTTGGAGCCATGTTTTGTGTCTTGTTCAAAAGGTAAGTCGTTATGAATTTTAAGTCCGAAATTCATGTACAGGAAACATAAGAATCATGAGCTTAAATTGAAGAACAATGAAGAACAACAAATGACAAGTACAATTGCAACAAGCTCAAAACATCACACTCAACGCAGGAACCTACAGGAAATGATTATATTTTATACTCTACTTATACCTACAAGTTCTCCAACTAGATATTAAAAGAAGCTACAAGCATTATATATACTAGAATGTTTTGAGATGTAAAAAGACATAAAAAATGACACCGATTTAAGCCAAATATGGAAGTATATTCAATACATTTCTTATAACACTGTAGCATCAAATTTTGTAGAATAAAGATAGTAAGAAATCAGGTAGAATCTGTAAGGTACGAACGGTCTGTAAGAAGAGACGATGACAATGGATCTGCGTATACAACAGTTGGAACCTTACGAACAGAGGCTGAACCAACCTATATGGAATTATCAACGTATGACCAAATATCTGATGTTACAAGAGAGAGACCAAAAAGTCAACAGTACATTACAGGTAGTGTACACTAGTACATGGACACTTACTCCACACAGCAGTTTGGTTTATGGTCTATACCACAGCGCTACAGTATAAGTCTTTTTATTAACGAAAAATAACATATGACTGCTGCTAAATTACACCAAAAAATCTAAACAACTGCTACATGTTGTATCATACTTTGAATTTCGACTTCAAACAGGATCTTAAGATACCAGATACATTTCTATTTGTTCTTTAATTTTGATTTCATCTTGACTATAAATGTAAATGTTGGATGCAAAAGTCATTCGAACCTTATTTTCATTTCTATCTAGAAAAGAAAATGATATTTTGATATGCAATCTATCTTTTAAAAGAGAGAAACTAACCCGTAAAATTTTGATTATTGTATATTATTATAAATGCATTATCTATATCAATTGAAAAGGAAAGAAAAAATCCTTGGATCATATGTAGGGTTACTGGTTCGATATACAAATCATTCTATGTTTGCACCTTAGAAGGCCTCCGATTCCAGTTTACCTTCAAGATTGTTGTAATAAACATGTCTAGCTTTCATATGTGATTGTTCGGAAAAGGACCATTTCTTTTTTTGGATGAATTTATAGATATTTTTAGTGTACTTTTTTATTTCAGCTGGTACATTAGAGTCATCGGATTCTCGACGTAATTCTGGATATCTGGAAATGTCTCCAAGACAACTGCCGGAAATATCAGAGATATCAGGCTCTCGTCGTAATTCTGATTACCTTGAACCTGTTTCCATGGAAACTGCCGAAGGTTTAAAGAATCGTCAGTATATAGAAATAATTAAATGAAATGAAATATCATCAACGACTGTAAATCGCCAAAGAGGTTTTACCCTGATACCAAAATCACCGAAGCACTAGATTTCAACTTGAGAGATTATTTGTGTACAGCATATCATGAAGATCAAAGAATTGTCCAGCAAAGGCAATAATCATAAAAAGCTTGACCAATGTATGGATATTTGCAAAGAAGATTCATGTTGATTTTCAATGCGTTTATTGTATTCTCAAGCATATCTATTTAACATTTTATTATCATCTTTTATTACCTTATGATTTTTTTTTACTTTACTTAAAGATTGTATAGCATTATTTTGGTTGTTGTTTTATCAGTTTCATGTGTAAAATTGTGCATTATACTAGTATAGATCTACATGTAATTTTTAAAATCCTCTTATGATTCTTTTCATATCATAAGTCATTATACATATATCATTAAAGAATTGGTCGGATTTAACGACAGATGTTATGTGTTTGCTAGATTGTCCAAAAAATACCGCATAAAGTTTATTATTATTTCATTGAATAAAAGTTATTATATACATAAGGGTCCTGATATCTCTACTCTTAATTTCAATGGAGCTCGCGCCGCTTACCTACTCCCTCTTTATTATCAGTGAGTGAAAGTAAACACGAAGCCAAAATTAGAATATGTTTGATTAGTCTCTTGACAGTGTGTTACAGATTCATCCGTTCTTGGTGCTTTTCTCTTGAGGTTACGAGATGAAGGTCATCCAACATTCTACAATGCCTTCTGCACTCCTACAATACCTTCCGAACTATTAGATAAGTTGTCCTTCGTGCTTCTGTGATCTGGTGATATTATCTCCGTCTGTTTGTCCTATTCTATTTTCGCGTGAGAAAGTTTTTGGTTTTTTTAATTTTTTTTTATTATAATAATATTCTTCTCTTATTTTGGAAAAGATTCATCGTGACAACCGTACCGTGAATTTGTCACATTTATTAAGTTTTGAAAACTGATTTCTATTCGACGCTTTTGTAATACGTTTTCTTAAACGTATCTTTAAAAAGTTAATAATAAAATAATAAAGAATATGTCAATGTTATCACCACTGCAGTGATTAGGAAGGACAGAGGTCATGCGCCATATTCCATTGATTTAAAAGATGACCCAATGAACCTTCTTTACTTTCTGAAGAAATGGTCCTGGACCATTGAAATTGTAGAAAATAATGGAAAATGGCCATTCCCGTTCACTGCCACTGGTATCTTAATGTACTCGTTAACTCTGAATTATTTTTTTGTTTTGTATACGACAAACAAGTTCAGCGTCATCATAGAGATTTTCTCGCAAACTATATTGTTGCAAGGTCAAGGTTGTAGACGGTGAAATAATTTTCATTGTGTAGCAATGATTAGATTAATGATTGAAGTAATGATTGAATGAATGACCTAGGTGTTCGCTGACTACCATCAGTAGTTTTCTTTACCTAGCAATAAAGAATTATCCAATAATTGGTGATAATTGTTTGATGGCCTAATAATTACCGTGTAGCAAGTGGGTTATTCAACTGTTCATCAGGCTACGCCCTCGGCGACAGTAGAATAACCCTTACTTACATAAAAGAAGGGAGGAGAACTCCAACAAGACCCCGTTGCAGCATCAACAGCAATCACACCAAATCGCCCGATGCAAAAACACAAAAGACGAGTACAGCACGAGACGGAAAAGAGACACACGGCATGTAAACATCAAACACAAAAGACTACACATAAACCGACGAGACTAATGGGCAACCGGTGCCGACTTTGGACGGCCATTTGTCACGCAAGTAGCAAATGGTGTGTTTATCCTGGATTACGTGCGCACAACCCTCTCACTTCTCCAATTACCCAGAGGTCTCGAAGAACGTACAATTATGGTGTAAAACAACCTCCTCACTGTAAGATGACATCACACAAACAAGACCGCGAATCGTAGAGGCCCCAGATACACAGATGAATATGTAAATGGATATAAAAAGAGGACATGCGTAATACAGTCCGTGCTCTCTCGGCTGTAGCGAACACATGTATAAGATCACCTGAGGAGTCCGACTGACATTCAGAGAGGACAGGTGGTCGGGGCCCTGTCTTCTTTAAAGAGGTTTGGACAGGGCCCGTCATGGAGTGCCGTCATCACAGTCAGTCAGAGTGCAAGTCTCAAGGATGCGCTTGTACAAGACTGTAGGTTGGTCAAGTACCAAGTCTAGTGTCGGTCTGGTGACTTTGGATCATATCCACGGTATAAAGGGCGTTTGATGATTCTGACGCATTTTCGATGGTTATGCTGCCTACATTTGATCCTTCATATTTTGTTTATCATATCACCATAAAAGACAGGTTGTGTAATACCCAAAGTAATGTACTCTGTTGCGTGTATAGATCCGAATTTTAACAGAAGTTGACTGTAATTTTTGTAAAATTTCCAGAAAGGCTTAACTAGTTTATGAAAGCGGAAACCTTGACCTAAAAGTTTTTTGGTGATTTTAAACGTTTTGTTGACGTTCCTTGTCCCTCACGCGTCTCTTTCTGTGCTTGTCTGCTTTGTGTTTTTGCATTGGGTGTTTTGGGGTTTTGCTGTGGGTGCTACAACCTAGTGTTTTTGGAGATCCCCTCCTTTGTAAATTTCTACTGTGAAAATCCAAAATAGCAGTACATGCTCTAGCGTACCGGATGAGCTGTGATATGTAAATGCCGTATGACGGTAATCTTGGAACATCACCGTCAAGCCAGGGGAAATTTACTATGTTGAATCCAAAATCATCCCTTTTGTCATATACACTTGTATGAATCTTTCCGTTTACAATTTTGATATTTAGGTCCAAAAACGGTGTTTCTATATTTGAAAGGTTTGCCTTGTTAAGTGTTAATTCTTGTGGATAAATTTCATTCTTATATAATTCAAATGCAGGATTGGTTAGAATACCATCCAGATACCTAGAAGTATTATTGAAACATTTCAGATCATCAAATTTTCTTTGCTTTTGAAGATTTTGGATAAATTCTTTTTCATAAGTGTATAAAAATAAATCTGCAACAAGAGGCGCACAGTTAGTACCCATAGGAATTCCTACAACCTGCTTGTATAAATCCTCACCAAATCTAACATAAATATCTAGTTATGTGTTCTTTAATAGCAGTAAGTGCTAACTTCAGATTTCTAGACAAAATTGTAGTGGAGCAGTTACTAGAATTAGCATTAAATTGAAATTTGTAAGGAGACTTGTGCAGTTTCTGTATGCAATATAGTGTTGGGAGATCCAATTTAGAAATAGAGATATTGAATGAAAACAGTTCACTGTTGTGCTTGCTTAAAATGTTAGATGCACTCATTGCTTTTGATATATGTATTGAATGTATCTTGAATGGGATTCTATACTTAGGTCCTTTTTAAGAAGACCACGGAGCTGTCTGTCTTGGATAATTGAAAAGTCACCTGTAACAACATGGCCAGCTGGTTTGTAGAGATATTTAGAAGTTGCACATTCTCAAGAAGCAGGACACGATTCAAGTATGTCAGGATCCGATGTAACTTTATTACAGTTAAAAACAAAGTTTCGAATAGGTTTCTTGTACTTATAACAAATAAGAGGTGGCTCTAAATTTTCAAAATATTGAGGAATGGTACTTTGTATGCGATGATCCCGAAAAATATTAGAGATGTTTAGAAGATCAAAACCTTTGTTAATAAACGGGATTTTTATGAATCGTCTTTTTTTTTGAGACAATGATATTAAGTCTGAATCAGTCAGTGTTTCTTAAGAATGCAACTTCTGCTTCATCCAAGATAGATTTCAAGTGCATAACTGGTATTGACGACAGAGCATGTAACAGCTCATGTCTGCCGCCATTGCGTGCTATAGTAAGTAAATCGTTGAGAGAGCGGTTGATTCTGGATCGTTTTCTTTTTTGTCTGTTTCGTTTATTCCCGTGAGACCTGTTTTTCCTTTTAGTGTTTGGGCGAATTGAAAAGATGTTGATATTGGTAGAGGCTGAGGAAATGTTTCCTTGTCCATAGATTTTATCGTTTAAACTAAGAGGGTATGCAGTCTGAAGTTTGGTGATCCAGGCAAGTTCAGCTTGTAGTCGGCGTTTTTTAATTTTACTTTTATTTTTGCGTTTTGGAAAATTCTGAACTGGGGTAATGGTGATATCCGAATTAGAATGATTATATTTAACAAAGTGATTATAAAGAAAGTTTCTATGTTTTTTGTTGACGTGAGGTTCTGATCTTATAAGAATGGTTCCTAAAACGAGATATTTAAGGTTGGCCTGTCTCACCTACATATTGTGCGCCATATCCCCTGGCATTTCAAGTCATAACGTAAATAAGATCTTGAGACGATCAATCGATGTCTTGGTCTACCTCGATTTTGAATTTCTGCCCATTTACACTAGATGTTATTGTGGAGTCGCAGTTGATAAGGTGACATAAAACATGCACTACACAGACAATTCATGAAGTTATGGATGACCTCGCCGAAGACTCAATTAAACCCCAGACCTTAGAATTCGATGATTTGAAACTTTATTGACATTTGCTTGTCCTCTTAATTTCATAGTTATATATGACATTCATCATTGTTCATCCATGAAATATGAATGATGTTGGAGTTACTACATGTATAACACTATTTGCTGCACGGTCTACGTTGTAGACGGTAATCTACACCTTTCCATACGGTGCAACAATAATGATGCAATAATAAACAATTGAACTGATGATTGCATGATTGACGGAGTCTTTTACTGACTATCATGAGTAGTGTTCTTTTACTGGCAATGAAGAATTATTCAATGACAAATATGGATAATGACCATATCCCTGTTTACAGCACAAAATCGAGAATTCAGAAAATCAGAAACCGAGGCATACGAAATCAGGATAAAACAGGAACAAAAGCAAACAAACAAAAACCTCCACCATATGAAAAGAATCGAACTCCCGATATGAGAGTGAGACCAGGTGCCCAGGAAGAGTAAGCATCTCCTGCTTGCATGCAACACCCGCCGCTTCAATTCGGTAGAACTGTCACATTCGGTAACTTCCATTTCGGAAGACAAAGAGTACAATCTTGGGTTGGATGGTTCAAATGGTCTACGACAGAATATCACCCATCATTCTGGAGAGTGGGACAATGTTTGATGACAAAACATTTGCCATGCACAAGTGCTCCTCGGGTCCACGTAAAATCAGGCAGTTGAAAAACCTTTAAATGTTTGCAAAACTTTTTTCTCTTAGAATGTGTTCAGATCAGCCTCCATATGAATGATCTGAAGGAATTTTGGTGAAGAAAATTATAGGGGTAACAAATTTGGTTGAATTATATAGAGAACATTTTCCCGCCATTTTTCCTTCATAATCCTTTATAAATAATGAGGTGAATATCTCGCTTCATCATCGCTACCTTGAGAAATGAATATCATATGTTTGATTTGTACCACATAAATGTATCAAAACAGAAAAAAAAGTTTTGCACAAAATGTTGATGTATCACCCCTGCCTGATTCTTACATGGACCTATACTTAATTCGAAACTATAAGAGTAACAGTATTGTTTTTTTTTAACTGTGCGTTTCTCCATATCTCTATATCAACGTTCTCTAGCTGGAAAAAAGAAGAAAAATCCACTTTAAAATTTAAAAAAAAACCCGTCTTTGTCTGGGTGCAATGCAATAGGCGATGTGTGCATTGTCATTTATCTAAACTCTTTATCTGGATATCTTACTCATGAGGGGGTGGTGATAATCTACCTTTCAAACTTGGTTTACCTGAATATTCACAAATCGAAACTAAATTCTAATATTACATTAGTGACATTCTCTGTTTGGGTATGGAAAACACAATATATGACGTCTTGTAGGAGGTGCGGAGAAAGAAAAAAAGACACTAACTTAAAGCGGAGAACAATAGAAGATAATGGAAACGATTAAGACTGTATAAAACGGTAGGTTAATCTTTATATATAGAATCAAATCATTATCGATACTAGCTAGTTAAATATGTTTTATAAGGCATAAGTGTTTACACTTTTTGCAGTTTTATATTGTCAAAGCAAACAATGTGCAAACAATTATGAATGAACATTTGGGAAATCCCGTTAAACTCGGGTACATGTGAATTTTGAAATAGCTAGCAATTGTATCTTTTATCTAATACTATAAAATATTGCAAAAACAGTATAGATTTATGTGAAACAATATTTTGCACATTTTCAGGAGATGAAAGTTATTTGCATAATCCTGTTTATGTCGCAGTATTGCACATCTTATTCAAACAATGACTGTATGACGGACGTTGAATCGTGTCCAGTGACGAAAAGGGAGTGGTAGAACAGAGGTCAGGCTTATAATTGTACAGAACGTCACTATGTCTGCATTATGAACAAGGACGGCCACCTAGTAGAAGCTTGTATTACAGAGTACACCATTATGGATGGAGTTGGTGAGATAAAATGCCAATTAAAGCCACATATAATTGTATATAGGTTTCATTGCGGCAATGAAGAAGCAGTTTTCTTTCAATAATTTCAATGATCAATTAACTTTATTTTTTGTTGTGAACAGGCTCGTGAGTTATAATTCCCTCCAGGGTATGTCGGAGCTTGTGATATATTTGCATCATAAATTGTATGTTTTAATACTTTTTCAAACTTTTTCATGAATCATTATTTTCACTAGGTGGATGCCCCTTTATAAGAGCGTGTTCAGGCAGAGAACCTTTTCTGGCAGAGAACAGCAAGTTCAAGACTTGTATGCACAATAACACTGATTGTCCACCAATCAATCATGGAGGCTACACAGTTCTGGAGCTGTACAAATGTGAGAAAACCACTAACATTCCCCATCTTGTAATTTGACTGTTGTATGAGTCTGTTGCTATAACTTTACTCTGCTTCATTTTCTGGAGTTTAAAAAGAAATTTCTTGTTATATAAGGCTTGATTTTACAGCATTTTTATCACGAGAAAGATCACTTTCAAATGATCAATGTCTATACTTAAGATGGCGCAAAACCCAAATTCATACCAAGTACTGTTTGAAACCCATTCTCTTTTGATCTCTACAAAGTTATTTATCAAGTGTCTGATATGATATGAAGAACTCGCACAATACTAAGATAAAGTACATGTATTGCCTTAATACGCTATTCAAAAAGGGAGGTCGCCTAATGAATTTTACCTAGAAATCTAGAGATAAAACCGAATCTATTTTAGTCAAACAAATAGGCATAATTTATTATTCATACAATAATGCAGGGCTAATGCTGTATCCTTCAGACTAAGCAAAGTCACATTGGACTTACCTATGTAAATGTGATATGAATTTTGGGTTTAGTGCCACCTTAACAATCAGATTCCTTGATAACTAATTACTAAAGACCACTGTACTATACATTTCAGACCCAGCCTGTATAGGATTTACAGAAAAGAATGGGTATGTTCATGAGATAACCATTCCATGTTATGGGAGTAAAAGTAAAAGTTCGAAATGCCTTTACACATATTACAATTTACTATTTTGCATAGTGATGAGAAATGCAAATACCGTGTGATGCTGTGTTTTGACTCTATACGTGCATTTATAATGTTTACAAAGGCAAAAGTTATCTTTTTTGTCATGTTTGTAATACAGACTTTTCTAGATATCTACTTGCAACACCATTTTGAAGATCAAATGTATTAATCTTTACTTCAATCTATTTGGATACACGCACTGTTCCTTTTCGTCTTAGCATTGATGGAGTTATATGTATTCACTCACATTTTTTAATAGAATCACAGACAATGACGTCATAGATGACGCTTTTGCACAGGGATCCATAATAGCTATAGCTGTTAGCCTCGGTTTGGTAATCGTCCTCTGTATAATTTTCATCACTGTATTCGTCAGAAGAAGGAAGAGGCAGAAACAAAAAGAAAAGAAAACAGGTCAATTATTGAGCATGGCGTTTCTTTGTCTGCTTTGTCAGATCAACTTCGGTTGATCGTTTCTTCTAACGCATTCGAAAATTTCCGATGACTTAATTTTCTTGAAATTTCTGAAAAGTGGGAACTGTGGCATTACACCCCATCCATCCTGCTTAAATTGTCTTTCTGTATTTTATTGGACTAACTTTCACAGTCTTTGGTCATATTTCATTGTTTGGATTGAGGAGCACTGAAATAAGTACCGAAATATGCATTTCTGGTCCATGCTGCAAATTTATCTGTTCTTAAAAAATGAAGTAGCATTGTGTAATGGTTTTAATGTTTCTTTAAAATGATTGAAACAGTAGTTTCAAATATCTATTTTATTCTATATTCTTTCTTTCCAGCTGAAAATGATAAATTCGATCCATTACTTGAAAAACAAAAGAAAGGTACAAGTCTAGTTTTTTTCGTCATTGATTCAGCAGACTTTTTTCATGTAATAAACATTTTAAACCCAATATGCAAACAAAATTGTGATTTCTCATCCAAAACAACAGTGATTACAATAAAAATCAATATATAATTTACATTGAAATTATGTAATTAAATGCCTTAATCTTTGGAGCAGCAAATTTAAAATCGATTTAATTGACCCTTTTAGTAGATTGAAATATTTCTTCCAGAGGGAAGGGATGATACAAATAAAACACAAACACTCAAATACACAAATTGCCTACCCCTTGGCTTTTATCCAGTGTGAAAAAAATCCATCCTTTGCTTCTCTTGTGTTCATTATGTAACAAATGCCAGAGAAGCGAAGGATGGATTTTACGTGATCTTCATATTCACTGTCGTTTTTTACACTGGATAAAGGCCAAGGGGCCGAAAATTTGTGTGTTGGAGTGCTCGTATTTTTGTTTGTTGACTTTTGTGTTCTAATTGGATTGCTTTCCAGATCTAAAAGATAAAGGAGGTGACAAATTATTAGAAAATAAGAAAACGCCTGGCGATATTCAAAAGGAGAACACATCTGAGATTCGCAACCCTTCAGATGAGATCGTTAAAACTGCTATTCCTCTGATGCAAAGTAACGGAATTTTGATACTGATATCAGACTCAAAGACAGCAATGGCTTCTGCTGCAGAAAAGCTAGCTACGACATTTGATGTGAAGAAATCGGCTCCGGGATTTAGGGATTTTGTTCAGTCATATAAAAGTACAAGAAACAACACTGACCAAACAACCTGCGTGCTTTTTATTGATTGTTTTCAAAACGACGAGAGTGGCGAGTTGCTGAGATTGCATGATCTTCGAGAGACTTTTGATCATCTCTTCGAAATTCTTCTAGAGTGCGAAGGAAGGATGAAGTACATAATTACAATGACTAAAACACTGTGGAATGGTCGTAAAAAGTTCTTTACTTCAAACAGATTGTTCAATGAGCATTACGTACTGGAATTTTAATATGGAATCCCCAAATATTGTCGATTCGTTTATCTGTAAGAGGGATATAAGTACTACCTTTTATTAGAATAATGCGTAAAGTTTAAATTCCATTCAGGAACCATATCATGAATACATTTGGTTGCTCAAAAAGTACGAATATCATAAATATTTATGAAATGATATGCATACTCACCGCTTTGCTGTAAGTTATTGTCTCTTTCGTATTTCCCTTCAAAGGTGCGCCATATTCGTCTATAGATGTCCATGCGATATTCTCTCCAAATGAATAAAATCCTACATGGGATTGCAAATATAAGATATACCAATTGCAAAGTTATATCAAATTATATCATATGTACAGCATACTTGAGTCATATTTGGCGATTCATTGTTGCTTCTTTGCAGAATGTTTTAAGATAATCTTATTATTTGTGTGGGAATATTTTCAATGTATCTTACTCTTTGTACATAGATGTGGTGGTCATAAGTATTAACTTTGTTTTATTTTGTTCCACAGAAATTTTTTTGCAGGCTTTGGTATCAATGGAATTGCATTTTGAATTATAGTGTACATCATCTATTCAATATATACATTTGCATGCCATGAACAATGAATTTACTTAATTTCTAATCATATATACTGTTTCCGGTGCCAAAGTAAGAACTCTCCTTCCTTTTCAATCCTACTTGATTGGATACTGTTATTTGCATTGTGTATGCAATCAATGTGTCATGAGTCATGTCATAGGGTATAGGGGTATAATAACAATATCGTCTGAAAGCTAGAAATCATGTACTTCCATATCTTACATATTTTCAGATATTTGATATTTTTTAATGTTTCATTCAAAAGAAATTTACCCCATTCCAATCACAAATAATACGGAAATGTTCCAACTCTATACCTTCATGAAGAAAATCTCAAACCAATTTTTCTGCACCACCAGACACGTGTTTCGAATATTAAAGTCTCATTAGTGATGCTTCCAGCGGAGCCACCAAAATTTATTTCAGTAGCGCCCTCTTTTATTTTTTTGAATTTGGATTTGTACATTTATACTTTACAGAGGCTCCTAATTACCTGTAGGGTCGATTCAGTAGCATATCCAAATAAAATATATGGATGGATGGTGTTAAGATATTTATCTCCTTTGATTTCGATGAGAGTTTGAATGGAATAACAACTTTTCGAAATAGCAAAATAATATTTATGATGTCAAATCGATAAAGGCCAAAACGAAGCTTCTTTCAAAGCTGGAAAGAAGTAATTTTAATACACTTCTAAACATCAAGTCACGGGGAACAATTTAACTGCTCCACACTGCAACAAGAAATAAGTGTTTATAGTGTTTATTATAATAATACAGAAGTGTCCCAACTCTATACCTTCATGAAGAAAATTTCAAACCAATTGTTCTGCACAAAACACAAACTTACCACATCAGCCTTATTGACAGACAAAACATATGATGAAATACCTTAAGAATCCATATGATGGATTCATATTCGACTTCAAAAAAATCTAATCGAAATTTAATTCACAAAATCCAGAATCCATACAAAAATCTTAAAAACTACTTTTCATAGCTGACTTTTCCGATTGATTCATCAAATCTGTTGCGATATGACATTGCTTTCTTTTCGCAGAAAGGCAACTTTTGTTCGTTTTTTCAACTGAAATTATTATCTTTTTTTCCCTCTCTGTCGGTTTCTCTATGAATGATGATTGTTTAGTCATAAGCTATACGAACTTTCGATGAACCTCAATTGTCCATGAAAAGGAGGTAAATAATTTATCTATAATCAATCAACAAGATTGGAATCAGTTGGTAAAAGTCAAACACAAAGTTAAAAATAATAATCAATAGAAGTACAAAGCCATAAAAATTACCAAAACAAATCAAAATAACAGATAATTTCAAAGAAGCAAAGGTGAATCCCCGATGGAGATGAGACCAGGTGCCCGGGATGAGTAAGCATTTCCTATTTGCTATCAACATCCGTCACTTAAGCCCTGGAGAAAAGGTAAAAGCTGGTGAATGTGTCAAATTTGTTTATAACCTAAATATCGTTCAACATTGTGAACAACGAGATGTTATATGGTGTTTAATGTCAAAAACATGAACGATAAGAAAACAATTTTGTTGAAATTACGTAGGAGAATTGTGAAAGCATCTTCAAACAGATATTTAGATGGCAACATTTGAGTTAAAGCCAATCACGGGCTCTGAAATTGCTCGTCTTATTTGTGAAGAATCTGTGAAGAAACCGTCTTCATGGATCCTGCATCCTACATGTACAAAAGCTGACCAGTATATATATAATTGAAAATGTGTGCTGCTCCGCCCACTTCTTATTCATGTAGAAACTTTAAATTACCTTTTAGAACCTATACATAAAAATACCACGAGATTCTTCAAACTGTACTAGTACTCTATCTAAATTGAGGCGGGAAAATATTGGGAAAAAAATTCTTTAGTCGGTAATTTTGACTTTAAAGATTACCATGAACGACTTTTTCCTTCGCTAAGTACACAGTACAGAGAAAAGGGACCTTAATGAACTCAAGATGGAAGCAAAAAGACTTTTTCTCGGAAAATATTAACTTAAATACCATTAGAAAGAGGACAAAAATATGTATCAGGATTGAGGCGGGAAAATGTCAAGGAGGCTCAATAATCGTTTGACGTCATCAGATATCGAGTGCAGTACTTTTATATGTGGCCTTTTTTAGTTTTCGGCCTTCAAACTCCTCCGTAATTCGCTTGTTTCGTGACGGATTTCGACATGTTTTGTATCGATGGAAACAGAAAATTATCGTCTACAATCTGAGTGTAATAAATATTAGTCAAATGTATCGTTTAATTTATATATACAAAAATATCCCGTAAGTGAGACACCCTGGCTAACGCCGTAAACGTATTGTTTTTATAACGTCATCAGCGGAAATTCAACCGCCTGTTGCCTTTGAAAAAAATTCAAGAAGGTAAACTTTTAAATTCATGATAAAACAAGATATTTCTTGGAGATTTTAGCGATATCATAGATAAGATATTTCATGTTTGGTTTCTCTAATAATCTTTGGTTTAAAGAATTTTTCTTCAATTTTGTCAACTTTCGTACTTTGCAACGATATGTTATCGAATAAAGTTTCCCTATTTGAAAAATTTAAGCGAATGAATTTTAGTTTTAACCCTGCTCTGTTCAAAGATATATCCATTTCACAGATAACTGCACGCATTATCAAGAACGAGGGAGGGGATTGACGTCCACTTACTAACCTTGAACGTCAAAATGTTTTTAAAAAACGCTTCCGTTTACTTTAGTTCTATTTCTCTTATATATCTTTCCGTATCTCTAAATAGATTGATGGAATCAGATACATGTATGAAATTTTGAACAAAACATTTTTAAGCTTTGACTTGAACTTGAACTTTATTGACAAAACTCATTTAACTGACACTAACAAAACATGAAAGGTGAGTTTATAAAAGAAAACGAATAACGCTTTGCCAAGGATATTTAGAAGTACACATGTTACTTTCCTTTTCTTTGTTTATTTTTTCGACAAATCATTTGTAAACTTGTTTATTCTTATTTAATTTCGATGATAAATGATAGTTATGTAAGTATTCTTCCTTGTATCAGAATTTGAAACTTTCACTGAAGGTTGGGAAAGAAAAATCTCGACTCGGAGTGTCTGATTTTTAGCTAACATGAGCTATTGTCATAGCACGCCGTCCGTCCGTCGTCTGTCGTCCGTCCGGCATAAACCAAGTAGATTTTTACAATATGGAAACGAGGTAAAACGGAATGTCTTGTACTTTTGTTAAAAGATTAGAGTCTGATCTTGAAAAATATGTCAATTGTAACAGTTTTTAACAAATATTTTCATCGTTATAATGTCAACTAAGGGAACAGGGCATTTTAATTTGACTTGTTGCAAATTGTTACAAAATCGTTACTATGACAACCAAATATTTTAAATCAGAATGAACGATAACATGTACTTTTTTATATTTCTTTTCGAAGGACAGAGTTTGTCGTTGAGAAATATATAAAAGAAAATAACTTCTGACAAAGACTTCTTATCACTTTGATGTCAAATAAGCATATGGCAAAATAGCGCTTAATTTCCTAATTTGCATAGCGGCCATATTGGATTCCGTAGGCTTCACATTCTTACTATAGGAGTCTATGGGGAGCAAATAATAAATTGAGAATACTCACGATTTCAAGACACCAATCAAATTTGTCCACATATAGGAAGAAACTCTATAACAATCTGAATTTATAAATCAACATCTTTGATAAATTAACGAATTTTTACTTCTGTCACTTTTGAGGTGAAAATTCGAGGCGATACTGCCCATACCCCAAATGTTAAAAAAGTCCAAAACTTGTCACTAGCCGCACTTTAACTATAGGTCAGAGACCACTAAAAGGCCGGTGCTGATTGGAGCAAAACCTGTAGGGTGAGGGGGCCTGTTATTTTAAATGTGACAGAAGATGTGATTGGCTATCAATTATGTTTTCTTTTGGTATATTGTTTGAATATGATATATATAAGTAAAAAATAAGTGCAATTAAAATGTCGATACCCGGATTTTTTCCCTAGCTCCCGATCCGCTAAAGGGGACGGGCGCGGGAAAATTTGAAAATTCTCTGCGGGGTACCTTGTGACGCAAATAGCGCGAAAAAGAGCAGGTCATGCTATATTTTTTAGTTTAGTTTCGTATAAAGCTTGAATCAATGAACAAATCGGTATATAACATGCATGGCCAGCAATATTAGTATAGACGTTATAAGGCATTTCGTTAACATTACGGCCTATGGAAAATGATTTGGTTGTCTCTGACCTAGAGGGAAACACGTGCTATACTGAAATAAATGCAAAATATCAACACCAGCCTTGTGTTAGCGTTTTGTTTTCTTGTTATTCGTACCATTTATGTACTTTTCTATATTTTCATGCCGAAAAGTGTTCAATAAAACAGTTTTCATGGAAAATTTATGCATATGACTGAATTTATGGGCAAATTGGGATTTCGCGCCAAAAGCGCGATGTAGGCATTGTCATTATTTTTTAAATTTAACACGTTTTAACCACTCTGTATAGCCAAATATGCATTAAAACCATTGTTTTATGCACGAATATCTAGTTTAACATTAAAAACAAATTATTTCTTAAAAATTATTCATCGGAGATACATGAAAGTATCCTCCATGGCATCACAGGCAAAATTTTCTATGATATTGCTACACATATAACCGTATAGAATTAGAGCCGGATGATTTTATTCTTTTATTTTCTGCATAAAATGACTTTTTATTTCGTCATTAAGAATTGCAATCGCATTCAGATGCATTATATGTGACATTGTCATAATTAATGCGAGTTCACATACCTATATGAAAATACGTCCTACGGAGGGGGGTAGGGATCCTAAATTTCTCATAAATGCTATAAAAACCGTGCTATTATAACATATTTGCATGAATTATATTCTTCATTTAATAAAGAATGTAAAATGAGTCGATATATATACATAACATAAA